>JAJHZJ010000421.1:6283617-6653106 GCA_023548195.1 Bettongia penicillata ogilbyi | reverse complement strand
TTCTAGTAGATCAATAATTCTTAGATTTCCCTTCCAGGATCTATTTTTCAAGTCAGTTTTTTTTTTTTTCCAATGAAATATTTTACATTTTCTTCTATCTTTTTATTCTTTAAATTCTGTTTGACTGATTTTTGATGTCTTAAAGAGTCATGAGCCTCTCCTTGCTCAATTGTCATTTTTAACAGATTTTTTTTATTTAATATTAATATCTCCTTTTCCATCTGTCGAATTATTCCTTTAAGGAGTTGTTTTCTTCACTTAGGTTTTGTACTTCCTTTTCCATTTGTCCAGTTTTCCCGGTTAGGTTTTGTGCTTCATTTTCCATTTGGGCAATTATCCATTTAAGTTCTTCTTTGATTTCTTTTTTCATATTTTTAAAATTATTGGCCAGTTTTTCCTTTTTTTTCCTAATTTGGCTTTTAAAATCCTTCTTGAGCTCTTCCAAGAATCCTCTTTTCCCTTGAGACCAGTTCATATTTCCTTCTGGAGTCTCAGATGGGAGTATGGTCTTAATGTTGATTTCTTTGGTATTCATGTTTTGATCCATGATACTAATGAAAGAGTCTGTGATCTTTTTCTTTTCTGGTTTGCTTCTTGCTTATAATAATCACCTTTTTCCTAGCTTTTAAAGTGGATCCCTGCTTCTGGAACACAGGGTTCTCTGTCCCATAGTCCTTGTGCTTAGAACTTTCAGTTTTGTATATTGTGGTCTCTGGTTCATATGTGCAAGAGGGAAGAGGACAGGAGGTTCATACAGGCAAGAGGGAAGAGGACAGGAGAGGGAAGACACACACACATGCACACACACACATAAGTGCACACGTGCATGCACACACACATACCCACATGCACGTACACACAGAGACAGAGAGCACAGAGTGAATTGAATAGGATGGGACCATATCTGAAAAGAAATTAAGGTAAATGGTGAGAGAGAAATGTAGTGGGGAGGAGAGAGGGTGAAATGGAATGGGATAAATTATATCTCATTCAAGAGGCAAGCAGGAGACTTTTTAGTGGAGGGAAAAAGAGGAGAGCTGAGAAAAAAAACATGAAGTTTACCCTCATCACATTCGACTAAAGGAAGGAGTTAAAAGTACACTCATTTTGGTATGAAAACCTATCTTACAGTACAGGAAAGTGGGGGAGAAGGAGATAAGCAGGGTGGGGGAGATGTTGGAAGGGAGGACAGAGGGAGGAGGGAACAATTTGAAGTCAACACGCTCGGGGAAAGACAGGATCAAAAGACAGAATAGAAACAATGGGGGGCAGGATAGGATGGAGGGAAATAGAGTTAGTCTTACACAACACAACTATTATCGAAGTCCAACACGACTATTATCGAAGTCATTTGCAAAACTACACAGATAGGGCCTATATTGAATTGCCTGCCTTGGTGGGGAGGGAGGGATGGGGAGAATTTGGAACTCAAAGTTTTAGGAACAACTGTTGAGTATTGTTCTTGCTACTAGGAAATAAGAAATACAGTTAATGGGGAATAGAATGTTATCTGGCCCTACAGGACAAAAGAGAAGATGGGGACAAGAGAAGGGAGGGATGATAGAAGAGAGGGCAGATTGGTGATAGGGAAAATTAGAATGCCTGGTGTATTGGGGTGATGGGAGGGGATAAAAGGGGAGAAAATTTGGAACCCAAAATTTTGTGAAAATGAATGTAAAAAGTTAAATAAATAAATTTATATTTAAAAAAATCAAATAAAATAGATTTCCATATCTAATTGAGTGTTTGTTATTCCACATTAAGAAAAATCCTATGAGAGTAAGGCTCACTTATTTCCTTTCATCTCCCCCCTCTTCCCCTCCATTGTAAAAGTTCTTTCTTCCCTCTTGTATGTTAGATGATTTGCTAGAGTCTACCTCTTTCTTTCTCTTATTCCTAGTACATTCCATTCAAGAGTAAATTTTTTTTTTAGGTATTTTTCCTTCATATTCAGGAAACCCTGTGGCCTCTGCCTATGTATGTGTATCTATCTATCTATCTATTTATCTATCTGTCTATCTGTCTGTCTATCTATCTATACATTGACATACATATACACATGCACACATGCACATATTGATACTTACACATATATAATACACACATGCATACATACCCATACACATCTACATATATATTCATGTATGTATGTACACACACATATATACATATTTATATATAAATACACACACACACACACATATATATATGTTCCCTCTACTACCTTAACAATGAGAAAGAGCTCTGATGAGTTACAAATAAGATATTTACGTGGAGGAATGTAAATAGTTCCACTTTAATGTGTTTCTTAATTCTTCTCCTTCCTGTCTAACTTTTAATGTTTCTCTTGATTCTTGAATTTGAAAATCCAATTTTCTATTCAGTTCTTGTCTTTTCTACAACAATGCTAGGAAATCCTCTATTTCATTGAAATTCCAATTTTCCCTGAATTATTATACTCAGTTTTGCTGGATATGTTTTAAAACTATCTCATCTGATATCTGGAATAACATATTGCAAACCTTTTAATGCATGAGTGTAGAAGATGATAAATACTGTTATCCTGACTCTATTTCCATAATACTTGAATTGTTTCTTTCTGACTGCTTGTAGCATTTTCTCCTTGACCTGGGAACTCTGGAATTTGGTTATAATACTCATAGGAGTTTTCCTTTTGGGATCTCTTTCAGGAGAAGATTGATGAATTCTTTCCATTTCTATTTTCCCTCTGGTTCTAGAATATCAGGGCAGTTTTCCATGATAATTTCTTGGAAGATTATGCCTAGGGTCTTTTTTTGATTATGGCATTCAGGTAGACCAATAGTTTTTAAATTATCTCTCCTGGATCTATTTTCCATGTCAGTTGTTTTTCCAATGAGATATTTCACATTGTCTTCTCTTTTTTCATTATTTTCATTTTGTTTTATAATTTCTTGGCTTTTCATACAGTCATCAGTTTCCATTTGCTCCATTCTAATTTTAAAAAAAAACACAATTTTCTTCAGTAGGCTTTTGACCCTCCTTTTCCATTTTGCAGATTCTGCTTTTTAAAGCATTCTACTTCTCATTGGCTTTTTGGACCTCTTTTGCCATTTGGATTAGACAATTTTTAAAGCTGTTATTTTCTTCAGAATTTTTCGAGTATCCTTTAGCAAGTCATTGACTCACCTTTCATGATTTTCTTGCATCACTCTCATTTCTCTTCCCAATTTTTCTTCCACCTCTCTGACTTGATTTTCAAAATCCTTTTTTAGCTCTTCCATGGCCTGAGACTATTGCATATTCTCTTTGGAGACTTTTGATGTAGAAGCCTTGACTTTGATGTCTTCCTCTGATGTTATGCCGGGTTATTTCTCAACCAAAAGCATGCAAGAAAATACCTTTTCACCCAGAAAGAAACCTTCTATAATCTTATTTTCCTCTTTACTGGACATTTTTTTAGCCAGTTACTGGACTATTGAGTCCTTTGTCAAGTGGAGGGTATATTACCCTAGGCTTCAGAGGATTTGTACAGCTGTTCTCTGAGATATCTCAGTTCATCCAAGGTGGCATAATCAAAGAGGGGTGGTGACTCCTCTTCTGGACTGCACTCTGGTCTGTGACCAACCACGAACACTCTTTTCTGCCGTGGAATTGTAAGTAGGCTTCCCTTTCCACAGCCACCCCTAGCTCTACCACTTTTCCTCATCCCAGGAAAGTCACTCTGGACTGAGACTCAGATCAGTTGCTTGATTCCCCCAGGTTCTTTAGGTCAAAGGTTCCAAAAGCAGATGCTGCTGCTGCAGTGGATGCTAGCCCCTCTGAGGCCAGAGCTGGGGCTAGACCAAACTTCCCTCTCACCCAGGTGAAAAAATCTTTCTTACTGAACTTTGAGCCTGTCTTTGGTGTTTGTGGGTAGATAAATCTGGGAACAGTAGCTGCTACCCATGATTCCATGCCCTGAAGCCTCCTGTAGTCCAGTACCTACTACCTGGCCCCATCTTGGCTGTGCTCTGCTGCAAGTCTGGAACAATAGACCCTTCCTGTCAGTCATCCAGGCTGACTTGGGCTGGCAATCTGTTTCACTCTCTCATTTTGTGGATTCTGCTCTGGAATTGGTTTTAGAGTCATTTTTTTAACATGTATTTTGTGAATAGCGGGAGAGCAAGAGCAGGGTGGTCCTTCTACTCTGTCATCTTGGCTCTGCCCCTAGATATTATTTATAAGACTTTAAAGTTTTAAGTACCAAAAGTTTTGCTGAGTTGAATTCTCTGGATAATGCAAAATGTGTGAAATGCAATAATAAATGTATCATTACAGTTACTATAATTTACTCCAAAATTTAGGGGTATCCTTATAACATAACTCATGATGACTTTCTGAAAATTAATTTAAAGATCAATTCAACAAATATGTATCAAACAATTACCAAGTAGAGGTCACTTTGCTAAAGACTATTGGTGAAACAAAGATGAGAAACCAGGTCTCCTGAGTATGAGAGATTAAAATCTAATTGTACCCTGAGTATAAAAATCCTTATTTTTCTTTATGACTGAGCTTGGCTGTCACCTTTCCCAAGAACCTTTCTTGTTGCCCCACTTCCTTTGTTAAAAGTTCTCTTCCTCCTCAAATCTTCTTGTGTTTATTCATCTTTGTGCATGACATATCTCTCCAGAGAGATATCATTCATAAAATGCTTAGCACAGTACCTCAATGCCTGTGCGTAATAAGGGCTTATTTTCTTCCCTTTCCACCTTTCTGTTTTCCACTAAAATGTAAAACTCCTTGAGTGCAGAAACTATTTTTTTTATTGTTTAATCCACAGCACCTAGCATAGTGCTTTAAACATAAAAGATTCCTAAAAAACGAATTGATCATTTGGAATCTAAGATCTTCCTCTCTTCATCTTTCAAATTCATTCAATACTTTCACTCAAGGACTGAGCAGAAAACTGATCTGAGAAAATCTGAACGAGTCTGGGTACAGTGTTAATATTGTCAGTTTTGCAGGAGATATCTCAAAACAGCAATTCTATTGTTTCCCAAAGAAGGTTCCTTGCAATGACACAAACCCAAAAAAGGAGGATCAACTCAAATCTGGAGATTATGATGTCCAGTAAAGAGAATATATTTTGCTGAGTAAGATTCATTATGTGTTTTTGCCATCTCTATGAACTGTATTTGTTCACTTAGGTGACAAATATATCATTTTTCACATCTCAGTCCTTAAGATTTGTTGAATTACATTCCACAACACATGAAATTGTTTAATTTTATATTTACATATTTTAATTTCATTTCATTTATATTTTCCACCTAAAATCCATATTAGTTATTGCTGCACCTTTACTAAATTTTCTTGGTGCAATGACATTTTGTGAGATCCAATGACAAATTAGAAGTTCCTCTTTTACCTCCATTATACTGATTTTTGGCAATTTTAATTTGCTCTTACTTTATACTGATGCAATACCTTAGTATTGTCCTAATTATTTTATTTTTTTTTATCATGTAACTAACTTATAGTGTTGCTTTCTACTTCCAGGGAAAATCTCTGTTGTGCCAGTGCTCCTTGTTGCACTAGGAGTGCAAACAGGACTATTACCCAGATCCAAACACAGGAAAACAAATAGAATCGAGTTTCAGTGCTAACAAAAGGACCCCTGTGATCTCCTTCTGATCAGTTGTTCAAACTCTTTATCATCTGTGGCCTGAGAGCTCTAGAAGCAGTTGTTGTTGTCACCAATTCAGTGGCTCCCAAGGTCTGATGCTGTTTTGCTGGAGCTGGGGCTATGATGGCAGGGCCCATGCTACACTGTGTCTTCCCTAAGCCTGGTGGGATAGACCTTTCCTTCTGACCTTCTACGTTATCTTTGTTGTCTGTGGGCTAAGAGGTCTGGAAACTACCACTGGTGCCACTGATTCAGTTGCCCCACCACTTGCTCCTGGTTTGCTGGGTCAGTGCTGTGCTGACAGACCTCTGCTGAACTGCATTCCTCTCTCACCCTGATGGCAACAGACCTTCCTGCAGATTTCCTAAGTTGTCTTGGGTTAGAAAATTGCTTCACTCCATCTTATTGTTGGTTGTGCTGATGTTGAACTTGTTTGGAGTTATTATTTAAAGTTATTTTCAGAGGCTTGGGGGGGAGGTCATAGCAGTCCCTGCCGTTTCTCAGTCTTGGTTCTGTCCACCTGCCTCAATTTTTCCAGTGAAACATTATCATTGAAGGAGGTATTTGGTTTGTTTGGTTTTTCTAAAACATATTTCCCACTGTTTGGTCATGTTTCTTTGTTTTCCATCTACTTTGGAGCACCTCATCTTTTCCACTCTCCACCTCTTGTTCTGGAGACTTTAATCAAAGCAACACTATGGTTGTTTCTCTTGGAAACATCTTGTAAGTTCAACCCTACTCCTCAGACTAAAACACCCTTATCTGATCACATGTTTATATGCATTGTATCCCTCCATCAGAATAAAATATGTTTGAAGGCAGAGGATGTCTTGTTTTTGAATGTGAATTCCCAGTACTTACTACAGAGTCTGTCACATACTAGGCAATGTTTTTTTTTATTAAGTCATTTATTTATCAGTTAATCAATCAGGTAGTCATTGATTCATTCCAAACTTTATTTAAAAAAATATTTCATTTTATTTTTATGACAACCCTGGGAGATAGGTGTTATTGTTTCATTGTACAGATGCAGAAACTGAGGTAGACAATGGTTAAGTTACTTCCCCACACAGCTGGTAAGTGACTAAATCTGGTTTTGAACGCAGAGTTTCCTGATTCTGTGCATGGTACTCTACACAATGAACCACCCTAGCTGCACCAGTAAGTCTTAAAAAAGTCTTAAGCTTATGCAAACCAGACTACATTTTGCTCTATCCACTTGTTTAAAAATTTATTTAACATTTTACATTTATTTTCACAAAATTTTGGGTTTCAAATTTTCTCCCCATTTGTCCCCTCCCCTCACCCCAATACACCAAGCATTCTAATTCCCCCTATCACCAATCTGCCCTCTTTTCTATCATACTTCTCTTCTCTTATCCCCATCTTCTCTTTTGTCCTGTAGGCCCGAATAACTTTCAATTCCCCATTACCTGTATTTCTTATTTCCTAGTAGCAAGAACAATACTCAACAGTTGTTCCTAAAACTTTAAGTTCCAAATTCTCCCCATCCCTCCCTCCCCACCCGTTCCCTTTGGGAAGGCAAGCAATTCAATATAGGCCATATCTGTGTAGTTTTGCAAATGACTTCGATAATAGTCATGTTGTGTAAGACTAACTATATTTCCCTCCATCCTAAGCTGCCACCCATTACTTCTGTTCTCTCTTTTGATCCTGTCCCTCCCCAAGAGTGTTGATTTCAAATTGCTCCCTCCTCCCCTTGCCCTGCCTTCCATCATCCCCCGCCACCCTGCTTATCTCCTTCTCCCGCACTTTCCTGTATTGTAAGATAGGTTTTCCTACCAAAATGAGTGTGCATTTTATTCCTTCGTTTAGTCGAATGTGATGAGAGTAAACTTCATGTTTTTCTCTCAGCTCCCTTCCTTTTCCCTCCACTAAAAAGTCTCCTACTTGCCTCTTCTATGACAGACAATTTGCCCCATTCCATTTCTCCCTCTCTCCTCCAAATACATTTCTCTCTCACTGCTTAACTTCATTTTTTAAGAGATGATCTTATGTTATTCAATTCACTCTGTGTTCTCTGTCTCTGTGTGTGCGTGTACATGTGTGTGTGTATGTGTGTGTGTGTGTGTGTGTGTGTGTGTGTGTGTGTAATCCCACCAACTACCCAGATACTGAAAAGTTTCAAGAGTTACAAATATTGTCCTTCCATGTAGGAATGTAAAACAGTTCAACTTTAGTAAGTCCCTTATGACCTTTCTTTACTGTTTACCTTTTCATGCTTCTTCTCATTTTTGTGTTTGAAAGTCAAATTTTCTTTTTAGCTCTAGTCTTTTCATCAAGAATGCTTGAAAATCCTCTATTTCATTGAAAGACCATTTGCCCCCTAAAGTATTATACTCAATTTTGCTGGATAGGTGATTCTTGGTTTTAGTCCTAGTTCCTTTGACTTCTGGAATATCCTATTCCACGCCCTTCAATCCTTTAATATAGAAGCTGCTAGATCTTGAGTTATCCTGATTGTATTTCCACAATACTTGAATTGTTTCTTTCTAGCTGCTTGCAATATTTTCTCCTTGACCTGGGAATTCTGGAATTTGGCCACAATGTTTCTAGGAGTTTCTCTTTTTGGATCTCTTTCTTGTGGTGATTGTGGATTCTTTCAATACCTATTTTGCCCTCTGGTTGTAGAATATCAGGGCAGTTTTCCTTGATAATTTCATGAAAGATGATGTGTAGGCTCTTTTTTTTGATCATGACTTTCAGGTGGTCCCATAATTTTTAAGTTGTCCTCTCCTGGATCTATTTCCAGGTCAGTTGTTTTTTCCAATGAGGTATTTCACATTCTCTTCCATTTTTTCATTCTTTTGGTTTTGTTTGGTGATTTCTTGGTTTCTCAGAAAGTCATTAGCCTCCATTTGTTTCATTCTAATTTTGAGAGAACTATTTTCTTCAGTGAGCTTTTGAACCTCCTTTTCCATTTGCCTAAATCTGCTTTTGAAAGCATTCTTCTCCTCATTGGCTTTTGGAACCTTTTTTGCCAATTGAGTTAGTTTATTTTTCAAGGTGTTATTTTCTTCAGCATTTTTTTGAGTCTCCTTTAGCAAGGTGTTGACCTGCTTTTCATGCTTTTCTTGCAACTCTCCCATTTCTCTTCCCAGTTTTTCCTCCACCTGTCTAACTTGATTTTCAAAATCCTTTTTGAGCTCTTCCATGGCCTGAAGTCATTGAATATTTATTTTTAATGTTTGGGATACAGAAGCCTTGATTTCCCTGTTTTTTATGTGTTTTCCTGATGGTAAGCATTGTTCTTCCTTATCTGAAAGGATGGGAGGAGACATCTGTTTACCAAGAAAGTAACCTTCTATGGTCTTATCTTTTTTCCCTCTTCTGGGCATTTTTCCAGCCAGTTACTTGACTTCTGAGATTCCTCTCCACCCCTGCCTTGCCTTCAGATCCGCCCAGCTAGTGCTTGGGGTCTAAGTTTCATATGTTGCTTCTCAGCCTCAGGACTTTCGGAGTGGGGGGGGCTGCTATTCAGTGTGAGATTAAGTTCAGCTGCCCAGGTAGGGGCAGGCCTGCCTCACAGGGCTCAGTTCCCTCACAGGGTTTATGCAGAGACCTTCAACAATGGATCCAAGCTCCTGACTGCTTTGGTAGCCCCTGTCTGTTGCTACCTCTGCTGCTGCCTCCTGAGGGGGCTTGAGTTATGGAGATACCCTGCTCCCTTCTCAGCCAACCATTTCACTGACCATTGGCGTCTGTGGGTGGAGGTACCTTCGCAGCCACTGGAGATTCTGTCCCTGAAGCCTGCTCAGATCTCTTCCTCTCAGTGCTGCGTGGCCAATGTAGGGCTAGGCTCTGTTCAGGGTCCAGTGCATGACAGAGCTTTGGTGTTGGTTTTTCAGGGCTCTCTGGAACAGAAATCTCCTCCACTCTGTTGATGTGTGGCTTCTGTTGCTCCAGAATTTGTTGGGAGTTCTTCTTTACAGGTATTTTATGGACTGTGGGTTCGGAGCTAGCATATGTGAATCTTTCTACTCTGCCATCTTGGCTCCTCCCTCCATTCCAAACTCTTCAACAAACCTCAGGCCAATTCAGTATTGCTGCCTTCCCCATCCTTTCCAGTCCCAACATTTAAACAATTGTAATACAATATAACAGTTTTAAAACATAATTATGGAATATTTTCCACACAGTTTTAAAACATTAAGGAAATGTTACTGAACATGAACTGATACTCTGGATGTAGGCTTCTGGATAAATCTGATTAATTTAATTTCTTGACACTCATCCTTTTCTCTAAAAAATATAGAAACACAAGGTAATCATTTCATGTACTAAGTCTTTGAATTTAAGATGGCTGTTGTCTTATTTTTTAGGAAAATACTTAATTGGAAAAATATCACTTTTTGTTGTTTAGTCATTTCAGCTGTGTCTGACTCCCATTTGATGTTTTCTTGACAAAGATACTAGAGTGGTTTGCCAGTTCCTTCTCCAGTTCATTTTTGCAGATGAAGAAAGGAATGCAGGGTTAAATGACTTACACAGGATCACATAACTAGAATCTGAAGTCATATTTTAACTCAGCAGGATGAAGTCATCCTGTCTCTACACCTGGCACCCTCTCTACTGTGTAATATTCACAGAATCTTAGAAACAGAAAGAATTTTTAGAACCCATCTTTTCAGACTCCTCATAATATTTCTGAAAAGTGATCATCTAGTATCATCTGGAATGGTGTCATTGTTGGGCTATCACCAATTACTATTATATTACTCTCTTATTTATTCTTCACAAAGTGTACTCACTATTTTGGGACACAGTGTCAATCACATTACAAATTATCAATAAAATTTTAATTGAAATGAAATAAAATATTTTTTCATTACTTTCACTTTTCTAAATTAACCAAATTATATTGCGTTTCAGGTCATTAAACTGTTCCCACGTGAACTAAATGAGCAAATCTACCTCTCTAAATTACTAACTTCATAATCTAGTATGACACAAAACTTGCAGGTGGGAGGGAAAGCAGAGCCATTATCTCATTTCTGGGAACTCATGTCAAAAATATTGTGTTAATTTTTAATGATGTCATTTTTCCTTTGGCATCACTGCATGAAGACATCTGCTCTTCTTAAATATCAAGGACACATTACCACGTTAGTTTGAATTTAAACATTAATGAAATAAATATGTAATGTAGAATATGATTCCAGTTGAATTTTCAGCAGTGAGTAAAACACTTAAAAATAACTCACATCAATACAAATGGAGATTAGTTTGTTTTGGGTTATATTTACTCTCTTTTTCCCAGCAGCTTTGCAAAACCCAAATACCTGGATACCTTTTCTCGTGTATTACAAAATTATAGTGCTATCTTGTTATTGCAAAGTGGGAATAAAATAAAAATAACATCAAAGCATGCATTCCTATAATATTGTATCATTAAAAATTTGAGAATTTAATGTAAACTTTATATGCCCTTTTTCATTTGTCTTTCTTTTTCTTCCTTCCTTCCTTCCTTCCTTCCTTCCTTCCTTCCTTCCTTCCTTCCTTCCTTCCTTCCTTCCTTCCTTCCTTCCTTCCTTCTTTCCTTCCCTTCTTTCTTTCTTCTTTAATTCCTTCTTTCCCTTTTTCAGATATATAGTATATATATATATATATATATATATATATATATATATATATATATATATATATATATATATATATATATGTAGACATTATTTGGAAAGGATTTTTGTTCATTTGTTTCTTCTTTAGTTCAGACTTTTCTGGTAAGGGAAGGCCCTAGCATGGAAAATCTTTTCAAATCAGTATAGATTTGAACTAATACACAACTTGTCTTGAAGATGGAACTATAGTATTCAGAGGTTAAGTGACATGCCAAGGGACAAACAGCTTGTATCTGACAATGGCTTAAATACAGATCTTTCTGATTCTAAAGTTGACACCTATGCCATTTTCTCTATGACTATATGTGATTTTCACCAGAATATATGCGATTTTTTTCTTAAAACATAAGAAAGTATCAAAAAAATTAAATGTAATGACAGTTTTTGAGAGTTTAAAAAAAAATTCTTATCCTTCAAGGACACAGTAGAGTAATGAACTTTGAGTCAGAAAGATGTGAGTTCAAATCTTGCCTCAGAAATTACTGGCTGTGGAAACCAGGGAAAATTCAATAACCTTTTTCTACCTCGATCTCTTATCTGCAAAATAAAGGAGTTATTTTAAATATACTCTTAGGCTTCTTCCACTTCTAAACTTACAATTTACACACAGAATTTAAATATACTTGTTCCGCTTAGTTATATGAATCTTTAGTATATATGAACAATTCACTTGAAGTGACAGGAAAAATGTATTTGTGGGAAAAACAAAGCAATTTGAGATAATTCAGGGGACCTGATTTGGGGAACAGGGAGAGATAAATGTATCCTGATGAGTACCCTATCAGTACCTGTTTGAAAGTAGTTCAAAAGTAAGATACCTCATGTAACTATGATAGCAGCATGTTTTTTTGTTTATCAGCTAAACTACATATGACTTTGTTAAGTGTTTTTTTGAGGAATATGGCTATGAAACTATAATTCAAAATATGTTTGGGGACTATATAAAATTTTATTAATTTTATTTTATCTACTATGTTGTACCTTATAAGGGTATAGATTTAGGGTTTTTCAACTTGAATTAGAAATGGTTTTCTACTCATAAGGATGCCATGATTTAAGGCATCAGAAGTCTGAGAATTGACCTGAGTATAATATGAGAAGCCAGTTATCAGAAGAATGAGAAGACATAAACAACCCTCAGAAGAGAAGAGCTATAGGAGAAAGCAGAACGGAGGAGAGCAGAGACTTTCTAATACTCCCTGAAAGCAATAGAAAGTAGAAGAAGCAGAAGAAAAGAATACCTCCTTCAGGCTGGATCAGCTGAAAGACCTGACAGAAGCCAGGAAAGGATCCGTACCTTCCAGGAGCAGAAACACTGAGAAGATGACTGTATTAATTGTGGTATGACTACTCTAAAGAGATTGCAGATACTTAAGCTAATTTTTTAGAATTGGAAATTGTTGTGGGCATATAGGGGTCAAAATTTTCTATGGTTGTACATTTAATCTTCCCAAAACACCTTAAGTATTTTGGGTGGTAGAGGGTAAACCAGGTGTAAGTGTGGTCTCACATTTCAGTTATCCCTACTTGTGCCTTATATTAAGTAATGCTATAATTATTCTTGCTTTCTCATTGTCATTTCTTAAATGCGCCACGTTTAAGAGCCAGTGATTTAAGGTCAGTTAATTATTTGTACAAAGTAGAAGCACAACAGCCAGGGCTTAGGACTTAGCATAGTTAGTAGTAGGAATAAATCCCTCTACACACACACACACACACACACACATACACACACACACACACACACATACACACACACACATACACACATACACACACACATACACACATACACACACACATACACACACACACACATACACACATACACACACACACATATACAGAGTTAACATGAGTAGTATCAGTGCTATCACATTGATGGAGGGGTTCCCCACCTTGCATAATCTATTGTCTCTCTGTAATCAGCATGAGCAGAACTTGATATGTCACTCCAGAGAGGAAGAGACAGACAGAGGCACTGCTTCCATGTCAGAAGCCTGCCCACGTACTATCAATATGTGGTAGTTGGTGGCCATGCCTTTCAAACATGCCACACTGAAACAATTTTTGATACTTCAAACATGGAAATATACATACATACGTACATGTATATATATATATACATGTACGTATGTATGTATATACATTTACTCATAATTTGCTCAGGGTTGTTTTGATGAAAGCTATACTTTATTTTTGTAATGTTTTCTTATACAGGCTATAATATTAAGTTTACTCTTGTTGAAAATATATCAATCTTATGTCCTGGTTGCCTGCCTTTTGTCCCTTTACTATAGGATAAAGGAGTCAAATATGGGTGACTTTGGAAAAGTCTCTGTACTTTTCTGTTCCTCACTTTCATTAACTGGAAGATAAGGATGTTAGATTAGGGAAATTGGTTATCCTTTTCAGCTCTAAAGTGTGCGTGTGTGTGTGTGTGTGTGTGTGTGTGTGTGTTGAAATATGACCAAACTGTAAGTTCAGTGTAGAGCTTGAAGTGGAAGTTTATAGAGGGAATTCTATGTCTCTAAGAAACTCCTGACCATCAAATGTGTGTGTCTCTCTAGTATCCTTTTCCATAAGAAATATCTCCGTTTCACTAGAGATAAGTGAGTCTGGGTCTAGTACCTAAGAAGGTCAAGCAATAGAAAAACTAGAGCAGAGGTGGGGAAGCTTGTAGACTCAAGGTCACACCTAGAGGGCCACATGTGGCCTCAAGGTTTCAGGTTCCGCACCCCTGTGCTAGAGACCAATATAAATTATACAGATTTAATACCATTAATAAATAAAAAATGAAGCAAGTAAACCAAACCTTCTTAAATGAATATTTATCTTTTCTTAATGTTTGGCAAATTAAAAGGATTTAGTTATATCAAAAATGGAATGATTATTTTAAATATTTTTAAAGAAGAATAATTTTCAAGTCAATAAATAACTTTAAAAATGCAGCATTTTGAACATAAAAACAGATCTTTAGAAATAACTTATTTAATCTACTTAGTTTAAGAAAATTAAGAGATGACATATCTGGCAGCACATTAGTCCACTGAATGATTAAAGTCTTGCAGATCATCCAGATCATATATTTTTGCATTTGGAAGTTAGAACATTTTACAGAGTTTTAATCTGCTAATACATTCTCTGGGTGGGATACAGTTTTGCAGAAAAAAGAATTCAGTCCTAATCAGGAAATTTCCTAATGAAAAATAAGGCTTCAGTATACTAATTTTGAAAAAATACCAGTCAGCACAACACAAAACTGGTAGGGGTAGGGGTGGAGACTGGATTAGAATCTCTCTAAATTTGCTTCTAAAACTAAATACTGATGTGCATCCTTTTAAAATTGAACCCCACAAATATTCTTTATCAGTAAATTGCATTTTTGCATCCCTGAAACTACCTTTATCCCAAGAGTAAAGAATTTTTTTTTGTCATCTTTAATCTATAAAATTACTTACGTGGGAGGTAAAATGATATAGCCTCCCTGAGCATCAGTTTTGGCACTAGAAAAAAATGAGGCACAATTAAAAGAGATTAATGTAAAATCTTATACATAAGTACCAAAAATTAACTTCACAAGTATAAGGTGAGAAAGGTGTGATTAGCCAAGAGTTGTTCTGTATAAAAGATCTTTTTTTAGTGGAATCCAAGCTCAATACGAGTCAGCACTGTGCTATAACAGGCAAAAAAAGCTAATGTGATCAGTGACTGCATTTAAAAGAATACAGCTTCCAGGGATAGGGAAGTTACAGTCTCAAAATATTTTGCCCTCATCAGACTTCTTGTGGTATATTGTGTTCAGTTCTGAGTTCCATATTTTTAAGAAGGATACTGAGAAGTTGGAATGTGTCCAAAGTAAGATGATGAAGATGATCATTGAATGTATGTCATATAAGTGTCAGTTGAAGGAATTGGTTAGCTTTAGCCTGGAGAAGATGTAGAAGGAACATAGCAGCTATCTTTAATTATTTGAAAGGATTTCAGATAGAGGAGAGTTTAAACTTGTTCCATTTGGTCCCAGAGAAAACACTTAGGAACAACAGGTAGAAATTTCAAAAGGGAAAATTTCATTTGATGTCAGGAAAAGATCTTCTGATAATTAGGACTATCCTAAGGTACAACGGACAGGTAAAATAGGCGATGAGGTTTACTGTCATGTTGTAAAACGAGTTTAGATAGATGGGTGCTAAAGCAACTTCCAACTCTCAAATTTTGTGATGTTGGCAAATAAGAGAGTTGCATTTGATCTTGGGGTCATATAAAACCAGAACAAACTATAGGTAACTCTTGAAGAGTCTAAGTTGCAGAAAAGAGGTTGCACTTTGGTAGAAGGGCTTTCCTCTTCTGAGCATTTTCTATACCAACGATTTCCTAAGTCTAGTCCCTATCCATAGCCCTGTTGCCCAATACAATGACCAGTTCGTGGAAGTTGCTTAATAAATATATCCTACTTGACTAACTGACAGTCAAATTTATATTCATAACCCTCCTTTTCCTGAGTGACCATAAGTTTAAGATGAGGGTGGACCAGGGGCCCACCATGTTTTCTTCTAGCTGCTTGTAGCAAGAGCCTCTATGCTAATCACCTGGAAACACACAGGTGAATAGGGAATGTACAAATTATTTTACAGAGACAATCACTTTTTTCCATAATTTCATCATTGTCTAATCTGGAAATCATGTCTCAACAGACGTTTGGTTCTAAAATATAGTATGAAATTAAAAATATGGAAATATATTTAATTATTATTCAAGTCAACTTTTCAATAGAGATGAAGGTTTGATATTTATGAAAATTTTTTTATCCTTGCATGTTTATTTAGAGATTTATATATCTTCTTTTGTCTCCTTTCCACTCTCAGTGCCACCATATAATTCTACTTCTGAACTCTCTTCTCCTGGATTATTTTTAATATGCTTCCAACTTTTTATTTGCCATCTTTCTTTTCTTGCTTGAATCTGTCTTTTATCTCATTAATGGGCTGTTCCAACTACATGGTTTCCTTGCTCAAAAACATTCATTGGTTTCCTATAGATTATATAATAAAGCAAAGGCTACTTCATCTACCAAGACCTGACAGGATTTTATCTCATCATCTTTTTCAAGCCTTATATCAGATTAATCTTTTCATAAACTCTACCTTGTAAGCAAATAGGACAACTCTAACACTGATGCTTGTCCTGTTTCCTATTTGAATGTATCTGTTCTCATCAGTCTCTCCAAAATGGGATGGGAATCCCAGGCACATATTTGTGCTGAAATTTTTTCTTTAAGTCAGCTCAGGTCCTGTACCTTCTATAAAGTCTCTCAAGATCTGGAAGAGATCTGTCTTTTGTGATATGAGACCATCTTTGAATAAACAACACAATTTCTATTATTTTTTATTTTGAAATATATTGTAATTATTTTCTACATACATATCTTATCTACCCTACTAGACCTTAAATTTATTACGGTCAAGAACTTTGATTTCATCTCTATAATCCTAGTGTCTAGGATAGTGCTCTATAAAGAGGAGGTGGTTAATTAATGTTTCTTTCATTGAATTTTTGTAGTGATTTTACTGTTAATTTCTTTACACACAAACCTTGTAAAAGTGGATGCTATGTTCCTTTTCATATACTATGTTTCCATACAATGTACCTATGTATCTATATGCAGAGACATATCCATATAAAGGCACACATATATACCCATGATGCATATCACATGGTGAATGAAGGCAAACTAATATATTCCACTATACCTTCAAGTATGCTCTTCATATGCCATTCACAGTTATCAACTTCAGATTTCAGGCCATGTGACTTGTTATCATGTACTTTCACTTCCACTTGCTCTGTGAAGACCAAATCAGTATTAATGTAATTTATGGAAAGGTGTGTGCTCAGTGTGTTCTTCCTTCATTGCTGAAGAAGACCATGCCATGAGAGAAATAATGACATGAGTTGCACTTGACTTTGTTTTGAGTGAGGGAGGGCTCTGCAGGTCACCAGCCTCACTTCTCCTCCAGAGCCGTGACCAGATATTCATCAGGATGATTGGAGATGACCCAGGATGAGGCAATTAGGGGTAAGTGACTTGCCCAAAGTCACACAGCTAGTGAGTGGCAAGTGTCTGATGTGAGATTTGAACTGAGGTCCTCCTGACTTCTGCACTGGTGTCCTATCCACTGCAACCACCTAGCTGTCCTTATGGAAGGGACAAAGCAATTGATTGCCTTATGAGTCTAATTACCATGATAATAAAAATTTATTTCTCTGCCCACCATTCTCTTACATGTGTTTCCTCCTAAGTTCTCTGAGAACATGTCCTACTTTACTTTAATATCTATATCTCTGGTACATATAGTAGAAAGTTAATAAATACTTATTCATTCATATATTCTAATAGTTATAGATTAAGATGTGTGTGTATATATATATATACATAAAAATGTTTATATATATAGGAAGGTATATAAATAAAAGTACTGATATATTAATTGTGTAACTGTGGAAAATCATAGTGTGCAAAAGAAGGCTGTATTATGCAACTAAGAATGCCTAATGTGCAAGAAGAGGCATAATTTCTTGGGGTAGAGAGGTGGCAAAGTGGATAGAGTGTTGGGTATGAAGTCTGGAAGATGAGTTTAAATCTAGCCTCGGATGCACATTACCTGTGTGACCCTGAGTATGTCACTTAATTTCTGTTTGTTTCAGTTTCCTCATCTGTAAAATGGGGATAATGATAGTATCTACTTCCAAGTGCTGTTGTGGGATCAAATTTGATCTGTGAAGTGTTTAGAACAGTGTCCAAAACATAGTAAGTACTATCTAAAAGATATTATTATTATACATCTTCCATGAAACGCATGATTAGAAACTTGGATAAGTTGATCCTTTAGTAAGAGTTAGGGGGTACATACAAAAAGACTACTCAGTTCACACACTGCATTGGTTCCTTGAAATATTCTGTAAAGGAAAATAATTGGGCATAACCCAAAATAGGACCACTAGTTTGATTGGGAGCCTTGAGGTGAAAGGATAGTTTAAAGAGGCTCACAAATATTTGTGAACTGTTACATGAAAAGGTATTTAACTTATTCTATTTGAACTCAGACTTTTGGAGAAAGAAATGGGTAGAATGTACGGAAAAGAAGATTTTTTACTGTTTATTCCGGGGAATTTTGAGGCAATGAGAGCTATCCAAGGATGGAATAGAATGCATTAGGAGATAATGCTTTCTCCTTAATTGAGGAATTCAAGAAAATTTGTAGTGAGAATTTGTTGAGTTTAGGTGGGAAAGATAGCTTATTAAGGAACAGGTTGGACTTTATGATATTTGAGCTGCCTTTAAAATCTGAATTTTTGTAATTCAATTACCCAGATGAAGCTCTCCGACACACTGACAAGGCCTTCAGTGGTGAAGTGTGTAAGGACTGAGATGTGTCCAATTAAATGGAATATCCATATTGATAAGATCAGAGCTCTATTGAAGGCAGGAATACATGCACTTCCATAACTTCAATATACCAAAATTCATTCACATTTAAGAAAAGATAAAAATGATACAGTCATGTGTCCAAGCATATAAAGAACTAGATTTGCTGCAAAGAAGGTTACGTTTGAATTCTACAAGAGATTCTAATTGTGAGACCTTCAGAAATTCATTTAACCTCTTTAAGTCTAAGTTTCCTTATCTGTAAAAATGAACAATTTATACTCAGTTGCCTCTAAGGTCCATCCCAACCTAAATTTGTGATAGAATGATCCTATGAAATTATAGTTCAGTTGCAGATGTGCATTATTAGACAGCTAACACAATTAGTGTTCTCTACACCAATAATGCCACACATCTGGGAGGGAGGTGTTTCATGACACAACCAAACACATACCTGTGCATATATGCATACAAATGAATACTCACATATGTGTGTGTATATGTGTATATGTGTGTATAGATATAGATACAGATATAGATATGAAAACTCACATATTCCTAACTACCTACCCACTCATGTACAGAGACAGATCAAGAGACAAATGGAAGCAGAAAGACTGTATAAATGTGATTATAAATGTTATGTGGAATAAGAACAAAGGCTAAAAAAACATAAAAATTTCATAATTATGGATATGGTAATTTGCTTATTAAAATACAGGACTATTTTGTGTACATTTCTTTAGCATGAAAGGAATTTTTTGAGTAAACATCTTTTTTTTGGAAAATGGGAAATAAAATCACAGCTAATTAAAATGAGAAAATAGCAGCTCTTAAAGGTTGAATTCATTTTAGGGTTCATCTGTTACTTATGAGACACAAAATGTGCTACATACATGCAAGCATCAAATACCATCCAGTATTTTAGATAATGCCTGATGTTTCCATTGAAAAGTCCTAATTGTTATATATGTTAGGTTTAGATCTTGTCACCTAAGCTGAATATTGAGGAGAGAGAAAAAGTCACTTTCATTTAATTATGACTTGGGTCATTCTCAATTTTTTTTTTCTGAGAGGGTTTTAGTTACCTTTGAGTGATAATATGATATAATGAGAAATGAATTACATTTTTAAATAGATGCCTTGGCTTTGAGTTTTGGTTATAATGTTTATTAGCAATATAACATCAGTTGTCCCTCAAATAGGGCTGTTGTGAGACTCAACTAAGTCAATGCAGTTAAAGTGCTTTGTTGTCATCAAGCTTTACATGCTATTGGATGTTATTGTTATATATAATATATTATAACTGATAATTACAGCAATGATAACAAATGCTCTTTGAGGGTTAGTTAAAAGACAAATAATCCCCATTACTCAGTCTATATTCCTTTAAATATAACAGAAGTATCTCAGTAATACATTACTGTGTATGCCAAACCCTATGGGCAGTCACTCAAGGAGCATTTTAGCAATCAAAGATACAGAGGAAAACAGTGTTTTGAATAAAAAGGGGTTTAACACATATTTATTATGTGCCTATAATGTACAAAGTCCAGCATTAATTGCGATGGATATAATGACACAAATGAAAGGGGTTAGTAAATGCAAGATAATGTCAGGGGAAGTAAAAGAGAATGTTCATGATTTTAATAATTAGGAAAGACTTCTTTTATGATATGCCTGAGCTGAGCTTTGATAAAAGCCTAGAATTTGAAGAGACAGAGATGAGAAGGGACCAAACTCAAGAATACTTGATTCCCAGTGTAAAGTCATGGACATTGGCAATGGAATATTGAATTAGAAGAAAAGCAAGGTATGGAATGCATAACAGAGTTTAAGAAGAAAATTCTATGACTTATCATTTTGGAATTCAAACTAGAGTCATCTGTTCTAAGTTTTTATTTTCCCCACTCTGGAAATGAAGGTTCATAAAGGATAAATAACTTCCCCAGGATCACAGCTAAGGAGTGACATAAAATATTGACGGGCTGCCTCTAAATTTCTCATTCTTTTACCATACTGTTGGCAGACGGCAATGTGATTGTGGAGATCTTCAAATGCCAGGCTGAGGAATTTATATTTTATCTTGTGGACAACAGAGAACTGCCAAAGTTTTAGAGTTGTCGAGTGACAGAGTACAACTTGTGTCTTGGCTATATTAATTATTATGTATTTGGAAGATAACTTGGAGAGGATAGTGGCTGGACACAAATCACTCAATTAGGAATGTATTTGCAATAATACAAATAAGAAGAGATGAGAATCTTAACTAGGTTAGTAGTCATGTGAATAGGGAAAAGGGGATGGGTATGAATTTAATTAGGAAGTAGAATAAACAAGACATGGCAATTAATTGGATATTAGGAATGAGAGATAGGAAAGAGGCAAGAAAATCTACAATGTGGAAAACTCAAATGACAAAAAGGATGTCTTCATCTAAGTAAGAATGTTTGATCTGACAGTAAAAAACTTCCCTGTCAAACATACCCTTCTATGTTTTAGCCTTGCCATAGTCATCTTTAATTCTGTCTAGGGAAATTGGTCTTTTATGCCAGGAAATTGTCTTTTCTTTATACTCCTTCTGTGCCTGTTTGGTCCATGTTTACCTAACCTCCTCGCCAGGATTTTCTTTGCAAGCCATCAGCTTCCAGATGACAACTCAGGCTATGTACCTCTTAAACAGGACTCATCAAGGGATAGCTCTATGCCCCTTGCCAGCAGGAACAAGTTTCAGAAGCTGAGATCTTCACCCTTTACCCCAAGAGAATTTGGGTCCCATTTGTTTGAAGGGGGAATGACAGAGTTCAGGCTCTGGAAACCTCCTTGAACTCTCCTTGAATCATCCTGCTTAATTTAGACTTTCATACTCAAATCTTCTACCCTTAACATAGCCTGACCCTCCATTGTCTATTACCACTGGATTTTCCCACTTGCTTCCCACCCAAGCCCTCCATTGTCTGATACATCCCAATAGCCTCCAGCTGTTTCCCACCCTTGATTACATCTCTAGTTGCCCTAGTCTCTTCAAGATCCTCCTTGAACCCTCCTCCCAGACTACCAGACCACCTCTAGATCTTTCCCAAGGTCTTTCTGTATATAAGTTCCATCTCCCCGGGTTTTCAGATTCAATCTAGCTCAGACTCAGTTTACTTCAGATTGTATCTGGCATGCTTGTTGTTACAAATGCTTAGACTCCTTAAGAGTCAACCCAATGTGGTGATTCTTTAGTAAACTTTGTTTTACTTTGGATGAAAGAGGTCTTCAGTCAAATTCATTCAGAAGGACCTGGCGTGTTGGTATTTTGGGGCCCTCAACACCCCAAACCTCAACATATCTACCCAGGTACATCACAAAAGTACATACATGTTTTGTACATATCTTTATATGTGTATATTGTCTCCTTGCGGTAGATTGTAAACTTCTTAAGAGCCAGGATGTTTTTTACCTTACTACCTTCATTGCTAAGCCAGTGCCTGACATATAAATGCCCTGAAAATGAAAAACGACTATTTGATGTGGATAGAAACAGTGACTAAAGAGTTAAAAATAATTTTGATTGACTTTGTGAAGCCCTTGGTGACCTAAAGTCTCCCCTTACCCTTACCCTTTATTCTGGAACATAAGATTTCTTGTTCCCATTTCTCATCCTAAAGAATGGGATTTCCTTATCTTGTAACAGTCACAGTCCTCACAGTATGCTTTTATCTTGCAAGATTCCTTTATTTTGCAAGACTTACCCTAGATCTCTAACCCCCACAAGGAAACCCTAAAATAATCCTATATAATTTTGATCCTTTTCCTATATCACTGCCTTTGTTTAGCTCTTTGCTAAATCTCAGGCCTGCTGCTTTTGCGTCACTAAACCTCCCAATGGCTACAAAATAAGTGAATGAATGAATAAATAAATAAATGAGAAAGATGGAAGTAGGTGCAATGGTTGGTGAGGGCAGGGAATTATACTTATTTTTTAAAATCTGAGTTTGAGATGTTAATGAAATATCCAGGTAGAGAATCCCATCCCATACTTGATCAGGGAGTTTAACAGAGAAATTAAGACTGAATTCAACATTGATTATTGAGACACAGTTCCATTATACCAATGAGAGTTGATGAATGCACTGAGGAAGGAAGGATCATGATAGAGCATTGAGTGTAAGAAAGGGATGTGCTACAGTTAGTTGGTAGGAGATGGATGATGAATCAGGAAAGGAGGCTGATGTTGGGTGAGTATAATAGAACAACAAAATAGTAGTGTGGAAAGCAACAGAAGAGAGTATCCAAGAGGAAGGAATGATCAATAATGTCTAAAGCTTCAGAAAGGTGAGAGAGAATCAGACTTTTATAAAGGGATGATTGGTTTAATAGTTGAGATTTTTGGTAGCCAAAGAGAGCAGTTTTAGTAGAGTGGTGGGTGTGGAAGCTATTTGCAAATAATTATTAGAAAGTGAGGAAATGGAGGCAATGATTTTGGGGTGAGTATTTCTAGGAGTTTGTCTTTGCAAGGAACAAGAGATATGGGAAGAGAGATTGAGAGAATGGCAAAATCATTTGAAAATTTTAAGTAGAAGACCTGGCCATATATGTAGATGACAGAGGAACACAGAAATAAGAAGTAAAAATGAGAGGTTGATGGGGAATGACACAATATCAAAGATCCTGAAAAAAATAAGCAGCAAGGGGCTCATGGCAAAAACACAGGGGTTGACCTTGTCAAGGAAAAGGGTCTCCTCTTCCTCAAAGACTAAAGCCAAGGGGAAATAAATATAAAACACTATAGAGGCATTTTGAAGCATGAATGAACAGAAAAGCGGGAGTTCCTGGAGACTGTCTGTTGTTTTCTGAGGAAGGCAGGAAGCAAGGTCCTCTGCTAAACAAATAATAGGCAGTGTGGTTGGAGTGAGATGGCAGAAAAAAGACAGAATTGTATATGGAGCTTGAGGAAATACAAAAGTGTTAGGAATACATAATGTAGGGAAGATAAGGGAGAGTCAACATGTGAAGGATAAGAAGACTGCCAGGCCAACATGAAGACTCAGTTGTGATTAGAGAAGATACATTTATTTTAGAACTATTATGTGTGGTTCAACGATCTATGCTGTATATTATATGGGGAGAGGAAGTTTATATATATAGAAAGATTATAAATACATATAAATATGCACATCCCTGAATACATACACACATATACATGGATAATTAATTCATGGTTGAATTGAATTGTATATTAATAAATGTGTATGTATATACAAACATATGGATAGCTACACACATACAGAGAAATATTATATATATGTGTGTGTGTTTATATAAGTGTATACAGACACATAAATACATATATGTGTGTGTGTATTTCTTTACAATAATGAACAATATCTCTTCAACATTATCATTCCTTCCAATGGCGCACATCCCAACATATCCACACCACAACTTTTGTGTTTCTAGAGTATATGCTTTCTTAAATAGAATATTTGCTAAATGTTCAAATGGTGTTTCTATAGATCATGT
This sequence comes from Bettongia penicillata ogilbyi, assembly GCA_023548195.1. Lineage (NCBI taxonomy): Eukaryota > Metazoa > Chordata > Mammalia > Diprotodontia > Potoroidae > Bettongia > Bettongia penicillata. Next base: position 6,628,880 of record JAJHZJ010000421.1, on the reverse strand, counting down.
GGCAGTCCTTTGTATCCAGAACAACATTAGGTCTGCCATATATCTTTCATTCTTGCAAACAATCATATCTTTCCCCAAGCATATATTATTCAAGTATTATCATTTATGTCATTTCCTGTCATCTCATGTTTGACAAAATGTTGTTATATAAATAGATTTATGATATGTAACTATTTTCTTTTGGGTCAGCAAACATTTTATTTGTTCCAAAATAAAATATTTCTATAATTTTCATATATATATACATATATATATATATAAAACATCCATTTTTTGCTATATTTTCAAGGATCTTAAGTATTCCTTGATATAGAAATCCATCTTCTTTTTTTAAAGCAACAATATTCTTCCTATCCTGCTATGTGGCTGTAAATCTTGGAAGACCACATTACTTCCCAAATTGAAATTGTCCTTTATCAAGAGCAGAATGAAAACATATATTGTAGTCAACAGACAGTTATTTTATTCATGATGATTCACACACACAAATGGCATAAGATATCATACTTGTAGTGTATGATCACAAATGGTGATGGAATTGTCAAGGTACAGTAGCCAAGAACATGGTTCTCTACCTGCAGTTCTCCACAGAGTGCTTAACTTATAATAGGTACTTAGTAAATACTTAATCAGTTGATTAAATAATAGTTCCATTTCACTGGACTCTATGGAGGACGTATGTTTGTCCTCTGTTTTCAAAGAGGACTAGTGATATCAAGGGCTGATGTTTTGACTCATGCATGAATTGAGTTTAAGTAAGACAGAGTTGCACAACACCATCAGCCTTACTCTCTCTTCCAGAGTCATCAAAGTCCAGTGGTAAGACAAAAAGTCAAGATGATTGGAGATGGTCTAGGATGCAGCTGATGACCTCAGCTTCTTCAAGGTCTGACCAAGCTCTAAGTACTCCACAGAGCCTGTTTCAGCCACCTTTATGGCTATTGGAATAAATTGTTCTTCTCTGCCCATTCTGGTGGAGGAAGTCTTCACACACATGCCGTAGCCAGCCTCCTAACTCACTGAAGAATATGAGGCCTGTCAATTACCATCAACATGGGTTAACCCATTTGCCTAGACAGTTATTGCAAATACAAACATACATAGATGAATTTTAATACATCCCTACATAGTTGTATAGAATATAAATGTGACTATATATCTACACATCGATATTTCAAAATGAAATTAAAATTCACAAACACTATTTTAAAGTATGAAAAAAGAAAAACATTTTAAAAGTAAAATCTCTACTGTAGGGCATAATTTGCCTTTGAAATTTCAGAGCAATTGTCAAATTATAATATTACAAGTAGATAATGTACACTTTGGGAACAACATAATGAGGTTTTATGGCATTAAAATCTATCACTCCCCTAAAAGGGAACTAACGCTCAAATAATCCCCAAATCACACTAGATGCAGTTAAGTAATTTGCGTTTAAAAGCTAAATAATTTGGAACTTAATTGCTAAAGTTAAATTGTTTTGGAAGGTACTCTTAGTAAATTACCTACTGCAAATGTATATCTGTCTTTGTAACTAATTTTATCTATATTAATGATATATAAATAAATAAAGAAGACCTTATGGCAGATATTAAAGAAAATACTGTTACACATAAGATTATTCCAAGTAAAAAAGAAGAAAGGAGAAACATAGATTTTTTCCACAGGAGAATTATCTTATTATTTTTAATCAGGAGAAAATTTGTTTTCTTACATTTTCTCTGATATGAACACCTTTATTGCCAAGTCCTGCCTGACATAAGGTGGATTCTAACTACTACTACTACTACTACTACTACTACTACTACTACTACTACTACTACTAGTACTACTACTACTACTACTACCGCTACTTCTGCTGCTGCTGCTGCTACTGATAATGATATCATTTATATATTGCTGAAGAGCTTGCTAAGAACCCTTTAACCATTCTCTTTGAGCCTCACAATAACCCTGTGAGGTAGTTACTAAAGTTTTATTTTGTTATTTGACAGATGAAGAAAATGAGGCTCAGAAAGGTCAAATTACTTGCCCATAGATACTTGTAAGAGAGTTTCAGAGGTGAGATTCATATCACACCATCTCCTGATACCATATCCAATTTTTTTTCCACTTGATGTCAATGCCTGTAATTGATGTGGGATTAAATAAAGTTGTAGATTGGAAGGAAGAATACTTACTCCCAAGAAGTTAACATTTATTAGGTGGGCTGTATCATAATGCTACTCTTTAAAATATAGAGGAATGACTTCTGTGACATTATTATAAAAGCTTCAACTATAAATGGCAAGAAACACATTATCACAAAATCTGCATTACATTTAGGTTGACCTCTGGCAACCACTCTGAGTGTATCATCATTTCCATCTTAATGTAATTGATTTTATGCATCTGTCCCTGCAAACTTTTCAAATTCTGTAATTCTAGCATGACAGTTTGATGACAGGTAGAACAGAACCAGCCCCTTTCCCTCCTCCGTGCCAATAAACTTCATCTCATTTTGGGGCCCTCTGCACAAAGTGGAACAAATAACTGGGCCCACCTTCATTCAAAACTCCTTCTTCTGCCCATCTCATGTTCTAATTTATCTCTGTCTCTGTCTTTCCAAAATGGATGCTGCTGAAATCATCTTTAGGCACTTAGAATAAAATAGAATTGCAGGTCGATGACCCATATATATTTACCATATAAATATGATATTTATAAGCAACAGCCTGCTCTGGAGCTTTAAGGCTGGCACTGGGGGCTATGATAATGTAAGATAAGCATCTTAAGTTGGAGAAGCAAAAGGCTGTTGAAGGCCATACCACTCCATGGAGCACTGCTACTACGAAAATATTTTCAAGGAAAGTTTCAGTCAACTTGAGGGCATTAATCTAACTTTTAATGGAATTTTCTGTAGAAAAGATGTAAGATTGTTTTTCTATAGATATTCATCTGAGTATGTCAATTATGAATATAACTAGAACCAGAATGATTGGAGAATCCTAAAATATAGCAGTATTTTCAGTGATTGGAGTTGTATTTGAAAGAAAAAAATAGAATGTATCACACTTCTCTGCAGTACACAAAAGGATTATTACCCTGGTACACCTTGAAGTTTTGCCTTTTAATGCAAGCTTAGGTGTAGTCTTTCACTAGTATTACACCTTTACCATGGTCTATTTTTCTAGCCATCTGATTGCTTATTTATCCAGATAATCAAAATGAAAATTCCCACCTTGCTTTCAGTTATCAAATTGAATACATAAAATGGTTGCATGAAATGTCCTCAAATGACAAGATAGTCATGTAAAACAATGTTGCTCATGAATATTTATTAAAAATGAACCCCCCCAAAAAGCAAAGCAAAACAAAACTTGCGATATATGCTAAGATACAGTAGATTCAAGTTTATAGCTTCTGTGCATAAATTACTCCTTCCTCACAAATGGAATTCAGTTACGTTTTTAAAGACCTCCAGAGAAGTCAATTCTCCAAGCTCCATCAAGAAACCATCCCAATGTTTAATAACATTCAGTCATTGGATTTCAGAGTTAATGATAATGCTAGCGTGCTACACTCTTCTAATAAATGAACCTGGTGAAGAGGGGAGAAAATGAATGAAGTAATGACAACTTCTGTGTACAGATAAAGCAAGACTACTATCAAATGAAAATGAACAATGATGGACCTATGGGAAAAAAATGCGATTTAGTCAAATTTGCCTTTGGTATATTCTTTCCTTTTTTATTATTCAACACCTTTCTTACCTTTTTTAGACACCACTATCCCTTTTAATGCAGAGCAGCATGGTATAATGTAGAGAGTTATAACTGAAGGCAGGATGAGAAGTTCAAATCATAACTCTTACACATTTACTACATGTGTGACCATGGGCAAGTCACCTAATTGACCTGAGTCTATTCCCTCCTCTGTAAAGGAGGATGCTATCATCTTTAGTACTTCCCTTGTTGAATGTTATGAAGCTCAAAACTTAAAATATATCAAAAGTACTTTGTGAAGCTAATATTAAGTAGTTACATAAGTGCCATATTATTATGTTTCATCCCAGCTACCTAAATGCCTACTTTCCAATGTTCTCTTGCACCTCCCATTCCCCATTTAATCTCTTCAGCTCAGAAATCAATTATTTTTGTGTCTAAAGCTTCTTCTCTATGATGAAATATTTCCTGTTATATGCCCCATTCTTTCTTAATGAGTTATCAGGTTAGAAAGAAAACTATGAAGCTAAGTGCTACTGAAGTGTTAATGAAAATAATTTTAATATATTACCTTTGTTTGAGTGGGACATAGGTGTTATTTTACAGAAATCTCCTGGAGATACAAACTCATATCTCAAAGTTGATGTTTAAAAAAATAGTTGCTATTTCAGATATGACAAGAGTCTAGTTTTTTGAGGCATGGGTAGGAAGATGTATACCAAAGGGCTATTTTGGCATCCTTCATGTCATACCATATTGGTCACTCTGTTAGCTGTAATACCTACATTGAAAAAAAGTCACATAAATCAATTAGAAAAATCAAATGATTATAATAAAATAAAGGAATTATAATAAAATAGGGGAGGGTGATATAGAGGCATAACAATGAAATCTGTGCAAAGTGGATAGAGAACTGAACTTTGAGGCATAAAAACCTCAATTCAAATCCATCCTCTGACAATTATTAAACACAAACTGTAAGCAAGTCATTTAAACTAATTCTTCATAACTTTTTTCATCTAGAAAGATCAGGGTAATAATAGCACTTAGTAGGGTTATTGTAAGGGAAAAAAGGGATAATATTTGTATAATGAAATATTTTTAAAGCTTTTGAAAATTTTAGAGTGTTATATAAATGCAAATTATAATAATAATTAACATTATTTTTTTATCATTATTAGCCAATGCTTTAGAATGAAAATCAGTTGAGACTTAAAGGTCTCAAATAAGTAGTTATATTCCACAGGCAGCCTATTCATCACTTAGAAGACTCTCATAGCTAAAAGGAAGTTTTCTTTTTATCAAACCTCATTTCCAGTATCTTCCCATAGTCCTTTTTTAACCTTCCCTAGTCCTTTTTCCTGGGGACAAAACAAAACAAATATAATCCTTTCCCTAATGCTTGCTTTTAAAATATTTGAAAGCAGCTATCATTCCCACCATCTCCCCCTCCAAATTCTTCTATTATTGAAGCTGAACATCTCCAGTTTCATCATATGATTCTCTGCTTCTGAAAGGACACATACACTCCAGGTCCTTCACTCTCTTTGTTGCCATTCTCTGGATACTCTCCAACTTATCAACATATGTTTGAATATAATGCTCAGAATTGCAAACTTGACTTTATCAATGCCTGCGAAAATGTCATGCCCATAATTAGACTCAATACTCTAGATGTGATTTCACCAGGGCAAGATGCAAAAGAAATATTGCCTCCTTACTCCTGGAAGTTTTGCCTCAGTGGAGCCTAGGATATTCTATTTCACCATTATTACAACTTCTTTATGATCTATTTTTAACACCAAATGAACTTTAAAATACATTGTGAATAAAGTAGGAATTTCTAAGCCTCTGGAAAAGAGAATTAAAGTGATTAAACGGTAACTATTTTAGCTATTAGATACCCCAAGTCAAAATTTAGGGAACTAAGGAAAGTTAGATGTTAGTTAATATTATAGAAAGGTTCAGTATGGTAACTTAGAGAAATGGAATTTTGGAGGAGGTCAGGAGAGAGCCAAGCTCGCGGAGTAGAAGGACGGACCTGAAGAGGCTCCTCCCTCATAGCCCATAAAATACACCTAAAAGTGACTGTAAACAAATTCTAGAGCAGCAAAGCCACAAGACTACAGAGTAAAAGAGGTTTCCAGCCCAAGGCAGCCTGAAAGGCTGACAGGCAAGGTCTATCACACCTGGCGGGGAGCAGAGTATAGCCCAGCTTTGGCCACACTTCAGCAGGGACAGGACTGGAGCAGGCTTCAAGGTACCATTAGCAGCAGATGCAATTCCCAGATCTCTCAGTCCACAAATTCCAAAGGCAGCTTGAAAGGTCAGTGAGAATGCTCTTTCACCTGGGTGAGAAGGGAACCTAGCAGTTTAGCCCTGGACCCTGGCAGCAGCAATTGTTGGAGTCCTGGCCTAAAAACTCTAGGGAAATTGAGCTTCTGACCTGGATCTCAACCCTGAGTGGTGGCTCTGGGGAGGAGAAAAGCATTAACTGTCATAGAGCTGGTGGAGGCTCTGAAGATGGAATTCAACTGGCAGATCCTGGACAGAAAAGAGTACTTGGAGTTGCTCCCAGACCAGAGTGTAGGTGAAGAGAGGAGTAAAATCCTCTCCCTTGATTGTGTCACCTAAGAGGAACTGAGACCTTACAGGTGCCCAGAGTATACCCTACTCTTGACAAAGAAATTAAAAGTCAAGTACCTGGCTGGGAAAATGTCCCCAAAAGGGAAGGAGAATAAAACAATAAAAGATTGCTTTCTTGGTGAACAGGTATTTTCTTCCATCCTTTCAGATGAGGAAGAACAATGCATACCATCAGAAGAAGACCTAAAACTCAAGGCTTCTCCATCCAAAATCTCCAAAATAAATAAGCAACGATCTTGGGCCACAGAAGAGCTCAAAAAAAATTTTGAAAATCAAGTAAGAGAGGTGGAGGAAAAAATGGGAAGGGAAATGACAGTGATGAAAGAAAATCATGAAAACTGAGTAAATAGCTTGCTAAAGGAGAGCCAAAAAATGCTGAAGAAATTTACACCTTTAAAAATAGACTGAACTGGTGGAGCCAAGATGGTGGAGTAGAAAGACTTGTATGCTAGCTCCGAACCCACAGCCCATATATTTCCTACAAGAAGAACTCCCCACAAATTCTGGATCACTGCAAGGCACACAGAAACACACTGGAAAAGATTTCTGTTCCAGAGAGCCCCGGAGAGCCATCCCCAGGGTCCGTCATGCCCCGGAAAGTGGAGGCCACCCCTGCCCTGCCATGGCCAGGTGGCACCAGTAGAGCAGATCCGAGCAGGCTTCAGGGACAGAACCTCTGGTGGCCAGGAAGGTCCCTCCGCCCACAGATGCTACAGGTCAGTGAGAGAGATGTCTGGGCTTCTCAAGAGCGGAGCGGGGTGTCTCCATGACTCAGGGTCCCTCGGGAGGCAGAGGAAGCAGCAGACTCAGCAGTGGCAGCCCCTGGAACTCTCTGAGCAGGCAGGATCTTCACTACTGAAGGTCTCTGCATAAACCCCCTGAAAAGTTGAGACTGAGAGGTGGCCCTGCCCCCACGCGCTCCATTACTGAAGGTCTCTGCAGAAAGCCCCTGAGGGAACTGAGCCTGGGAGGTGGCTCTGCCCCCACCTGACCACCAGAACTTAAGCTCACATTGAATAGCAGCAGCTCCCGCCACGGATAGCCCTGAGACTGGGAAGCAGCATTTGAATCTCAGACCCCAAGCACTAGCTGAGAGGATCTAGGTGGGGGTACAGAGGAATCTCAGAAGTCAAGTAACTGGCTAGGAAAATGCCCAGAAAAAGGAAGCAAAATAAGACCATAGAGAGCTATTTTGATGGGGTGCAGATGGTCCCGCCTTTCAATTCTGATGACGAGGAAATATTCTTACCATCAGGGAAAGATGTGGAGGGTGGGGCCTCTGTATCCCAGACACCCCAGGTGGATGTCCAGTGGACTCAGGCCATGGAAGAGCTCAAAAAGGATTTTGAAAATCAAGTTAAACAGGTGGAGAAAAAACTGGGAAGAGAAATGAGAGAGATGCAAGAAAAGCATGAAAAATGGGTCAATACCTTGGTAAAGGAGACCCAAAAAAATGCTGAAGAAAATAACACCTTGAAAAATAGGCTCAATCAATTGGCAAAAGAGGTTCAAAAAGCCAATGAGGAGAAGAATGCTTTCAAAAGCAAAATTAGCCAAATGGAAAAAGAGGTTCAAAAGTTCACTGAAGAAAATAGTTCTCTCAAGATGAGAATGGAACAGATGGAGTCTAATGACTTTCTGAGAAACCAAGAAGTCATAAAACAAAACCAAAAGAATGAAAAAATGGAAGAGAATGTGAAATATCTCATTGGAAAAGCAACTGACCTGGAAAATAGATCCAGGAGAGACAATTTAAAAATTATGGGACTACTTGAAAGCCATGATCAAAAAAAGAGCCTAGACATCATCTTTCATGAAATTATCAAAGTAAACTGCCCTGATATTCTACAATCAGAGGGCAAAATAAGTATTGAAAGAATCCATTGATCACCGCCTGAAAGAGATCCAAAAAAAGAAACTCCAAGGAACGTTGTGGCCAAATTCCAAAGTTTCCAGGTCAAGGAGAAAATATTGCAAGCAGCTAGAAAGAAAAAATTCCAGTATTGTGGAAATACAATCAGGATAATTCAAAATCTAGCAGCTTCTACATTAAGGGATTGAAGGGTGTGGAATAGGATATTCCAGAAGTCAAAGGAACTAGGATTCAAACCAAGATTCACCTACCCAGCAAAACTGAGTATAATACTTCAGGGGAAAATATGGTCTTTCAATGAAACAGAGGACTTTCAAGCATTCTTGATGAAAAGACCAGAGCTGAAAAGAAAATTTGACTTTCAGACACAAGAATGAGAAGAAGCATGAAAAAGTAATCAGCAAAGAGAAGTCATAAGGGACTTACCAAAAGTGAACTGTTTACATTTCTACATGGAAAGACAATATTTGTACCTCTTAAAACTTTTCAGTATCTGGGTAGTTGGTGGGACCACACACACATACATACACACACATGTATACACGTGCATGCACACACACATACACACATGCACGCACATACAGAGACAGAGAGCACAGAGTGAATTGAATAGTATGGGACCATATCTTAAAAGAAATTAAGGTAAATGATGAGAGAGAAATGTAGTGGGAGGAAAGAGGGTGAAATGGAATGGGGTAAATTATCTCTCATTCAAGAGGCAAGCAGGAGAGTTTTTAATGGAGGGAAAAAGAGGAGAGCTGAGAAAAAAACATGAAGTTTACCCTCATCACATTCAATTAAAGGAAGGAATAAAATGCACACTCATTTTGGTATGAAAACCTATCTTACAATACAGGAAAGTGGGGGAGAAGGAGATAAGCAAGGGGGTGGGGGATGATGGTAGGGAGGGCACTGGGAGGAGGGAGCAATTTGAAGTCAACACTTGGGGAGGGACAGCATCAAAAGACAGAATAGAAACAATGGGGGGCAGGATAGAATGGAGGGAAATAACAGTTAGCCTTACACAACACAACTATTATGGAATTCATTTGCAAAAGTGCACAGATATGGCCTATATTGAATTGCCTGCCTTCCCAAAGGGAATGTGGTGGGGATGGAGGGATGGGGAGAATTTGGAACTCAAAGTTTTAGGAACAATTGTTTAATATTGTTGTTGCTACTAGGAAATAAGAAATACATGTAATGGGGAATAGAAAGTCATCTGGCCCCACAGGACAAAAGAGAAGATGGGGACAAGAGAAGGAGGGATGATAGAAGGGAGGGCAGATTGGTGATAGGGAAAATTAGAATGCTCAGTGTATTGGGGTGGGGGGGAGGGGTAAAAGGGGAGAAAATTTGGAACCCAAAAGTTTGTGAGAATGAATGTAAAAAGTTAAATAAAAAAAAGGAAAAACTGAACGATTTGTGGCATATGAATTAATAAAATACTATAGGACCTATGGAAGATGACACTATCTGCATCCAAAGAGAAACTGATAAATAGAAGTATGTATGAATGATTTTCACATGTATCTGTATCTATATTTGTATCTAATGGTAGATATCTCTAGGGCAGAGTGGGGAGGAAAGAAAAAAGGGGAATAAAGGAAAGTGGCATGATAACTTTGTTATATATTTAAAAGGAATAACATGTTACACATAATAGATTTGCAGTTTCAAGTGCAGACATCTTTTTAATAATTTTACTATGTTGTGGAAATGTTTGTTTTATTTCATAAATTAAAATGCAATTAAAAAATAAAAAAAAATAAAAATAGACAACCAAATTTCAAAAGAGACCCAAAAAGCCAATGGGGAGAAGAATGCTTTAAAAAGCATAATTAGTCAAATGCAAAAGGAAGTTCAAAAGCTCACTGAAGAAAACAGTTCTTTAAAAATTAAAATGGAGCAGAGGGAAGCTAGTAACTTTATGAGAAACCAAGAAATCACAGAACAAAACCAACAGAATGAAAAAAAAAAAAACAGAAGACAATGTGAAATATCTCATTGGAAAAACAACTGACCTAGAAAATATATCCAAGAGAGACAACTTAAAAATTATGGGACTATTTAGACATCATCTTTCATGATTATCAAGGAAAACTGCCTGGATATTCTTTAAACAGAGGGTAAAATAAATATTGAAAGAATTCTCCAATCACCACCTGAAAGATATCCAAAAATAAATACTCCTAGGAATACTGTACCCAAATCCCAGAATTTCCAGGTCAAGGAGAAAATATGGCAAACAGCCAGAAAGAAACAATTCAAGTATTGTAGAAATACAATTAGCATAACAATGGATCTGACAGCTTCTACATTAAGGGATCAAGGGCTTGGAATAGGATATTCCAGAAGTCACATCTACTGGGATTAAAACCAAGAGTCATCTACCCAGCAAAACTGAGTATAATACTTCAGGGAAAAAAATGGTCATTCAATGATATAGAGGATTTTGAAACTTTCTAGATGAAAAGACCAGAACCGAAAAGAAAATTTGACTTTCAAACACAAGGATCAAGAGAGGCATGAAAAGGTAAACAGAAAAGAGAAACCATAAGAGATTAATAAAGTTGAACTGTTTATAATCCTATATGGAAAGATAGTATTTGTAACTCTTGAGTATGCGCATACTGTTATTTCTTCCTTGAGGCAAATGTGATGAGAGTAAGCTTCACTTTTTCCTTCTCACTTCCCCTATTCCCCTCCATTAGAAGAGCTTTTTCTTACCTTTTTCTTATCTCTTCTATGAGAGATATTTCGCTGCATTGCAATTCTCCCTTTCACCTCCCAATATATTCCTCTCTCACCCCTTAATTTTATTTTTTATGTGATCCCTTTCTATTCAACTCACCCTATGCTCTCTGCCTCTCTGTCTCTGTCTGTCTCTCTCTTATATATACACACATATATACATATATGTATGTTTGTGTGTGTGTTTGTGTGTGTGTATGTATAATCCCTCCAACTACCTAGATATTGAGAAAAGTTCCAAGAGTTACAAATGTTATCTTTTCATGTAGGAATGTAAACAGTTTAACTTTAGTTGGTCCCTTGTAATTTGTCTTTCCTGTTTACTTTTTCATGCTTCTCTGCTACGTCTTGTGTTATCCTGATTGTATTTCCACAGTACTCGAATTGTTTCTTTCTTGTTGCTTGCAGCATTTTCTCTTTGACATGGGAACTCTGGAATTTGGCTACAATATTCCTAGGACTTTCTCTTTTTGGATCTCTTTCAGGAAGTGATCAGTAGATTCTTTCAGTATTTGTTTTGCCGTCTGCTTCTAGAATATCAAGGCAGTTTTCCTTGATAGTTTCATGAAAGGTGATGTCTAGGCTCTTTTTTTTTATCATGACTTTCAAGTGATCTAATAATTTTTAAATTGTCTCTCCTGGATATATTTTCCAAGTCAGTTGTTATTCCAAGGAGATAGTTCACATTATCCTCCATTGTTTTTTCATTCTTTTGGCTTTGTTTTGTGATTTCTTGGTTTTTCATAAGGTCATTAGCTTCCTTCTGTTCCATTCTAATTTTTAAAGAACTATTTTCTTCAGTGAGCTTTTGAACCTCATTTTCCATTTGACTAATTCTGCTTTTTAGAGCCTTCTTCTTCTCATTGGTTTTTTGGGCTTCTTTTGCCAATTGAGTTAGCCTATTTTTAAAGGTATCATTTTCTTCAGCATTTTTTTTGGTCACCTTTAGCAAGCTGTTCACTCTCTTTTCATGATTTTCTCCTTTCTCTTTCCAATTTTTCTTCCACCTCTCTTACTTTATTTTCAAAATCCTTTTTGAGCTCTTCCATGTCCTGGGACCATTGGCTATTTATTTTGGAGGGTTTCAAAGTAGAAGCCTTGACTTTTATGTCTTCCCCTGATGGTAAACATTTTTTTCCCTATCAGAATGGATGGGAGAGAATACCTGTTCACCAAGAAAATGACCTTCTATAGTTTTATTTTTTTTCCTTTTTTTGGGCATTTTTCTCAAGCAGTTCCTTGACTTTTGGATCCTTTGTCAAGAGTAGGGTATACTCTGGGGACCTGTAAGGTCTCCACTATCAAGGGAGAGGAGTTTACTCTCTGGGTGTGGGGGAGGGGGGATGTCCTGGCTGAGATTTAGATCAGCTGCTCAATTCCCCCAGGGGCTTTAAACTGAGCACTCCAACAGTGGAGCAATGGACACTGGCTGCTGATGTGTTGGCCACCTACACTGCCCACTCCTACTGCTGCTGCTGCCACTGGCTGGGCCCAGGGGTGGGAGAGGACCCTGCTCCTTTCTCGCTGACCTTTGGTGCCTGTGGGTTAAGGGATCTGTGAACCACTGCTGCTGCTGCCAGGAATTCTGCCCCTGAGGTCTGCTGCTCTAGCCCTGCTCCTCCTGGTTCTGTGCAGCCAAGGGTAGGCTGTGCTGCACTCTGTGTCCTGTACAACAGACTTTTCCCATTGCCCTTCTTGGTCACCCTAGGCTGGAAATTTCCTCCACTCCATTGTTCTGTGGCTTCTGTTGCTCTAGAATTTTTTGAGTGTCTTTCTTTATAGGCATTTTATGAACTCTGGGGAAAGAGCAAGGGTATATGTGTCTTTCTGCTCTGCCATCTTAGCTCCACTCCTCCTGACTACTTCTTAAAGAGGCCTATTCACTCAATGGTAGTTACATCCCTCTAAGTGAGTACCTGAAAATACCAGTCTAAAAAGTCCAAGGTTTCCCATCGCATCCTGGGCCATCTCTAGTCATCCTGATGAATATCTTGTCACTGGACCCAGATGGCTCAGGGGGAGAAAGTGAGGTTGTTGACCTTACACAGCCCTCCCTCCCTCAAAACAAAGTCAAGTGTAAGTCATGCCATAATTTCTCGGATGTCATGGTCTTCTTGGGAAAGGAAATATGAAAACAATGACAAAGATATTTTCCAATTAGTCATGTAGTGATAGAAGAATCAGAGCAAAAGGAATAAATAACCAAGAGAAAGAAAAAACAAAAAGTGAAAAGAGTATACATTGATCTACATTCAGATTCCATAGTTCTTTCACTGAATGTGGATAGCATTTTCCATCATCAATCTTTTGGAATTATCGTAAATCATTGTGCTGTTGAGAAGAGCTTAGACTATCATAGTTGATCATCATGCAGTATTGCTATTATTATATACAATATTCTCTTGTTTCTGTTCACTTCAGTCAACATCATGTCATGTAAGCCTTTCCAGGTTTTCTCTGAAATATGTCTGCTTATCATTTCTTACAGCATAATAGCATTCCATTCCATTCCATTCATATACCACAACTTGTTCAGTCATTCCCCAAATGATGGACATTCCCTCAGTTTCCAATTCTTTAACACTTTCTTTAAAACATTATTTAATTATTTAACAAAAATATAAATATTTTTGTGCATGTGGGCCCTTTTCTCTTTTTTTATGATCTCTTTGGAATACAGATCTAGTGGTGGTATTGCTAGATGAAATGGTATGCACATTTTTAGAGCCTTTTGTGTATAGTTCCAAATTAACTCTCCAGATGGGTTGGATAAGTTCTCAACTCTACCAACAATGCATTGGTGCTCCAATTTTCCAATATCTTCCCCAACATTTATAATTTTATTTTTCTGCTATATTAGCCAATCTGATAGGTGTGAGATAGTACTCAGAGTTGCTGTAATTTGCATTTATCTAATCAATAAATATTTACAGCATTTTTATATGACTATAGAAAGCTTTAATTTCTTCATCTGAAAACTGCCTATTCATGTCTTTTGACCATTTTTCAGTTGGGCAATGACGTGTATCCTTATCAATTTGACTCAGTTCTTTATATATTTTAGAAATGAGGCCTTTATCAGAGACACTGTCTTTAAAAATTTATTCCTAGATTTCTGCTTCCCTTCTAATCTTAGTTGCATGGGCTTTTTTTGTGTGTGCAAATCTTTTTAATTTAATGTAATCAAAATTATCCATTTTACATTTTATAATGTACTATGTCTCTTGTTTGATCATAAATTCTTCTGGTCTCCATAAATTTGACAGGTAAACTATTCCTCACTTCTAATTTGCTTATGACCTCACTCGTATATGCCAGTTTTTTTAACACATGAGGCATTTGAGTCCCAGAGACAAGAACCGATTGGTCTGAGGTCTCATAGTTAATAAAAGGCAAGGGTGAAATTAAAATACAGGTCATACTCTAAATGAAAATATAGTGAGGGTTTTTTTCCATTATAAACCAAAAATAGTATTGAATTTGTAGTCATGAAATACTGAGTTTAAATCATGCCTTTGGTACTTACTATGTGTTAATGGGCAAGGTATTTAAATTTTCTGAGCTTCAGTTTCTTAACCTAAAAATAGGATAATCATTTTGAGAACTACCTTACACAATTTCATAACATTTTGCAAATCTTAAAACATGATGTAAATATTAACTGTTATTATTTCTCACGTTTTAAATGGTATTTCAGGTTTATTTGTTTTTGGGGTGGTGTGGGCTAATGCAATGGATAGAATGCTAGACCTGGAATTAGAAACACCTGACTTCCAAGCTGATCTCAGTCACTTACTAGCTGTGCGAAGCCAGGCAAGCAACTTAACCTGTTTGCATAAGTTCTCTCATCTTTAAAAGAGTAATATTAATAGCACCATCTTCCCAGGGCTGTTCTAAGCATCTAATGAGATGGTAACTCTAAAGTGCTCAGCACAATTCCTGGCACATAGTGTTACATAAATGGTAGCTATTGTTATTTTTGTTATTGCTATGCCTGGCAACCCACATCTTTTCTCTTAAAGAAATGATCCATAATCTTTACATAAGACTTGTCTATAGTCTATAAGCTCTGACCTCCTTTTCATCTTAAATCTTAAGTGATATTTTCCACGATTTTTTTGGCATCTTACTATATGGACTATTTTGGATTGAAGTCACTAAGCATTAATTTGAAAGGTTATATTAAGCTCTTCATAAACCACTCTGTCTTTGTAAGCTCTGAAACTTTGCAATTTCCTTCATGGTTCTCTTTTTGTAAGTTCATTGGGAGCATGACAATATTAAATGTCCTTTTACTACTGAAATGATATATTCTTGTTGTCATTGGTCACACAATTAAACCAGTTCTGCCTATTCCTCTATTTTCCTTTCCAAATCAAACCTATCCACCACATTTCCATTTAGTCACAACTTCTTCTACTATTTCTTTGCACTTATAATTAGGAGGATAATATTGATATTTTTCAGGTAAACTGATATTTGATCACTGATTGGTTACTGGATAGGATACCACTTTTGTAGAAACGATAGTTAAACTAACGCTTGGAATCTGTCTAAAAACTATGTCATTAGCACCCTCTGCTACTCCATTCACATCCTTGAAGATTCAGAAGGGACATTTATATATTTCCTACTGTTTCTTGTGTTCCAAATAAATTCCTCACCAAATGGTCAGGGCAGGTTCAGAGCCTCTTTGGGCTTACCTGTGCTGGGACTCCAAACATAAGAGATACTCTGTTATTGGAAACATACTTCAAAATCTTTCCAGCGTTGTAGGAACTTCAAGAGTTTGTGGTTTGTTGACACAGCCTTCATGGATCCAGTGTTACATACATATGATGATGACATATCATATTAGAATTTTTATTGTGGGCCATTTGGATTCCTAGTATAGTACCCACCATAGAGTTCACTTCATCAAATTACCCTGTCACTGGCAGTTCAGAATCCCCAGGGGGCCTATTATTATTACTCTACTATGAATGTTCTAAAGGAAACTTAGAAGGACTGTATGTCTACTTTTGTTCTCATGAGCCCCCACCAATGTGTTTCCCATTAGCAAGATGAAGAAAATATATTTACTGAGGTGCTATGTTGAGATAAATTGGTAGGTACGAAACATACCCTCCACCCCACAAAAAAAAAAACCACTCTTGAAACATGTTCTCCCACAAATATAGATAATACCCAAGGGGAAAATCAGCTCTCACTTAGAGTAGTAGTTAGTATGGAGAATATGTGTGACAAGCTAGTAACTCACAACTCCTCTTTTGGATTTTTTTTCTCAATTAATGGGATTTTCGGATTTCCCCAGGAAGCTCCATGCTACATGAGATCAACTAGGGTACTAGAATTCATTTCTTTTTGGAACAAATTGTTAGTACTTTCCTTTCAAATTTCAGAGTTCCTAAAGTTGCTGCTGCTGACTTTCCTACAAAATCCATTTCAGGTATTTCCACTAATGTTGAACAATACCACTCTGAAGGATACTGTTTTGACTAAAATTCAGACCTTACTACCAACAGGACTTCTCACAGGTTCTCAAACTTACCAAATTATTTCTTGGATATATCAAACTCAAAGTTGCTGTACATTTACCTAATTAGGGAAATAAACACAGAGAAAGAGAGAGAGAGAGAGAGAGAGAGAGAGAGAGAGAGAGAGAGAGAGAGAGAGAGAGAGAGAGAGAGAGATGACTAAATAAGAGCAATGGTAACGGTTGCCACTGGCTAGGTGAGATGCAAGACTCCTTTCTTTCTTTCTGCTTCCTTTGGAGAGCCAGTTCAAAGTAATCCTGTTTTACTCATAGCTGAAAAAGGAAAAGGTGGGTTTCTCATTACGCATATCCATTTAATTCTTCTTCAGCCCATCCCAGAGTTATCCTTTTTTGCCCAGCAGACAATTAGAAGACTTCATTATCACACATTACAGGTCCCATAGGCACAAATACATTGAAGTAGGACCCCCAAAGATTTCATGTGGTCTATTAGAAGCAGGCAAGGACTACCCATGTGCATACCATATGAGCCACCAGAAATAGCAAATATGAACATAAAAGAGAAGAGAAAAAGGCCCCATTACACCAGGGGGAGAAGTAAATATTTCAACATCATGGTTGCATTTTACTTATAATGGTGTGGGGTTGTATTTTTGACATAATTTAGACATTTATCATTATCTAGTCATTATGAATCAGAAGAAAGGCTTGCTCTCAGGTTATCCATAGCCTGAGGTCAGCTCTTTATCATGCCAGGTTAACTAGCTATTTTTGAATTTAAGCTAGATTAAATGAAAACTATATTGTTCTTTCTGCTCAGAGGCTTAGTATCACCATGTACTGATAACTAGGGTTATCTATTTTGATAATATAATTTAAACTCTTAGAATGACTATTTCATGTACATTTTTCTATCCTTAGTACCCACCATAGTATCTAGTTTATAGGAGGCACTTAAATGTATGCGAAATGATTAGATTCTAAATTCATTTATATTCAGTTATGACTGTTTAATTGGAAAACACAACTGTCTATATTTTATGGTTTCTGAATTCATATAAGAAGCTGGCAATCATTAGGGGAAGCAATATCATATACTGGGGGGGAAAAAAACTGAAGTTGACTCAGGACCAAATTTCAAATAATTACTATGTGTTTAATCTTGAATAAGCCCATTAACTTCTCAGTCTCAGGTAACTCATATAAAAATAAGAATAGTTAACCACACATTTCTAACGTCTTCAAATCTGCTATCATCAGAATATACATTTCATTCTAAAAATGTCAAATGCCAGGAAAAGTTAATAAAATTTTATTGTTTATTTGGTCTTTAGAGAAGAGTGAAATTAAGTCATACAACATGAAAGAATTCAAAGCAAGGAGAAAGGGAAGTTTGATCAGAATATTCCCAATTTCTTCAGCAATACACTTGTAGTTTCTCTTCATTTAATAGCTAATGAAGTGTAATTGTAGTTAAAAAAAACAAGTAAATCCTATCACTAGGCTCTAAAAGATTCTATTTTAGAATATTTTAAAGGAAGTTTCTACTTTAGAGAATAAAAGAGGTCAAGGTATAAATACACTGATTACTTGATGTTAAAGTAAGACAAATGAAATAATATCTCAGAGTTTTCTCAGGCAAAAGTTGCTTTAAGGATGATAAGTGAAACAGGTTAGAATATGGATCAATACATTTTTTAAAAAAAGTATTTATTTTTAAGTGATTACTAAGTGCTAACCCATAAGCAGAATTTATAAGGATACAAATGCAAAATCAAGATAATTCCTGCCAAGAAGGAACTTACTTTCTAGTGGGAGAAACAATTAATACAAAGTGCATTGTACAGAGGAGTTATAGTCCAGAACATGCAAAGATAGGAACTAGAATACCGAGATGGTGAGTGAAATGTAGAATGTCAACACAACATCATATGAGGCAATTGAAGAGATGATTAATTCTAGTTCTCAAAAAAGTGGAAAAGCAAGGAAAAACCCATACTCTATATAGTAAAAATGACAAAAATTTCATATTGCCTTCATAGCAACATCTTGTCTTCCTTCACCAAATGCTTTTGTATAGACTGCTGAACTACAGGAGTTCTTATAAAATGCTGGAGAAAAATATGTCTGTGACTATGATGGTAAGCTCCCCGTCCTCCACAATATGACTAATAGGGTAAGCCCTGAAATAAGCAGATCTTCTTAGTGTACTTTCTAAAATTAACTTAACAGTATTAATGTATTGAATTAATTTCAGAGTACTCTGGTAAATGAATTTTATTGACTTGGATGATTAAAGAGGATCACTACATACTTTTGCCATCATGATTGAAGTCTATGATGCCTCCAGTGCTTACTCTATGAAGAATAAGAAAAAGAAACCAAAGATAAATCCTTTCATTATCAAGAAATCATGCTTGTGATAAAAATTAGTTACAATTAACAAAATAGTGTTAATTTAATATTTTCTTAATCTGATTATGATACTTGAACTTCTTTTAGGGAAAAGAAGAAAGAAGAAGAGAAAGTAAGAGCAGAGCAGAAATGGTAAAGTAAGGAGAAAGGAGAAGAATGAGGATGAGCCGAACAGGAAAAGGAAAAAAATGAGGGAAACTGATAAGAGAGAAAAAGGTGTGAGGAAGAGGGCAAAAGAGGAAAGAGAGTCAGGCATGGAGAATAAGGTGAAAAGCTAATATAAAGAGAATGACTAGATGATTTTCCTCGGCAGTAAAAGCAAAACTTAGCACACCTTAAAATAAGTATTTTTACACTCCATTCACCATTTATTACCTATGTGATCTTAGACAAGTTCCTTAACATTCTATTCCTTTGGCCTTCATTTGCTCATCACAAATATGTGTTAGATAATACAATCTCTGAGAACTCTTCCAATTTTGATAAATGACCCTATGAGACATCACTCAAAAGATTCATCTATGATGTCAAAATGAGTGTGATGGAGAGTGATTATATTATTGGCCATATGAATTGCTGCAAAGACCGACATCCTGTGTTAATTTTGCCAAATACCTATATGAAAACAGTATAATTATGTATTGAATTTTGTTTTTCTTCTAGTTTTATTTTCATAAGAGTTTTTCTGTCTCAGTTTCTGGCTTTCCCAAGTGTGATGGAACAGGCATACACTGTATGAAATTCCTTACACACCCTTAGATGTACTTTACTCAAGATCCAGCTGGGAAGATGCCAACCTGAAGTCCTCTAAAGACACTTCAAATTCAATATGTGCAAAATGTAAATCACCAACTTCTCCCTCTAAATCAGTCTATCTTCATAATTCCCTTACAAAACACTTCAAAGTATCACCATTGTGTTAGTCACAGAGATTTTAAGAAACTCAGTTAATTTTGATTCTTTCCTTTCCTTTACCACCCCTCCATCTAACCAGAATGTCAACACAAAAACAATGGAATTACAAAAACCATAATAACCGCAAAGTGGCTAAGTGATGCAGTGGATGAAGCATTGAGCTTTGAATTAGGAAGATGAGTTTAAATCCAGCCTCAAAACACTTTTAGCAAGGACTGTGTCACTTAACCTCCATATGCCTCTTTTCTCATATGTAAAACAGAGATAATAAATAGTAATATCTAACTCCCAGGGATGCTGTGAAGAAAATATGAGATATGTGTAAAATACTTTATCAATCTTATGATATGTTGTTAATATTGTTGGTATTTTCATTATCATTGCTGTTATTGTTATTAGAACAACAAAATTTTCTCAATATTTGCTTCCTTCAGGGGAAACAAGTATTGAATTTGGACTTAGAATAAAAAATCCTGGATGAAAATTCCTGTTCTCTTAGTTTTTATGTGACATGGGGCAAGTAACGTATGCTCAATAAGCCTGTTTTCCTTTCCACAAAATGAGGCACTTGGGGAAGTTGTTACTCAAACCCTAGAAACTTTACTAAAATGTCCCTTCCGAATTATTTATTGTTGCCCTTTTGTGCCTTCAGTAACCCCCAGTAAGCATTACTCATGTACAAAGGAGATTTTTTACTTTTTTAAACTCCTTTCCTTTAAGCCTCTTTCCTTCCTGCTGTGATCCAAAATGGAACAATGATCAACTTTTCTATCAGGTTAAGTTAATGAACCTCTACTGCTGCATACTGTAAGCACACCACTCTTCATTCTGTGTGATTTATGTCCTATCCCTCTACAAATCAGTCACATAGTATCTACTTAGGCTGTGTTTCTTTTCAAGAAATCTTCTATTATAATGTACAAACCTCGTTTTTTTAAGAAGGTCACACTTTGGACTTCATGATATTAATTTTACATTAATTATTTTATAGTCAATTCCCCAATGACTTTAAAATTTACATGAGGGGTAATATCTGTTTGAAAAATGAAGAGATGTTAAGATTATAAAATTTAAGAAAAAGAAGATATAACCTTATTATATAAATATATACACATCTATATATCCCCTCCCAGTTTGATATTTTTTTTGTTGTTAAAAGGGCCATCCCTTCAGTAACTCATTGGATGCGTATATCTCACTCAAAGTGAGAATGTGATAAGACCTTAGCCTGAAATGGCCAATCACTCTTGGGCCATCTCCAGTCATCCTGATGAATATCAGGCCACTGAACCCAGATGGTTCAGGAGAAGAAAGTAAGGTCGGTGACCTCGCACAGTCGTCCTTCACTAAAATCACAGTCAACTGCATATCATGTCATCATCTTGAGGTCATGGTCCTCTTCGAGAATGAAGGGAAAACACAGCAACATCAATAACAATAACCTAGTGTAGTAAGAGACTTGCTCTAGATCTTTTGCTACTTCTGCGATATCAGTGAAAGTTAAGTTGTTATTCCTTCCGTCCCTTTCCTTGATAAACTTGCTCCCTTTCCTACCCATAGACTGTCTTTGATGATTTCTTCTGTGCTGTTTTTTACATAAAAGTCATCATTGATAAGTCAGGACATTGCTTGTATCTCCATTGTCCTATAATTTGGAATCTTCCAAGATTGTGGTGTTCTGTGATTGACAGATGTATTACATCAAAATGAGAATGCTGATTTTTAAAAGATGAGTTTTGTCAGCAGAAGCAACTGAAGAGGACCAAGTGCTGAACAATTTCCAAAATGCCATGTAGTCGATCGGCTTTATCTCCTTCAATTCTGAGTTTAGCTCATAGTCTATCTCTAGTTCCTCTCCAAGATAAATATACATGAATGGACTAACTTCATTGGCTACCAATCAAACTCTATGCTACAATCTTAGCAATTACATTTTTTATGTGCTTGATTTACTAGGCCATGCTCTTTTGACTGAATGTGAATCCCACTGAGGAAACTCGGAAGGATACTAGGGATATGTAAAATCCTCACATTTTTTACATGGACTTTCAACAAAAATATTCTTTTTAACAACAGAACCATTTTTGATGACAATTTATCTTACTATTTTGCAGCTTCCCTAATAATGATAATCAGTACATCAAAATTCTTTCTGGTTGCCTCTAATAAGGAATCTTAACATATACAAGGGAGAAAAATTTGGGGATAGAGACAGGTCTTAAGGTTGTGTTTTCTTTTTCTCTGAGGCTGAGTGAGAACTTTTATATGTTAACCTCTATTCCTTTAAATGGAAATCATCGTGAAAGCTCAGTTTCTTTCCCCAAACTGTTTACTTACTAATTCCAAATACATTTTTCAACATACAAGTTTCATTTACCTTCACAGAGGTCTTCACTTGAATATATCAACAGAGATGATCAATTTTCCCTTTAAATAATGTTTATTTTTTTTGTCTTGGGTGCACAATAAGAGAAACTTCTCCAGTTTTATTCTACTTAGTTCCCTGTAAAAAAACTAAGTCTTTCTTCCCATTTGCCACAATTTATTCATTTTTTTTGGTAACTGACAGAAAGAAAATTATAAGGTAAACACAATTAAGTTCATCTAGTAGTATGTTAACAAGTGGTTATGAGCAAAGGTCTCACAATGAAAAATGCTTACAATAAATTCAGCACTTTAGATAGTCACAAATTATTTGACGTTCAGCATACTCTGACACTGTACAGCTACTCTGCCACCATCACTATAGAAGAATATGGGCAACTACTGAGGTTTCAAAGCCATTTTGAATTTTTATTATTTTCATGATCCACAATAGTAAAGCACTTATTCATTCTTTTTATTTTGCAGACATCAAGTAAATGTCTCCCGAAAGCAAGGATGTTATGGTTATTGAACATATACGTTGGTTGAAAGCTATGCTGACTCAGGGTATACAGACAGTGTGTCAAGAGTACTGTACTCAAAACTTTAATACCATGGTAAATTTTGCTTGTATTTGGGCTCTTCTGGCATAGTCTTTAAGACTATCCATAATCTTTAAGACATGCCACAAGGAGACATCATAATCACAGTCAGGATCATAAGGTCTGAGTAGCGGATACAATGGAAGGCCTTATATTTTAACTCCAGTTTCATTTCTTCCTATCTGTGTGACTTTGCACAAATCACATAATATTTCTAGGATTCAGTTTCTCATCTGTTATAATGAGATTAGCCTACATTGACTTAAAGGTCTTTTTCAATTCTATACCTATGATCCATGATTTTTATGCCTTTATAAGTCCAAAGAACAACATACGGAAATATAAAAAAAGAGATTCCTCAAATGAATATTGCCTCCAAATGAAATGAATTGTACTTGCTTCATAATATTAAATGTTTAATAAAGGTACTACTATTTTACACTAGTCATATTACTTCCTGATACATGATGGTGTTGAAGAAGAATCTGAATAACTATCTCTGAAGAATATTTTTGAGAGGATTTATGCTTCAGTGAGAGATTAGGATTGGATGACAACTTCCATCCCTTACAACTCTGGGATATTAAAATGACTGAAAATAATTATCTTTTCTTCTTTAAAAAGCATTTATAAGGAAATCCTCCTGATAAACTGCTCACTTTCCATGAAGACTGACAAATAGTGACTATTAATTTGAAAATGGAGTTGGCTTCATTGAGCCTCATTGAGAATTTCTATTAAGCTATCACTTTAAATAAATATCATAATTAAAAGACAGTTGTATTTGTGCTTAAGAACTTTTCTTCTTAAATTATATTCATGCAATCTAGATAATAAATTACATTACAAAAGTATTTACAGAAAATTTTTTTTTGGTAATTTTTGTTTACACTTCTAGAATCTGGGAGTAGGTTTTTCATCAGTGCCTGAAGTTTCACAATTGAATTTACTTCTATAATATTAATCAGAATGCATTTCTGATGTATATCATATACTGGAAAACACTCTCTAGGTTATGTCCCCTTTGAGCTTGCATAGCTAGATAATATATGTAGCACATATCATTAGGCCATAATGGCAGAAATAACAATTTTGAAAATTACATGTCACCTTCTGCCTGAAGATCTCAAATCAAGTTGCAACAATTAATTGGTCTAATAACTTTTCTGTGAAGTATTGGGAAGAACTGATACACAGAGTAAGCTCATTTATTTGCTGAAATGCAGTCACAGCCGAGGCAAAGCTGAGAATGGTAAGCTACAGAAATTCACTATAAGTAACTGGAGGAAATGAAATATTTTGTTGATGTTATTGTACCAGACATTAGATGAGGGAAAGCCTAAAATTGTAAATTTGATTTAATTCCCTGTTTGAAATTTTAAGAGGGCACAGCAATTGAAACATTTAGAATGATATAAGGCAATCATAATATATGTTTTGTGTCTCATTTACGATCTATATTCATGTACTTCTTTGTACATTCTTACAATAATAACATTAATTATAATTTTGAACATAATGATAGCTACCATTTATATAGCCCTTTAACATCTTGAAAGCACTTTAGAAACAAGATCTATATATTGCACTATTGTATTAGACATTATTCTTCTGTACATATGTAAGCTATGAATTCATAATCATCTCCTGTCATTCATAATGAATGTAACAAAATCCCAGAGTTGGTAGGGGACTTCAGAGGCAAATTAGTACAATTTAACACACCTGAGAAAGGACCATCCCTTGAATAAAATGTATGAATAGCCCCTCAAAATTTATTTCAGTCCTTCAATGAAGGGGAACCCATTACTATTTGAAGAAGCAAATTTGAATTATAGAGAGTTCTAATGATGAAAAGGTATTTTTTAATAAAAAAATTACTAAATTTTCTGCTTCTGTAACTTTTGTTTAATGCCTTCTGGGGTGAAGCATAACACATTCATCATTCTTCCACATTGTCACCATTCTCATACTTGAAGAGACCTGTGATGCCTCCTGCTTCTTAAGTCTCAGTCCTGAATATCCCTCAATCGTCAAATAACATCCTTGTCACATAGGCATAAGACACCTCACTATCATATTTGCCCACCTTTGGACAGTATTCAACTTAATGAAAAGCTTCCTAAAAAATTGAACACAACACTCCCAATGTGATTTAGACCAGGGCAAAGACTCTCCCAATCCAACCTAATAACCACATTAGCTTTTGCTGCTGTCAATAGGTCAAACTTATTTTAATTATCATTCTCTACCTCAAAAGTTATTGCTAGAACAAAATGATATGATATTTATGAGTGACTTACACATTTTAAAGTACCACGTAAATGTTATCCATGGTATCATCATTGTTAGGGGTCAGAAGAATAAAGCATAAAGAGCAGAACACAACTATGTTAGCTTGCCTACTTAAAGAATGGCCAGCATACTGGGAAGTAAGTCAAAGATATACAAAGGTATAAATCTTACCTCCGATAAGTCCCACCTATAGTTCCCTCCTGCATATACTTTATTATTTATACTTCCACTGTACAGTTCCCCAGCTTAAAGTCCCAATCTGTTATATATTAATACTTTCTGCATTGTTCCAAAGTCAACTCATTGAAAGTAGGGATTATTTCATTCTTTGAAATTGTGTCTCCTACTTCTAGAACAGAGCACATCTTAAACACTTAAATATCTGTGGCTAATTAATTTGTGTCTTTTAGATTAATTTGATGAGGCTCATTGCCCTTAGGAGTCTACAGCACCTGAGTATGTACACTTTCATCTACTTGGGGTGTAGACAAGAGTTTCTGGAACATCTATCCACATAATTTACCTCCTGCCTGTGTTCTGTTTTTCTGGGCCTCATACATTGTCCCTTTGCAAGCTTATCTTAGTCCCAGTGATACACAGTGAATCAGTGGAACATTGGCACGTTCCTTATGTACTGACAGTTGAAGAAGTAAGCAGGCACGACTTTGTTTCCCCCAGTGCCCAGAATGCATACTCTGGCTTTATCCACCTTGAACTTGAGCTGACCTTGTCTAGGCTCATCTCAATTACACCAGCCTTCAGGCAACTCAATGCTCTGGCCACTGTGACAACTTAAAATATGTTTAACCTCTATAAACCATCATTACAGACCTAAAACCAGTCCTAGGCCATGGATATTAAACACTAGAGATGTGACATAGCAGTTTTTAAACCAAGGTAGGACTATTGAGGGAAGGATAAAGAGACTTAAATTGATGTAGAAACTCCTACATTAGTTGAGGAAATTTAATATTATATTTTAGGAATCTTTTTATTTATTTATTCATTCATTCATTCATTCATTCATTCATTCATCTATTTATTTATTTATTTATTTATTTACTTATTTATTTATTTATTTATTTTGGATTATCTTTTAGTCCAATGAAAAATTCTGGAAGTGAATAATTTTGTATAGTGTCAGAAAAGTTATGGCAAGCTTTAGAAATGGTTTTATTCTAAAGCATTATGTCTTAAAATGAACATGTTTAGAGCACAGCATCATAATGTCATAGAGTGACAGGTTTAGGGATGTAAGCAACTATGAAAGCCATCTAGTACAAAACCCTCTTACAAATGACAAAGCTCCATTCCTAAGGTGATAAGTGACTTGTCATGGCACATATCTTATAAGGGACAGAACTGTGACTCTAAATCCAATGTTCTGTCCATATTAAATAAGGTTCTATCAAAGACACTGTTTTGCACTTTCCTTGCACAACACTGGAAAAAATGATTCAAAGAATTTATGCCTATTTTGGAGAGGAGATATTGAGACTCACAGAGTTTAAATGATAAAGCAAATATTGACTATGATTGATATACCTTTTGTAACACAGATAATAACATTTATGTGCAGAACTAAATCTCTAATCTTTCTTACTTTCAAGTCCAGTGCTCTTTGTATCACATAGCACTACCTCTGGATAGAGAGCAAGAAAATGGACATGCAGCTTTATGTCAGTTACGTCATGAAAGTGAATCCTATAGAAGAGAGAATGTTATTGTATCATCTGTGGATAGAAATAGATTCACATGGAAGATGGAAATGATAATATTTTGATAATATTATTAATGAGTGCATATAAGAGTTTTAAAATTAGTTATGTTAATTGTAAGTGAGGACAGGACATCTAATTATCCCACTGGAAGGCCATGGAATGCTTCATTAGAGAGAAAAATGAGAAGCCAAGTCAAATGGCTATTTTCTATAGGAAGTAATTTTAAAATCCATATGGAAAAGAGATGCTGGACTTAATTCCAAGTAACAGAAAGGAACTGAAACTGAGAATACTCACGGGTAGACTGCTATGTGACACTGAGCAAACACAATTACATTCAGTTTCCTAGCAGGAGGAGGAAAGGTAGAAAAGTCAGTCATGTGGTTATTCAATTTTTGAAAAAAATGGTACTATGTTCAAGTATGGATATTTATTTGGGGGAAAAACTGGAAAGGAATATCTGCGATTCACAGAAAACCTTGCCTACAGGCAAGTGAACAAAATCCCTACATGTCTATCAAAGTAAGAAGCTGTTAAAGGGGAAAACACTTGCTTTAAAGTTAGAAAGATTGCTCAAGAGAGAAAACAGAAAAATTTTCACAGATAGCAGCGCAGGCATCTGAACGAATAAAGTCAAAGCATTAGACAATGGTGTCATAATATTCAAGGTCACATCTGGGGATGGGGCAAAGAGATAGTGAGGAATTTACCTACTTGTATAGACAGAAGAGGTTCTAAATTTTAAAAAAGCAAAGCCAAGATCAGAAGGAAAGATATCATCTAAACAGGAAGGAAGACAAAATATGAAGAAAGAGTTTCATTTTCAGACAATCAGATCAGGTAGAGGCGTGCTAACAGCTGGAGGTGAAGCATTAACATATGTTAGACAAAGGTCACTTTTCAAACTTAAAAGACAGGAATGAGGAAACAGAGGCAAATGAATACATAAGTAAGACAAAGAATTCTATCTTAAGGTTGGGTAAAATTTGTGTAGGTCTATATAATAGTATAAATATTCAATGAACATTTATTAAATACCTACTGTATACAAGACACTGAGCTAGGATCTAGGAATACAAAGAAAAATAAAACAGTACTTGCCCTCAAGGAGTATTAAAGGGCATTAAATTGCCCCTAGGATAGTAGCCATCTGTACTCCATTCTGCCATTAATATCTTTCCTAAGTTGACCAGCATGTAATGTCCCTCAGAACTGAAGCAAGCTTTTATAGTCCCTAAATCCAGGAAAAGAGTTGGATTCTCTAAGGATAGTCTAGTATTACTTTAAAAAAATAATATTTTATTTTTTCTCAATTCCAATAAAAACTAATTTTAATATTCATCTAAAAAATGAGTTCCAAATTCTCTGCCATCCTCTCTCCCTCCCCTGGCCCCTACCTGAGATGGAAGGCCACTTGATATTGGATATAAGCATATATATGTATATACACACACAAATATATACACACATATATGTATATATATACACACATATATGAAACATATTTCCATATGTCACATTGCGAAAGAAAACTCATACCAAAAATAATTTTTGAAAACATACACATACACACAAAGTAGAAAAATAGTATGTTTTGATCTGCATTCAGACTCCATCAGTTCTTTCTCTGGATGTGGATAACATTTTTCATTGAGTCATTTGAAGTTGTATAGGATCATTATCTTTATCAGAGTAGCTTATTCTTTCACAGTTGATTATCTTTACAATATTGGTGTTATTGAATATAATGTTCTCCTCGTTCTGCTCACTTCACTTTGCCTCAGTTCTTTGGCCTTTAAAAAATTTTTTTGGAACACAAACCTAGTAATGGTAGTGCTGGATAAATGGGTCTGCACAGTTTTGTAGCCCTCTGGACTTAGTTCCAGATTGCTCTCCAGAATGGTTGGATGAGAGGGCAGAGCCAAGATGGCAGAGTAAAGGCAAGGATTCATTTGAGCTCTCCCCCTCAACCCTCCAAATATCTTTAGAGATGATGCCAAATAAATTCTAGAGCAGCAGAACCCACAAAAAGATGGAGTGAAACAAATACTCAGCCCTAGACAAGTTGGAAGGTCCACAGGAAAGGGCTGCAGTCCAGCCCAAGCCTGACAATGCAGACCTAGACCAACCAAAACCAAAGTGGGTCTTGGAGTAACTGAATCACAGGCAGTTGAGGAAGTTTCCAGACCTGTCAGCATATAGATAACAAAGAAAACTTTGAAGGTCAGCAGGAAAGGTCTGGATTACTATAGTCATTTATTACTGTGTATTGTACACATAATCTACCATTGATCCACCACCCTATTTCTTAGCCAGTACCAGATTGCTTTGATGGTTGCTGCCTTATAACATAACTTTAGATCTGGTATGGCTAGGCCATCTTCTTTTGCATTTTTCCATTAATTGCTTGATATTTTTGACCTCTCGTTCGTCTAAGCGAATTTTCTTATGATTTTTTCTAGCCCTATAAAATAATATTTTAGTAGTTTGATTAGTATGGCACTGAATAAGTAAATTCATTTAGATAATCATTTTTATCATAATGGCTCAGCCTACTCATGAGGAATTTATATTTCTAGAATTGTTTAGATCTGACTTTATTTGTGTGGAAAAGTGTTTTATAATTGTATTTATATAGTTCTGGATTTGTCTTGGCAGAAAGACTTCCAAGTAGTATTTTGTATTGTGTACAGTAATTTTAAAGATAATTTCTATTTTTATCTCTTGCAGTTGGACTTTGTTGACAATATATAGAAAGACTGATGATTTCTATCCTGCAACTTTGCTAAAATTGTTAATTATTTCAAATAGGTTTTTAGTTGGTTCTCCAGGATTCTGTCATCATATCATCTGCACAGTGATAGTTTTGTTTTCTCATTGCCTATTCAAATTCCTCCCATTTCTTTTTCTGCTCATTGCTATAGCTAAAATTTCCAGTACAATATTAAATAATAGTGGTGATAATGGGCATGCTTGTTTCACCTGTGCTTAATTTATTGGGATGCCTGGTAGTTTATCACTATTACATATAATACTTACTGATGGTTTTAGACAGATACCATTTATCATTTTAAGGTTAAACTCCATGTATTCCTGTGCTCACTAGAATTTTTAATATGAATCTGTTTTAAATTTTGTCAAAATCTTTTTTTTGTATATAAATTGAGATATTCATACAATTTCTGTTGGTTTTATCACTGACACTGCCAATTATGTTACTAATATTGAACCAGCCCTGCATTTCTGACACAAATTCTACAAAGTCATAAAGTGTGATGTTTGGATATATTGCTTGCTAGTATTTTATTGTTTTTTTTTTTTTTTCCACATCAGAGTTCATTAGGGAAATTGGTCTTTCTTTGTTTACTCTTTCTGATTTTGCTATCAGTTTCATATTTCTTTAGTACAAGGAAATTGATAGGACTTCACCTATTTTTCCAAATATTTTATATAGTATTGAGATTATTTGTATGTAAATGTTTGGTAAAATTCATTTGTGAACCTATCTGACTCTGAGCATTGTTAATGTATTGCTAATAGAATGAGATCTTTCCCATTCATTAATGTTTATATGACCTGCTAAAGTCACATGGAAACCTTAGTCACATGAGTCTATGTCACATGGTGCATGAATGGATGGAGTAGTAAGGGTGGAGCAGAGCTGAGGGACAGTGAGACAGAGAAGGCAGAGCTGAGAAAGAGAGAGGAAGCAAGCAGTTAGCTATGAGTGAGAGAGGGAGTGATTTTTGCTTAAGGGAGCTGGTTTGTGGGAAGACCTGGTAATGTGGATAGACTTCTTGGTTACTATGATTGATTTTTTGTTGCTATGATGGATTTGGCTTTTTCATGTTTCAATAAATGTCATGGTCCTATCTTCAATGAAGAGAGTCTTTTATATCTTGTGATTCAATCCTGGAAATACACTGGAATATTTACAGTTGCCACTGTGGGTATAACCTTGGCAATATACCCTAGCAATTATTTTTATTAATTAGGGAGCTCATTGATTGCTTGTTGAATTTATTTTTCCCTAGGAGAGGTGAGTATTCTACTTTCTCTTCTGATAATCTGGGCAATTTTTAGTTTCATAAATTGTTATCCATTTCACTGAGACTGTTAGATTTATTGACATATAATTGGTCAAAGTGGCTCTGAATAATTGTTTTACTTTCTCCTCATTGACGGTAAATTCACCATTTTCATTTGTACTGAGTATTTGTTTTTCTTCTTTCCTTTTAAATATTAAATCAACCAATGGTTCATCTATTTTGTTTTTCATATAAAACCATCTCCTAATTATGTTAGTTCAATGTTTTTCTTACTTTTAATTTTACGAGTCTCTCCTTTAATTGCCATTGCCCTTTCTTACATGTAATTTTTATTACATCATGATTTGAAAAAGATGCATGTATTATTTCTTCCTTTCTGCATTTGGGAGGATTTTTATGTCTTAATATATAGTCAATTTTTGTGTAGGTGTCATCTATCACTGAGAAAATGTAGATTCATTTCTATACTCATTTATTTTCTTTAGACATCTATCATATCTAACTTTTCTCAAATTGTAGTCACCTCCTTAACTTCTTTCCCACTTATTTTTATTAGAATTATTTTATTCTGAGAGAGAAAGATTGAGGTTGCCTACTAATACAGTTTTACTGTCCATTTCCTGATATAACATTTAGTATCTTTTAAAAATTGAATGCTATATCATTTGGTGCATATAGACTTACTATTGATATTACATCATTGTTTTTATTACCATTTAGGAAAATGTATTTCTTTTAATTAGATCTATTATTTCTTTTTCTTTTTCTGAGATCAGGATTTATTTCTACCTCTGCTTTTTATTATTATTATTATTTTTTTACTGCATCTTAATCAGAATAGATTCTGCTCCAGGTTTTTACCTTTACTCTATGTTTTTCTCTCTACTTCAAATGTCTTTCTTTCCAAAAACATTTTTTTTATAATCCTGATTTTTTTAATCAGCTCTACTATTTGCTTTCATTTTATGGGGGACTTTATCCCATTCCCATTCACAATTATGTTCATGACTTGGCAGCTTGTTTGCTGTATCTTGGTCATGGGGCCTGGCTGTTGTCCTGTACCTAGGTTCAAGGACTCCCTGCTGACTTTCTGGGATATGTAACCTGCTACTGGCTTTCCTGGACCCCACCTACACTCGACTATATTCCCCATTTTAACTGAGAGCTTTCCTGATGATATTTTTAGTTTTCTTAGGCTGAAAAATTGTTTCATCCCATCTTTTTGTTGGTTTTGCAACTCCAGAATTCATCTTGAATGCAGTATTTCATAACTGTGGGGAAGCAAATTTAGGAGAATTTAGGCCCATTCCTTATTCTAGCCTTTGTCTACCATCTTGATTCCCCACCAGATATCCACCTTTATTGGTTGTTGTCCCTTGTATTCAAAGAGGACCAAAATGACATCACCATTGTAAAGTAAAATTTCAGTGTGTCTCACTGTGACTGATCAAACAAATACAAACTTGGAATGCTCTACCACAGGTTGAGCACTGATAGTCTATTTGAATAATTGGGGTGGGTATCCTAAATTTGAGCATCCTGCCTTCTTTTTGTGCTGTCTCAATTCTTCTTTGCTCAAAGAGCACTGCACCTTTTCTTATGTGGGTATGCCATGCTGAGTATTCCTATGCCAGTGTCTCACATGGTGCACAGTCAAATCCAAAGTTCTTGAGAGAGACCTTGAGAGTATCCTTGTATAGCTCCTTCTGACCGCCATGTGATCACCTGCCCCATGCAAGTTCTCCATAAAAATAGTTTTTTTGGCAAGTGTACATTTTGCATTCGAACAATGTCACCAGCCCATCAGAGTTGTGCTCTCTGAAGCATAGTTTGAATACCTGGCAGTTCAGCTCAAGCAAAGACTTCAGTATCTTATACCTTATCATGGCAGGTGATCCTCATAATCTTCCTAAGACAGTTCAAGTGGAAGTGATTCAGTTTCCTGGCATGGCATTGGTAGATTGTCTGTGTTTCACAATCATATAACAATGAGGTCAGCACAACAGCTCTGTAGGCCTTAAGTGTGGTAGTCATTCTAATACATCTTCTCTCCCAAACCTTTCTTCAGAGCCTCACAAACACTGAGCTAGCTCTGGAAATACATGCATCAACCTCATCAATGTGCACATCCCTGGAAAGTACACTACCAAGGTAGGTGAACTTATCCACAGCATTCAAAACTTCACCATTTGTTATAACTAATAGTTCCACATACGGATGGTGTGGTGGTGGCTGATGGAGCACCTGTGGGTTTTTTGGTATTAATTATTAGGCCAAAATTAGCACAGGCAGAAGAGAATTGATCCATACTTTGTTGTATCTCAGCTTCAGAACCTGCACTGAGTGGGCAAACATACCATCATGAAACTGACATACAATATTGATGAACTTCTCTGAGCAACCAAATTTTGACATGATTTTCCATAAACTCTCACAACTAACAATCTCAAAAGCCTTGGTAAGATCCACAAACTTTATATACATACATCAATTCTGCTTCTGGCATTTCTTCTGGAGTTGTTGCGCAGGAAACACCATATTGACTGTTCCTCGGCCCTTTCTGAAGCCACACTTGCTCTCAGGTATATGCCCATAGCAAGAATTTTGCCAGCAATGAATAAGAGAGAGATTCCCCTGTGATTGCTACGGGACAGCCTATTCCCTTTACCCTTATAGACATGAACAATGGAGGCATCCTTGAACTCCTGGGGTATAACCTCCTCTTGCCATATAACCTGGACAATTTCAGTCAGTTTTTGTATGAGCAATGGTCCCCCTACCTTGTAAATCTCAGCTGGAATAGAATCAGCACCAGGTGCTTTGCCACATGAAAGGAGTCTAATGGCCCTCAAATCCTCTTCTTCAGTTGGAAGTTCAGCTAAGGAGGGATTGACTTCAACTTGAGATCTCAGCATTGATTGATGATAGTCTGTTGAGAACACTATGGAAGTGTTCATCCTATCTCTCTAGGATCATGTCCTTATCACTAATCCATGTAGCTCCATCAACACTGGAGTTGTGATGAACCATAAGTTTTTGGTCCATAAATAGCTTTCAGGGAATCATGAAAGCACTTTGGATTGTTACTATCAACATAGAACTGAATTTCATCTGCCTTCTTACCGAGCCAGGAATCCTGCATCTCTCTAAGTTTTGCTGCTACTTTGCTTTGGAGGGAATTAAATGCTGCCTTCTTAGAAGTGGATGAACTATCCTGCTGGTAAATCCTGTGGAGTTCACATTTTTCATTTAACAGCTTCTGAATTTCTCCACCATTTTCATCAAACCAGTCTTGGTGTTCTGACCCAGATGAGCAAATGCAGTGCTGTACACTAAGTCTCTGAGAGCTGCCCACTCCTTTTCTGCTCCACTGTTGCCAACTTTTCCTCCAAGTCAGCAGCAAACTGTTCATGCTCAGAGAAGAGCCCCAATTTGCTGACATTAATTCTTCTGGTAGTCATTTTGCCTTGGGGTGGTGCTTTTCATGAATGCAAATATTTAGCTTGGAAAGGATAAGTCTATGATCAGTCCACCACTCTGCACCACACATTGCCTTTGTCACTCTCACATCTTGTCTGTCTCTTCTCCTTACAATCACATAATCTATTAGATGCCAGGTTTGCTGTGAGGGTGCTAGGAAATTTTATAGCACTTAGGTAAATGGAAGACAGTGTTGGTGATGAGAAGGTCATGTGATGCACAAGTGTCCAGCAGTAAATAACCATTGTTGTTGCTGTTTCCAACTCCATTCCTCCCTAGGACTTCTTGCCAAATCTGGTAGTTTAAGCCTACTCTAGCATTAAAGTCACCCAGTATTATAAGCTTGTCCTCTTTTGGCACATTGATGATAAGGGTCTCTAGGCCTTCATAAAATTTTTCTTTGACTCCATCAGGGTTTGTCATGGTGGGAGCATAGGCACTGATGATGGTGGCATGGCATTTTCCTGCGAGTGGCAATCATATTGTCATGAGCCTGTTATTCACTCCTTTTGGCAGACATACCAGCTTGCTGAGTAGACTAGTTTTGATTGCAAAACCCACACTAACCTCACAGCGCTCTTCTTCACTGAGCCTGCTGCAGAAAAAGGTGTATCTAGCCCCAACTTCAGTAAGCTGGCCTTCATCTGCCAACCTTGTTTCACTCAGGGCTGCTATTTGGATGAGACACCTGTTGAGTTCTCCTGCAATAAGAGCAGTATTTCTTTCAGGTCTACTGGATTTTGTGTTGTCTATTTGTGTGTGCATGTTCCACGTGCTGATGGTGAGTGGAATAATCTTTGCAGATGTTTTTGTACATTTTTTTTGTGTGTTTTGACCACATAGTGGGATTCCTCACCTGCTGCAGAAATCAGGCCAGGGTTGGGGAAGCAGGCAATGTTTATGGCACCTTTTCTAGACTCCTTCTTCACACGAGGAGTTGAGCAGTGTGATCCTTAAAAGGTTGCTTAGACACCCATGGGGCTGCCGAGTTCCACTGCTGCTCCCAATGTGAACGAATAACAATAACAAAAAAGACTTCTGGCTTCCTCATGTATGAACTTTAGCAGGAGAAATTTTACCAATAATAAAAAGAGTTATTTGGGATTTAAAATAAGCAAAAAATAACTATTAAATTTGAAATACAGTGAGTAAATTAGACAATGTAGTTATTCAGAATAGTCAACAATCATTCATTCTGGGTACAATAAACATTAATAGAGTGCCTACTGTGCCCAAGGCACTATGCCAGGTGTCCACCAGATGCTTACAATATGGAAGGAACAATTTAAGAGAACCTGGACCATTCAGGATGTTCACACACTGTTTCAAAGTAGGTACTGCATGTAATTTCAACAAATCTCTATGTCAGTTTCTACTCAGGAATGTATTTATACCAATAAACGACAGGTGTAGCATGCTTGCAAATCTAGCCTGATTAAACTTTACAGTGTGATGGATGCAATGATCATTTACAACTTGTAGCCTTATAAATAAGGAGAATCATTATGGAAGGTTTACAAAATTACTGGCAGAAAAACATAACTCTAACTTGGAAGTCAAATCTATGTTTTGCTGTTCTGTAAGTAAACTGAGAACTGATCAGGTGAAAGAAAAACAAAAAGAAATAGATATGGGTTAAAAACTGGTATTTTAAGTTGAACAAAAACAAGAAAAACAACATGGGGTCTTCAAACAACTACCTCTTTTTAAGGGAGGAATTTTTAGAGAGAATTCTGGAATTTATAAGACCAGAAAACATCCCAATTAATGGGACTGCTTATTTCACATTATAACTCCAATAGAATGGAAGTTTCCTAAAGTCAGGAATTTTTAAATTTTTGTCTTTGATCCTCCAGTACCTAGCACAAATGCCTAACATATAGGATGGACCTATTAAATACTTGTCAAATAAAATAGTTATTAAATTGATAAATATTCTCTCTGACTTTTCTGGACACAAAGTGAAGGGTTGACAATGATACAAGTTAATTAAACCCTATTTCATGTATAAAGCAAGTCAAAACTCATACTGTGATTCTGTCATTTTCAATATTTCTTGAAGGAGATTATTATTCACTTAAAAAGTATTTTTGTCATCTCCTCGTCCTAGTAGAATTATAAAACATTCTCCTCCAAAAATATAGGATACGTGAAACTACAAGAGGGGACAAAAAGAAGGCAGTAAGTTCTCATATTAAAGAATGCACATATCTAGGTACACAAAATAAAATGATTTAAATTAAAATGGATTTGAAACAGAGTGAAGATGGTGGAGAGAAGCCACGAAGTTGCCTGAACTCTCCCTAGTATCCCTCAGAAACAACATTAGATCAAGTTTCTAAGCAGATTCAGGAGTGACAGGATCCCCCAAAAGAAGGAGTGCAACAATTTTACAGCTTAAAACAACTTAGAAGGATTTCAGGAATGGTCTGTCTCACTAGGTTAAAAGGGGAGTTCAGACCAGCCCAGCACAGGCAGTGTTGGGGCAAGCCAGAAGGAGGCATTTAGTCACAGCACAGATCAACTGAGGCCCCTCAATCCTGGCTCAGTAGTCCAATAGAACAGCAGACCAGCTGTTAGGCCTCAAGCCCCAGTGCAGGAAGCAAATTGCAAGCCCCAACCAGGTGTACAACAGGAATGACTGTGCCAGGCAACTCCAGGGCAGTGGGCAAGCTGTCAGCCCCAAAGGCCTTGGCACAGAATGATAGTGACAAGGGCCCTGGTCACATTACAAGAAGCTTGGGACAATGCCTCCTATTCTTCAGGAGAAGAGTTTAACTTTTTTAAATGAACAAAAAATTAAAAAAGAACCTGACAATAGATAGCTACTATGCTGACAAGGAACATCAAAACACAAACTTAGAAAAGGGCAAGGTCAAAATGCATACATGTGAAGCCTCAAAGGGGAATAGGAATTGATCTCAAGTTCAAAAAATCCTATGGAAAGAGCTAAAAAAAATCTTGAAAATCAAGTAAGAGAGAAGAAAAATTATGAAAAAAAATGAGAGTTATGCAGGAGAATTATGTTAAAAGAGTCAATAGCTTAGAACAGGAAGAACAAAAATTGAACAAAGAAAATAACTCTTTAAAAAAATAGAATTGTCCGAATGGAAAAAAAATCCAGTGAAGAAGATAATTTCATTAAAAGTAGAATTGGCCAAATGAAAAGAAGGTACAAAAACTCCTTGAATAAAACAATTCCTTAAAAATTAGAATTGAGCAAAGGGAAGCAAATGATTCTATGCGGCATCAAGAATCAGTCCAATAAAACCAAAAGAATGAAAAAATAGAAGAAAATATAAAACACCTCACTGGAAAACAAATGATCTGGAAAATAGACCCAAGAGAGATAATTTGTGAATTATTAGACTACCTGAAAGCCATGACCAAAAGTGACCACCAGCACTCTTTTTTACAATGGAACTGTGAGGAGGGTCCCCCACTGTGGTGTCAAGCTCTGCTATGCTAGTGTTCCTCTTTGCCCTGGAACTGGATCTGAATAGGGACAAAGCAAGAGGGTTCTGCCTCAGCACTAGCAAAAAGACTCCTATAATCTCCTTCTGACCAGTTGTTTGACTCCTTTACCATTTGTGGCCTAAGAGCTCCAGAAGCAGGCACTGCCTCTGTTACAGCTGATTTAGTGGCTCCCAATGCCTGCTCCTGGTTTGTTGGAGCCAGGGCTTTGGTGGTATGGCCTAAAGTGGACTGTGTTCCACTCTCACCTAGATGTGATAGACCTTTCCTGCTGACACCCCAAGCTGTCTTTGGCATCTGTGAGCTAAGAAGTCTGCAAATCACCACTGCTGTGGCCTGGTCTGTGCTGATATGACCTGTGCTAGATTGTGCTCATCTCTTACCATGATGCAAAAACCTTTCCTGTTGGCCTTCCACGTTGTCTTGGGCTGGAAAATAAGAAAGAGAGAAAGAGAGAGAGAGAGAGAGAGAGAGAGAGAGAGAGAGAGAGAGAGAGAGAGAGAGAGAGAGAGAGAGAGAGAGAGAGAAAGAAAGAGAAAGAGAGAAAGAAAAAGAGAAAGAGAGAAAGAAAGAGAAAGAAAAAAGAAAGAAAGAGAGAGAAAGAAAGAGAGAGAGAGAAAGAAAGAGAAAGCAAAAAGAAAGAGGAAAGAAAAAGAAAAAAGAAAGAGAAAGAAAGAAAACAAAAGAGCTAACTGGTTATAAACAAAAAAAAGTATTCTTCATTCCTTCAGAGAAGTCATACTC
Organism: Bettongia penicillata ogilbyi; assembly: GCA_023548195.1. Classification (NCBI taxonomy): domain Eukaryota; kingdom Metazoa; phylum Chordata; class Mammalia; order Diprotodontia; family Potoroidae; genus Bettongia; species Bettongia penicillata. The sequence continues at coordinate 6,590,344 of JAJHZJ010000421.1, read as the reverse complement.
AGATATATGTACCAATGCCTCCTCTCAGGGAGACACCCTGCTGTGATTCTACACCTTGATACATACACAGTGAGCTGTAGCTGTGGCAACAAGGGGATAATAGTAACAATAAGGCAAGACTTCGAGACTGGAACATGGTCTGCACAAGCAGGTACTTGTCCAAGCTCAAGGATCACTTGCAGCTGGTGTGAAACACTTCTGAGATTTTGCTGCAGCAGAATTCATCCAGAGGGTGAGTGCAAAGGATTGTTATGCCAGGCTCAAAACAAAGCTTGATTGCTTCACCTTAACACAAGAGACCAGGGTGTCTCCTAATAGTAAAAACGAGAAGGGTAGCTTTTGCATGGGGATACTGATACTTAGAAGTTGCTAAAGGTTGCTGATTACCTTGAGATAATTTCATGAAACTCAGGAGAATAAGGAGAGGTCAGAGCTTTAAGTCATGAGGATGAAATATAGTTGAATGGCTTCAAGGAAATGTCAACAGTACACACAAAATGGGCTGTGACAACCAGTGATGTGAATGAGTAATGAATTTTGACACAAGTGAAAAAAGAGATAGATAAATGCGAAAAATATGCCAAATGTTTAAAGATTATTTTGCTATCTAAATTGTTATGCTGTTCTGAAATCTTGGCATTTGTAAGTTAATTCTTTTATGTCTTTTTCTATCTGATTTGTGGTGTTTTTATTCTCATGTTTCTTCTCATTTTTTCTCCTTAGTGTTGCATGAAAGAACTCAATTGCACCAAGTTGAGCCTTCCTTTGTGACGGTAAGTCCTTAATTTAACCATAATACATTCAAATACATACCTGTATGATGTGAACTTTTGTGTTTTGATTTTATGTGACAGAGAGACGAATATTTAATTCACTAAATTCAGGGGGTGCCTTCTCCCTTATTCTTATGAAATAAGATGATTTCTGGGAGTAAATGAAAGTCTCTAATATTGATCATAATAGATTGGAGGTGGTTTTAGGCATTGCAGTTTTCTAGAGCATACTTGGATTTTGTCATGACCATATTCTAAATGGTTTTATCAGTATTATAAGTACAGGTGAACATATCTATAAATTATTTTATTAGTGAACCATTCTGTGAGATTTAATTCTATAGAAACAGAAAAAGGTATCATCATATTTTTCATACCTGTGAGAAGGGAATAAATTCTTAATAAGCTGATATTTAGAGAAAAGTATAGAAGCTAAACCAGTTAAACTGGATTATACAAAAATTAAAAGTTTCGAGCAAAAAATGAATATATTCAGGATATGAAGAAAAGAAACAAGCTGGGGGCATCTCTTCAAGCCAAACAACACTGATAAACAAAATTCACACACACACACAACTGTGTGTCTCTGTATGTGTGTATATACACACATACACAAACACACACGTATATATGCATATATAGATAGATAACTATAGATCTAGATATATGTTGTTTAATTGTTCAATCATGCAACTCTTCATGACCCAGGTACCCACAGCATAATACTGTCCATGTTTTCTTGTTAAAGATACTGAAGTGGTTTGCCATTGTGTTCTCCAGTGGATTAAGGTAAACAGATGTTAAGTGACTTGCCAAGGTTTATACAGCTACTATGTTTCTGAGGCCAGATATGACCTCAGGTCTTTAAATGTATCGCCCCAGCAATACTCACAGCACTGAGGATGACTATAAATATGCTGGTGTAATTCCGAATCACAAGGTATAACAAACTCTCCATATAGAAGGCAGAAGGAAGACCTTTATTTAGACATCAGAAAGTCAAATCCATCATAGTAACCAAGAAGTCAATAGATATTAACGCTGCTGGAAACAAAGGCATTTCCCAGTCTTCCCCTGCCCCCTGCTGGCACCTTCCTACAAACAAACACTCAGTCTAGCTGTGCCTGCTTGCCTGCATCCTTCCCATCTCTGACTTGCCTGCCCAACTTCTTCCCAGCTCTGCTCCACCCTTCCTGTTCCTCCCATTCAACAAGCTCCTCCCACCAAATGTGATTTAAGCAGGTCACATGGGTCTATTAATGAATGGGAAAGATCTTCCCATTCAAATTACCATTACACTCAGATCTCTCTAACTTCAAGACCAGTACTCTATCCATTGAGTTATCAGAGATATCTAGCTGTGCTCTCTCTCTCTCTCTCTCTCTCTCTCTCTCTCTCTCTCTCTCTCTCTCTCTCTCTCTCTCTCTCTCTCCCTCTCCCTTCCCCTTCACACACAATCACACATATGTGTAGAAATAAATATGCCTGTAGACATATGTAGAAATATACATACACATGTGTGTGTTTACAAAGAAATATATGTCTTATTCTCCAAATAGTAATAAATGTTATCCCCCAAAAAGTATGTTTATATGGACAGATAATTTTAGAAAAAAAATGAATCAATAATCATATAAAAATAATATTCAAAATATCCAAAGAATAGATAAATTAAAATGAAAACAATATTAGTATTCTAATTTACCTTCCAATATTGGCAAAAATAATGAGAAAGGATAAAATCCAATGCTCATAGCTGTGGGAAGAGTCATGATATTATAGCGCTATTGGTAGAAAAAGTAAGTCTAATTTTTGGAAATTAATACAGAAATATGAATATATACACATATATACATATATCTATATCTATCTAGTCATCTATCTATGAATGGTTTAAAGGACAGAGATACATCTTTACAATCAGGGACACCTAAGTTAAAACTCTACATCTGACATATAATGCTTGTCTGACATGGGGAGCTCATTTAATCTCATAATGATTTGGGCAAAAATCTCTAAGACAATGTGGTGGAGAGATGGTTGGTTTGAATTAGTCAAAATAGTTTCTTTACAAGACGGTTCTTAAATCAACGAAATTACAGTCCTGGACCAAATATAAAACTGAAACAGTGACAAAGAAAAAATCAATGAAGAAAATTAGAGACAGTTAAAGTATTACTACATTATATACAACATTTCTATTATTAGGGATGTTATTCATGATTAATAATAGAAGTTATTAATTTATCTAAAGAATCACATAACACAGATTAAAAATTACAAGGCACAAGGGACACCAAAGGCCAACTAGTCAAACATACCTAACCAAAAAAAAAAAAAATAATCCTCTAATGTATTCAACAAACATTTTTCTTTAAGAACATTTCCTACCATATCACAAATGATCCCATTTAATTTCACTTTTCAATAATTCTATTTACTAGGAAAGGTTTCCTTACATTGAACTCATTTTTTCCCTTTGCAAGGTCTATTCATTTCTCCCAGCTCTTCCCTCTGGAATATTTCCATCTTCCATTTAATAGCCCTTTGATTTTTGCCCATCAATCTATTTCTTCACCAGATTTACTATCACTAGGTTCTTCAACTATTCATCATATGTCATGAATATGGGGCCCATATCACCATTCTATAGTCCTTTTCAGGATGCTATCTAGTTGTTGTTTTTTTAAGTTCCATATAGTTATTATTGATTGGTATATACATGAACACTGTTGTCACAATGGCAGTGAGGAAAGCAGAAGTTAGAGATTGTCAGTTCCTCCTCTCCCAAGCAGGCTGGCCTGCTCAATACAAACTCCAAAGCTAACCGAGACCTGGAAACCATTTTCTTTTTTCTTTTTTTTTAAATACTCATTTATTTATTTATTTATTCATTTATTTATTTATTTATTTATTCATTCATTCATTCATTCATTCATTTATTTATTTATTTGTTCATTCATTCATTTATTTATTTATTTATTTGTTTGTTTATTTATTTATTTATTTACATTCATTTTCACAAAATTTTGGGTTCCAAATTTTCTCCCCTTACCCTTCCCCCACCCCAATACCCCAAGCAATCTAATTATCCCTATCTCCAATCTTCCCTCTCTTCTGTCATCCCTCCCTTCTCTTGTCTCCATTTTCTCTTTTCTCCTGTAGGGCCAGATGACTTTCTAGTCCTCATTAACCGTATGTCTTCTTTCCTAGTAGCAACAACAATACTGAACAGTTGTTCCTAAAACTTTGAGTTCCAAATTCTCCCCATCCCTCCCTCCCCACCCATTCCCTTTGGGAAGGCAAGCAATTCAATATAGGCCCTATCTGTGTAGTTTTGCAGATGACTTCCCTGATAGTTGTGTTGTGTAAGACTAACTGAATTACCCTCCATCCTACCCTGCCCCTCATTGTTTCTCTTCTGTCTTTTGATCCTGTCCCTCCCCGAGTGTTGACTTCAAATTGCTCCCCCCTCCCTTTGCCCTCCCATCCATCATCCCCCCCTTGCTTATCTCCTTCTCCCCCACTTTCCTATACTGTAAGATAGGTTTTCATACCAAAATGAGTGTGCATTTTATTCCTTCCTTTAGTCAAATGTGATGAGGGTAAACTTCTTGTTTTGTTTTTTTTTCTCAGCTCTCTTTATCCCTCCACTAAAAGGTCTCCTACTTGCCTCTTTAATGACATATAATTACCCCATTCCATTTCACCCTCTCTCCTCCCACTACATTTCTCTCTCACCATTTACCTTAATTTCTTTTAAGATATGGTCCCATTCTATTCAATTCACTCTGTGCTCTCTGTCTCTGTATGTGTGTGCATGTGTGTATGTGTGTGTGCGTGCATGCATGTACATGTGTGTGTGTGGTCCCACCAACTACCCAGATACTGAAAAGTTTTAAGAGTTACAAAAATTGTCTTTCCACATAGGAATGTAAACAGTTCACCTTTGGTAAGTCCCTTATGACTTCTCTTTGCTGTTTACTTTTTCATGCTTCTTCTCATTCTTGTGTTTGAAAGTCAAATTTTCTTTTCATCTCTGGTCTTTTCATCAAGAATGCTTGAAAGTCCTCTGTTTCATTGAAAGACCATATTTTCCCCTGAAGTATTATACTCAGTTTTGCTGGGTAGGTGATTCTTGGTTTCAGTCCTAGTTCCTTTGACTTCTGGAATTTCCAAAGAGTTGACATATCTAGGGGGCAAGGAGAACCTCTTATTTCATCCACAACATTATTTTCTGGTACTCTGTAAGCAGTGACTTAGAAATCTAAATGCCCAAGCTGCCAGTTGGTATTCTACATTCACCCAGTCCAGAGCAAATGACTCTGCAAACTCCAATCTGGGAAAGCAGAACCCTGCCTTCTAGCTATTCAATGTCCTCCTAAAAGTGTAACACTTAAACTTACATAACAGAAGACTGACCTAAGAATCCCTGATATTACAAGAAAATAAAAGAAAAAGGACATATATTGTAGGACAGTGTAAAAAAATTCCAATCATTCCATCAATACAGTCCACTCAAAATGCAAATAAAATATTGAAAAACTATTATAAAAACGTTTTAGGAATATGATTTAAATTAAAAAGCAACAATTATAAGGAACACACATAAAAGCACCATACAGTTGCCACAAGTGAAGTGAGATAATCAGTTGGTAAGTCTCAATATGAGAATCCCAGAATTGCAAGGGGGGAATCTCAGAACCTAGAATACAACTTTTATTTATTTACTTTTTAAATTTGATAATGTGAATTGTGAATGTACGTTGATCTACCCAGTAAAATTTGGCATAATTTCCAAGCATGGAAAGAGGACACTTGAGAACAAAGTAAGGATTAATTTTATACAAATAAGGATTAATTTTATACACATCTATATCTACATAAATAGACAGATAGATATAGACAGATGGTTGCTTGTTGTCTTTCATCTTCGAAGAGGACCAAAATGACATCACCAGTGTAAAGTGAAAATCAGCGTGTCCAACTGTGGCTGATCAGACCAATACAGGTTTGGAATGATCTACCACAGATTGGGCACAGATAAGCTGTATGAATATTTGGGGGTGGATATCCCAAATTTGCATATCCTGCATTTATTTTATGCTGTCTCAATTATGCGTTGCTCAAAGAGTACAGTCCCTTTTCTTATGTGGGCATGCCCTGCTGAGTGGTCCTGTGTCAGAGTCTCCCATGTTGCACAGTAAAATTCAAAGTTCTTGAGAGAGATCTTGAGAGAGACCTTGAGAGTGTCCTTGTATCATTTCTTCTGGCCACCATGTGATCGCCTGTCCCATGCAAGTTCTCCATAAAATAGTCTTTTTGGCAAGTGTACATTTTTCATTCGAACAATGTAGCCAACTCATCAGAGCTGTACTCTCTGAAGCATAGTTTGAATATTGGCAGTTCAGCTCTAGCAAGGATTTCAGTGTCTGGCACCTTATCCTGACAGGTTAACCTCAGAACCTTGCTAAGACAGTTCAAATGGAAGCAATTCAGTTTCCTGGCATGGCACTGGTAGACTGTCCATTTTTCACAAGCATATAGCAATGAGATCAGAACAACAGCTCTGTAGGCCTTTAGTTTGGTAGTCAGTCTAATACATCTTCTCTCCCAAACCTTTATTCAGAGCCTTGCAAACACTGAGCTAACAACTCTGACAATGTGTACATCAACCTCATTGTCAATGCATACATCACTGGAAAATACGCTACCAAGGTAAGTCAACTTATCCACAGCATTCAAAATTTCTCCATTTGTTGTAACTGATGCTTCCACATATGGGTGGTGCAGTGGTGGCTGATGGAACACCTGTGGTTTTCCTGGTGTTAATTATTAGGCCAAAATTAGCATGGGCAGCAGACAATTGATCCATACTTTGTTGCATCTCAACTTCAGAGGCTGCACTGAGTGCACAATCATCTGCAAACAGAAAATCATGCACCAACACTTCCTCTACTTTGGTTTTGGCTTATAACCTTTTCAAATTGAAGACTTTATCATCAGTACGTTAGTTGACCTTGATGCCATGTTCATTCTAACTGAAATAATTTGTCCACATGGCTGAAAACATCATGCTAAAAAGCATGAGAGCAAGCACACAGCCCTGTTTCATTCCACTGGTGACTGAGAAGGCACGAGAGTTTTGTCCATTATCTAGAACCCAGGCAAACATACCATCATGAAACTGATGTACGATATTGATGAATTTTTCTGGGCAGCTAAATTTTGACATGATTTTCCATAAGCCCTCATAACCAACAGTGTCAAAGGCCTTGGTCAGATTTATAGATGTTGTATACAGACCTCAGTTCTGCTCCTGGCGTTTCTCCTGGAGTTGTCAGGCAGCAAACACCATATTCACTGTTCCTTGGCCCTCTCTGAAGTCACACTGGCTCTTAGGTATACCCCTTCTTCAAGGTGAAGAATCAACTGATTAAGGAGGGCTCTAGCAAGAATTTTGTCCTCAATGACTAAGAGAGATGCCCCTGTGATTATCGTAGGGCAATCTATTCCCTTTACCCTTATAGACATGAACAATGGAGGCATCCTTGAACTCTTCTCATATAACCTGGAAAATTTCTGTCAGCTTTTGTATGAGCAATGGTAGTTCCCCCTACCTTGTCAATCTCAGCTGTAATAGGATCAGCATCAGATGTTTTGCCATATGAAAGGAGCCTAATGGCCCTCAAAACCTCTTCTTCAGTTGGAAGTTCAGCTAAGGAGGGATTGACTTCAACCTGAGGTAAATGGTCAATGGCCTCAGCATTGATTGATAATGGTCTGTTGAGAACACTATGAAACACTATGGACAGATATAGATATAGCTAGAGATACAGATACAGATATTCACACATATATACATAAAAACAAAAAGACAGATATGAATATATCTACTTACAGATACATCTATAAAGAGATATAGATATAGATACGTACATAGACATAAACTGTGTATATAATCTATAGATAGATAGATACATAGACACATAGATATATGTGCATATGTATATATGTGTGAGTACATATATATACATATATATATTTAAATTAACATTTCAAACAATGTGCCTAGTCATAGCAAATTTAACATTAAAATATAATGTAAAACATGAAATATTTTTTAAATATGCTTTTTAATTAGGACCAGCACTATTTATTGTCAACATGTAGGATAATACAGTTATTATATTTTCAAAAATCATCAGATAACTTTTTTCTATTTTTGGAGAGGAAGGAAATGTGTTTAAAAATAAAATGAGACTAGAAGAACCAAGATAGGACTGTGTAAAGCTCAAGTTCTGCAAAACAGCAAAAATATAAATTTCAAATAGTAAAAGAAAGTTTTTGAGAAAATTTTATAAGAGATAGTTCAAAAAAGGGCTTTGCATTAGATTATAATACATCTTTACCAATGAAAAAGAAAACAAAAACAAGAATAAGTCATAAGGGAAGAAATATGCACTGTTAAGATGATGAGAAGATGAATCAAATAATTAGAGAAATACACATGTAAACTACTTCAAGGTGTAACCTTATACCCATTAGAATGACAAAAAGCAAAGTGTAAAGAAATCCTACTTTAACAGGGCTTGGGGAAAATATATTTTAATGTATCATTGGCAGAACCATAGAGCACAAACATCTTTTTAATTTGTCTATTTATTTTTAGTTTTCAACTTTCATTTCCACAAGGTTTTGACTTCCAAATTTTCACCCCATCTCTCCCCTCCCCCACCTCAAAACAAAGTGCATTCTGATTGCCCCTTCTCCCAATCTGCCCACCCTTCTATCACATCCCTCCCCTTTCCCTTATCCCCACATTTCTTTTTGCAGGCAAGATAGATTTCCACACCCCATTACTTGTAGTTCTTATTTCCCAGTTGCATGCAAAAACTATTCTCAACATTCATTTCTTAAACTTTGAGTTCCAACGTCTCTCCCTTCCTCCCTCCCCAACCATCCCCAATGAAAAGGCAAGCAATTCAGTATAGGTTGTATATGTGTAGTTTTCCTAAAGACTTTCATAACAGTCATGCTGTGAAAGACTAACTATATTTCCTTCCATTCCATCCTGCCCCCTGTTTATTCTATTCTCTCTTTAGACCTTGTCCCTCTCCTAAAGTGTTTACTTCTAATTACTCCCTCCTCCAATTTGCCCTCCTTTCTATTATCCCCCCTATTTCCCACTTGTCCTCTTCTCCCCTACTTTCCTGTAGTGTAAGACAGATTTTCATACCAAACTGATTATGCATGTTATTCCCACCTTAAGTTAAATGTGATGAGAATAAGCTTCACTTTTTTCCCACTCAGCTCCGTGCTGTTCCCCTCGATTGAAAAAGCTTTTTCTTGCCTCTTTTATGAGAGATAATTTGCCCCATTCAATTTCTCCCCTTCTCCTTCCACTGTATTCCTCTCTCATCTCTTAATTTTGTTTTTTATATAACATCTCCTCCTATTCAACTCACCCCGTGCCAAGGATCTGTCTGTCTCTCTCTCTGTCTCTCTTTCTCTCTGCCTGCCTGTCTATCTATCTCCCTGTCTGTCTATCTCTCCATATGTATGTGTGCGTGTGTGTGTGTATTCCCTCCAACTACTCAAATACTGAGAAAAGTGTCAAGACTTACATATATTATCTTTCCATGTAGGAATGTAAACAGTTCAACTGCAGTAAGTCCCTTACGATTTCTCCTTCCTGTTTACCTTTTCATACTTCTCTTAATTTTTGTGTTTGTAAGTCAAATTTTCTATTCAACTCTGGTCTTTTCATCAAGAATGCTTGAAAATCCTCTATTTCACTGAATGACCAATTCCCCCCTGAAGCATCATACTCAGTTTTGCTGGGTAGGTGATTCTTGGTTTTAATCCTAGCTCCTTTGACTTCTGGAATATCATATTCTAAGTCCTTGGATCCCTTAATGTAGAAGCTGCTAAATCTTGTGTTATCCTGATTGTATTTCCAAAATACTCATTTTTTTTGTTGTTGTTTCTGGCTGCTTGTAATATTTTCTCCTTCACCGGAGAACTCTGGAATTTGCCTGCAACATTTCTAAGAGTTGTTCTTTTCAGATTTCTTTCAGGAGGTGACTGGTGAATTCTTTCAATATTTATTTTACCTCCTTTTTCTACAATATCAGGGGAGATTTCCTTGATAATTTCATGAAAGATGATGTCTAGGCTCTTTTTTCTGATCATGGCTTTCAGGCAATACCATAATTTTTAAATTGTCTCTCCTTGATCTGTTTTCCAGATCAATTGTTTTTGTAATGAGATATTTCACATTGCCTTCTATTTTTTCATTCTTTTGGGTTTTTTTTTTTTTGAAATTTCTTGGTTTCTCATAAAGTCATTAGCTTCCATCTGCTCCATTCTATTTTTTTTATTTTTCATAAATTTATTTATTTAACTTTTTACATTCATTTTCACAAAATTTTGGGTTCCAAATTTTCTCCCCATTTATTCCCTCCTCCCACCCCAATACACCGAGCATTCTAATTTCACCTATCACCAATCTGCCCTCTCCTCATCATCCCTCGCTTCCCTTATCCCCATCTTCTCTTTTGTCTTGTAGGGCCAGATAACTTTCAATTCCCCATTACCTGTATTTCTTATTTCCTATTAGCAAGAACAATACTCAACAGTTCTTCCTAAAACTTTGAGTTCCAACTTCTCCCCATCCCTCCCTCCCCAATCATTTCATTTGGGAAGGCAGGTAATTGAATATAGGCCATATCTGTGTAGTTTTGCAAATGACTTCAATAATAGTTGTGTTGTGTAAGACTAACTATATTTCCCTCCATCCTATCCTGGACCCCATTGCTTCTATTCTTTCTTTTGATCCTGTCCCTCCCCAAGTGTTGACTTCAAATTGCTCCCTCCTCCCATTGCCCTCCCTTCCGTCATGCCCCCTACCCTGCTTATCCCCTTCTACGCCACTTTCCTGTATTGTAAGATACGTTTTCCTACCAAAATGAGTGTGCATTTTATTCCTTCCTTTAGTCAAATGTGATGAGAGTAAACTTCATGTTTTTCTCTCACCTCCCCTCTTTTTCCTTCCACTGAAGAGTCTCCTACCTTCCTCTTCTATGAAAGATAATTTGCCCCATTCCATTTCTCCCTCTCTTCTCCCAATACGTCTCTCTCACTGCTTAACTTCATTTTTTAAGATATGATCCCATCCTGTTCAATTCACTCTGCACTCTCTGTCTCTGTGTGTGTATGCATGTGTATGTGTGTGTGCATGCACTCATGTACATGTGTGTGTGTGTGTGTGTGTGTGTGTGTGTGTGTAATCCCACCAACTACCCAGATACTGAGAAGTTTCAAGAGTTACAAATATTGTCTTTCCATGTAGGAATGTAAACAGTTCAACTTTAGTAAGTCCCTTATGACTTTTCTTTGCTGTTTACCTTTTCATGCTTCTTCTCATTCTTGTGTTTGAAAGTCAAATTTTCTTTTCAGCTCTAGTCTTTTCATCAAGAATGCTTGAAAATCCTCTATTTTATTGAAAGACCATTTTTTCCCCTGAAGTATTATACTCAGTTTTGCTGGGTAGGTGATTCTTGGTTTCAGTCCTATTTCCTTTGACTTCTGGAATATCCTATTCCACACCCTTTTATCCCTTAAGGTTGAAGCTGCTAGATCTTGTGTTATCCTGATTGTATTTCCACAATACTGGAACTGTTTCTTTCTAGCTGCTTGCAATACTTTCTCCTTGACCTGGGAATTCTGGAATTTGGCCACAATGTTCCTAGGCGTTTCTCTTTTTGGATTTCTTTCAGGCAGTGTTTGGTGGATTCCTTGAATACTTATTTTGCCCTCTGGTTCTAGAATCTCAGGGCAGTTTTCCTTGATAATTTCATGAAAGATGATGTCTAGGCTCTTTTTTTGATCATGGCTTTCATGTAGTCCCATAATTTTTAAATTGTCTCTCCTAGATCTATTTTCCAGGTCAGTTGCTTTTCCAATGAGTTTTTCACATTATCTTCCATTTTTTCATTCTTTTGGTTTTGTTTGGTGATTTTTTGGTTTCTCATAAAGTCATTAACCTCCATCTGTTCCATTCTAATTTTGAAAGAACTATTTTCTTCAGTGAGCTTTTGAACCTCCTTTTCCATTTGGCTAATTCTGTTTTTTAAAGAATTCTTCTCCTCGTTAGCTTTTTGGACCTCTTTTGCCATATGAGCTAGTCTGTTTTTAAAGGTATTATTTTCTTCAGCATTTTTTGGTCTCCTTTAGCAAGCTGTTGACTTGCTTTTCATGATGTTCTTGCATCTCTCTTATTTCTCTTCCCAATTTTTCCTCCACCTCTCTCACTTGATTTTCAAAATCTTTTTTGAGCCCTTCTATGCCCTGAGACAATTGCCTACTTATTTTGGATTTTTTTGAATGCAGAAGCCTTAACTTTTATGTCTTCCTCTGACAGCATCAATTGTTCTTCCTCATCTGAAAGGATGGAAGAAAATACTTGTTCACCAAGAAAACAACCTTCTATAGTCTTATTTTTTTTCCTTTCTTGGTGGGGGGAGGCATTTTTCCAGTCAGGGACTTGACTTTTAAGTCCTTTGTCAAGAGGAGGGTATATTCTGAGGACCTATATGTTCTCAGTTTCTCCAATGTGTCATAATCAAGGGAGAGGAGTTACTCCTCCCATGGCCTGTGCTCTGGTCTGGGAGCCACCACAAGCTTTTCTGTTCAGGACCTGTGAGTAGAATTCCCTCTCCAAAGCCTCCCTCCACCAGCTCCACTATGCCAGTGCTCCTCCTCACCTCAGGGTCACCACTTAGGGCTGAGAACCAGATCAATAGCTCAATTCCCCCAGGGTCTTTAGGCCAGGCTCCAAAAGTGGACCACCAGCTGGGGCCAGGGTAAGGACCTTGGCCCCTTCTCATCCAGGTGAAATTGCTTTCTCACTGACCTTTGATGTTGTCTATGCCATTTGTGAGTTAAAGTATCTGGGAACCACACCTGCTGCTGATGGTGCCCTGGAGCCTGCTCTAGTCCTGTCACTGCCATGCTGCAGTCAAGACCAGGCTGCTCTCTTCTCTGAGCCTGGTGCAGTATATCTTTCCTGTCAGCCTTCCAGGCTGCCATGGGCTAGAAATCTCTTTCACTGTGTCATTTTTTTGGCTTCTGCTGTTCTAGAATTCTTTTAGAGTCATTTTTTACAGGTATTTTATGGACTGTAGTGGAAGTTCTACAGATTCATCCTTCTACTCCACCATCTTGACTCTGCCCTACTGCCAACATTTTAAAGAACAATATGGAATTGTAAAATAGGTCACAAAAAATGATCTTACTTGTTCAAAAAGCAATTCTACTACCTCTACTCTAGCTTCAAAAACAGAATAAAAACAGTCAGGAAAATTACTTTTCTGTACAAAAATATACTTGGCTAATACAATTTTAATAACAAAAATGTAGGCAATCAATCATTATTCCCAATAATGTAGGAAAAGCAGAATAAATTGAGGTTTGTTTCTGTAGCAAAGGAAATATTTTATATAGTATTTTCAATATGTAGTTAGGATAATCTTGGTTCAGTTCCCACTTCTGACTTGTATTAAGTGATAATTTAAACTGAAGTAAATCACCTAATCTCTGAGTATCTGAGGTTATTATCCAGGATTCATGGCAAGCAGTCATCTTTGTGAAAGGTATTCTCTCAGAAGTTCCATATACTATGGATATCACATCTCCTTTGTCAATTTGTATAGCAGAATGGAATGGAATATTAGTATACAATAAAGAGAAAAAAATAAAATATGTATATGGAAGTATGTTAAAGAAATGTGGAGCCAAATTTTGAATAAAAAAAGCCTTATAAAGAGATTTAGTACAATTACATGTCAAGGAGAGAGAAAAGAGGGGGACAGAGCCAAGATGATGGAGAAAAGGCAAAGATTTGCCTAATCTTTTCCCCAAATGCTTCCAAAGACCTTTAAATAATGCCATAAAATAAGTCCTGGAGTGGCACAACTCACAAAAAGACAGTGTGTGTTAGAGGTAGGAAGCCCAACCAAGGCTGGGGGATAGCCCCGTGCACATCGAGGTCGGGGAATCGCCCCGAACAAGTGTGAAATAATTTTTTCCAGCCCAAGACAACTTCAGATTTTGACAGAAAAAGTCAAGTTGCACTAGAGGGAGGGACAATAGAGCCCAGTTCAGTGCAGGTCTCATGTGATCAGACCAGTCCCCAGAAAAACCAGGAACAGGCATTAGTAGTGAAAGAATCAGCAGTTGCAATGGCTATTTCTGGAGCTGTCAGCCCACAAATGGTAACAGGGACAAACAATTTGTCAGAAGGAGATTACATAGGTTTTTTGCTGTCCCTGGGTGAGGACTCTATCTTTTTGCCCGTACTAACATCCAGGTTGCAGTCCTGTATGACATTCTAAGAGGAGGGGGAGAACTAGCACAGAAGAGCTTATGAGCCACAGTGCAGCAGGGATCCTCATTGCACTTCAAAGGTGGAAAAGAATGCATGTAGTCACTCACAGACCAGAGCATAGGCAAGAACACTAGTAAACAAGACTCTGCTTATGTCATACTACTTTGAAAATATTGAAAACTTGCAGGTTCCCAAAACTTTCTCTTAAACAACTATACAAAACCCACTCTTCCAAAGGCAAGAGTGATCTACACTCTGCAAACAGATCTACACTTTAACAAAGAGCTAAAAGTCAAGTCATAGGCTAAGAAAATGAGCAAAAAATAGAAAAAAATTCTTACCATAGAAAGTTACTATGGTGACAAGTATGATTAAAACACACACTCATGAGAAAACAACAATGCCATAGCTCTTACATCCAAAGCCTCCAAGAAAAAAATATGAATTGGTTTAAGGTCATGGAAGACCTCAAAAAGGATTGTGAACACCAAGTAAGAGAGATAAATGAAAAATTGAGAAGAGAAATGAGAGTAATACAAGAAATTCATGAAAAACAAATGAACAATTTGGTAAAGAAAATAACACCTTAAAAACAGAATAGGCCAAATAGTGAAAAAAAGCACAAAAATCCAATGAAGAGAAGAATACCATGAAAAGCAGAACTGACATAATGGAAAACAATAGGCACACAAATTAACTGAAGAAATGATTTCCTTAAAAAATAGAATAATCCAAATGGGAAAAGGACAAAACAAATCCTCACTGAAGAAAATAATTTCTCAAAAGTTAGAATTGAGTAAGTTGAAGCTAATGACTCTATGAAACATCAAGACAAAATAAAACAAAATCTAAAGAATGAAAAAATAAAAGAAAATGTGAAATATCTTATAAGAAACAAAACTGACTTGGAGAATGAATCCAGGAGAGATCACTTAAAAACTACTAGACTCCCTGAAACTGAAGATCAGAAAGAGACTAGATATCATCTTTCAAGAAATGATAAATATGATAATATAAGTGAAGTGGGTGAAGACTTACAAAAATATAAATTGTCAAGATTAACATAAGATGAAATGAAGTAATTAAATAACCTTATTTCAAAAAAGAAGAAGAAGAAATTGAACAAGCCACCAATAAACTCCTTAAGAAAAAAATCTCCTGGGCCCGATGGATTTACAAATTAATTTTACAAATAGTCAAAGAACAATTAATTCCAATACTACATAAACTATTTGGGAAAATAGGAAAAGAAACAGTCCCACAAAATTCTTTTTATGATACAAATATGGTGCTGATATATAAACCAGGAAAAGTCAAAACAGAAAGAAAATTAAAGGACAATTTCCCTAATGCATATAGATGCAAAAATTTTTAATAAAATATTAGCAAAGAGACTACAGCAACTTATCTCAAGGATAACACACTAGGACCAAATGTGATTTTTACTGGAAATGTAAAGTTGGTTCAATATTAGGAAGACTATCAGTATAATTCATCATATCAACAACGAAACTAACAGAAACCATACGATTGTCTGAATAAGTGAAGAAAATTTATTTGACAAAATATGACACCCATTCATATTAAAAACGCTAGAGAGCATAGGAATAAATGGAGTCTTCCTAAAATGAAAACAGCATCTATCTAAAACCATCAGCAAGCATTATATGTAATAGGGATAAGATAGAAGCACTTCCAGTAAGATTAAGCACTATTGCACTAGATGTGTTAGCTTTAGCATTAAGAGAAGAAGAAATTAAAGGAATAGAATAGGTAAAGAAGAAACAAAGCTATCACTCTTTGCAGATGATATAATGGTATATTTAGAGAATCCTAGAGAATCAATTAAAAAAACTACTTGAAAAAATTAACTTTAGCCAAGTTGCAAGATATAAAATAAACCCACATAAATCAATGGCATCAAGAGATAGAAAGATAAATTCCATTTAAAGTTACTGTAGACTATATACTTGATAAGACAAACCATGGAACTATATAAACACAATTACAAAACACTCTTCACACAATAAAGTCACATCTAAATAATTAGAAAAATATCAGTTGCTCTTGTGTGGGCCAAACTAATATATTAAATATATTAAATAAATAATATATTAAAAATTATAACTCTACCTAAATTTATTTCAGTGCCATACCAATCAAACCAAAATATTATTTTATAAAGCTAGGAAAATAACATAATTCATTTGAAAGAACCAAAGGTTCAGAATATCAAAGAAATTAATGAAAAGAAATGCATGGAAAGGTGACTTGGTTGTACCAGATCTAAAAGTGCAATCATCAAAATTACTTGGTACTAGCTAAGAAATAGAGCAATAGATCAGTGGAATAAGTTAGGTATGCCAAACACAATACTCAACAACTATTAAAATTATAATTTTACTGTTTGATAAATCCAAAGATTCAAGCTTCTGCGATAAGAACTCACCACTTAACAAAAACTGCTAGGAAAACTGGAAAATAGTATGGCAGCAACTAATCATAGACTAACATGTTATAACCTATATCAAGATAAAGTCAACATGGGCACAGGATTTAGATATAAAGGCTAATACTATAAGGAAAATAGGAGAGCAAGTATTAGTTTACCTGTTAGATATATAGAAAAGGGAAGAATTTATGACCAACCAAGAAGAGAACATTACAAAATACAAAATGGATGATTTTGATAACATTAAACTGAAAAGTTTTGCATAACAAAAGCCAATGCAACTAAGATAAGAAGGGAAGCAGAAAACTAGGAAATAATTTTTACAAATAATATCTCTGAAAAAGACCTCATTTCTTTTTTAAATTTCTTTTTGAAGTTTTTTATTCATTTTTTTCAGTTCAATCTTTCTTATTTTTCAGTTATTAACATTCATTTCCACAAGAATTGGAAATCAATATTTCCATATTAGTTATATTGTGAAAGAAGAATCATAACAAAGGGGAAATATGAAAATAAAGAAAAAAATGAAAAAGAGAAAATAATATGCTTCCATCTACATTCAGACTCCATAGTTCTTTCTATGGATGTGTATAGCATTTTCCATCATGAGTCTTTTGGATTTGTCTTAGATTATTGTATTGCTGAAAAGAGCTAAGCCTATCAAGTTGGTCACTGCACAATACGCTGTTATTCTGCACAATGTTCTGCTCATTCTGATCACTCAGCATGAGTTCATGTAAGTCTTTCAAGGTTTTTCTAAAATCTGCCTGCTCATCATTTTTTATGGCGCAATAGTATTCCATTATATTCGTATACTATAACATGTTGACAGGCATCACCTCAATTTCCAATTCCTGGCCATCACAAAAAGAGCTGCTATAAATATTTTTGTACATGTGGATCCTTTTTCATTTTTTTAATAAACTCTTTGGGATACAGACTGGGTAGTAATGCTGCATCAAAGAGAATAAACAGTTGTACAGTCGTTTGAGCATAGTTCCAAATAGCTCTCCAGAATGGTTAGATCAGTTCACAACTACACCAACAATGCATTAGCGTTCAATTTTTCTACATCTTCTTCAGCATTTGTCATTTTCCTTTTTGGTTATATTAGTCAACCTGTTAGGTGTGAGGTTGTACCTCAAAGTTGTTTTAACTTGCATTTTTCCAGTTAATATTGATTTGAAATATTTTTTTTTCATATGACTATAGATAACTTTAAACTTTCATTCATATCCTTTGACTATTTATCAGTTGGGGAATGACATATTCTTATAACTTTGACTCAGTTCCCTATATATTTCAGTAACGAATCCTTTATCTGAGACAGTGTCTATATTTTTTTCCTTCAGATTTCTGCTTCTCCTCTAATATTAGTTGTATCAGTTTTCTTTGTGGGAAACCTTTTTTAATTTAATGTTATCAAAATCAACCATTTTGCATTTTTTAATGTTCTCTATGTATTGTTTGATCACAAATTCTACTGTTATCCATAAATCTAACAGGAACACTTCCTTGCTCCCATAAACTGCTTATAGTATCACCCTTTATATTTGCATCACATAATCATTTTGTGCTTAGCAGTATAAAGTGTTGGTCTATGTGCCTTACTATTTTCCAGTTCTCCCACCAGGTTTTGGTTCAAATTATGCATTCTTATCCTAGAAGCTAAAGTCTTTGTTCAACGATGGTTTGTTCTATTTTCTTTTCTGAAATGTGTTTAAGTATTTTATTTCCTCTTCTGTTAATCTGTACAATTTATGTATATATATACATATATATATTTGTAAACATTCATCCATTTTACTTACATTGTCAGATTTATTGGCATACATGTGGGCAAATTAGCTCCTAATTATTATTTTAATTTTCTCTTCACTGAAAGTAAATTCATCCTTTTCATTTTTGGTGCTGACAATTTGGTTTTCCTCTGTGTTTTTTTAATCAAATTAAACAAAGGTTTATCTATTTTATTGTTTTTTTCCCCTAAAACCAGTTCTTAGTTTTATTTATGAGATTAATAGTTTTCTTAATTTCAATTTTATTAATCCCTTTTTTGATTTTTAGAATTTCTAATTTTGTACTGAATTGGAGTTTTTAGTTTGTTCTTTTTTCTATCTTTTTTAGTTGCATGCCCACTGCATTGATCTCTTTTTCCCCTCAGAACTGCTTTTGCTGGATTTCATTAAGTTTTGGTATGTTTTCTCATTATTTTCATTCTCTTGGATAAAATTATTGACTGTTTGTGTCATTTGTTGTTTGACCCACTCAGTCTTTAGGATTAGAAAATAATTCATATTTGAATAATTTGTGACATTCTTTCAGGGGATACACATCAAAACATTTCCTTCAGAATGTTAATCAACAAGTAATTACTGCATGCTAGAAAAGACTTTCTTTGTGTTAGATACTAGAGATTGAAGATAAAAATGAAACAGTCCTTGATTTTCAGGAACTTTGTATATGCATATGCAAACTAATTATATATACAACAAATGCAAAGTAGTTTTGAGGATCAAGTGATTACAAAATATTTGGGGGTGGAAGGCATCAGGAAGTAGTACCTTTGTACTTGCCTTTCTGAAAATTGTCCTATGCATGATGAGCATGGAAGCCAGAAGGAGAGGTGTTAGTTCAATGAGTTTGTGCCTTTCATCTTGATTGAAGAGATTGAAAAGACAACTGGAAGCACTCTCTTCTTTGGTTTTGGCTGTTGCTTTCTTTCTATGACTCCCGCAAATGAAATATAATAGTATAAGCTGAACAGTGATGAAAGTTGAAAGGTCTGATTTTGTTTAGTACAATGTTTTTGAATCCTGGACACAAATGAACTCCGGATCTCCATTTCTGAAGGATAGAATTTGAAGGCTATCAGAAAGGATTTCTTCCCACTGTCATCTTTTGTTTCACCCTCTCGTGCATGATGTTGTATTTTAAGAACCCAAGCAAGACTTTCTTTGACTTAGTTATTCTTCTAATTTAATGCCCAATCTGTACCATTCATTTACCAATATAATTGTCCACCCAATGTTTCCAATTCCAATCACCCCACTTTTGCCACAACTCCCTTAAATATAGCTTCAATACCTACTGGCCTAGTGAACATGTACTTTCAAATAATACAAAAAACAAACCTCCTTGCCAAGTTTAGCTATTTTTCTTTATTCTTGATCTTATTTGTTAGAAATAATACTGTTAAAATGAATTAACTGTTAAAGGAAAGCTTTGTGAACTGATAAAGTAGAAGAAACCCCAGATCAAAAATGGGGTACCCAGAATGAGTCAGAATTCAATTGCAATTTAGAAAGGTTATAAAAGCATTTACTGTCTAAGAAAAGTTTGCAAAGTAGAGCAGAGAGAAAGTTCTCAGTTGCTCAAAGTAGTGTGGGGAAGGGTGAGATATTTATACCTATTTGAAGTATTCATAGATAAGCAGTGGTTAAGGGAGAAACACAAGAAATTGGGAATTCAGGAAGGAACTTGAGGTTAAGGAAGAAGGTATCTTCTTCAAAACAAAGCTTCCCTCAACCTACCCTCCCTTCTATCTCCTTCCCCTTTTCCTTCTCCTTTCCCCTCCTTCCCTATAAAGAAAGATAAATTTCTGTATCCAACTAAGTATATATATATATATATATATATATATATATATATATATATATATATATATATATATATATATATTATTCCCTCTTTGAGCTAAATCTGATGAGACTAAGTTTTAAACAATGCCCTCCCTTTCTTTCCCTCTACTGTAGGAGATCTTTTGCATCTCTTCACATGATGTAACTTATTCTATTATGCCTCCCCCTTTCCTCTAGGGAAAAGATACCTGTAAACACAATAAAGCAAAAAGCTGGATGGCTGCGGTTCTCTCTGAGCTGGTCAAGGCTAGTTCTGGCAGCTGCAGGTATCTCTGAGTTCAGCTAAATTTTACTCTCAAAGTAAACTGATTTGTCAAATAGCCCCGGAGTTCAGAAATCCTCCTGATTGGCTAGGTGCTACTTCATTGTACGGTCCCTCTATGAAGAAGGGAAATTCTGACATATTTAACAGATTAATATGTTCATTACCAAGCCCGTGTTCACAATACCTAGGGAATATTAACACACATTTTCTTCTACAGCATTTCTCTATGTGAGAAGAGCTCATACTATGCAAATGTCTACTTTTGGCAGCCTGGAAAGAAATGAGAAAAAAAGTGACTTCATAGCATGAGTCATAGCAATGAAGATGCACATATAAGGATTAATTTTGGCACCAAAATGTTTCAATTGTAATTTGCGTGGACCTGGAAAAACATCTGTTTTCTTCCTACTAGAGGGGCGAGGCAAATTTGTGGAAAAACTATTGGATGAGCAATTGAAAGACGGGCACTGAAGATTTGGATCTGTTAATTACAAGTGCTCCCCCTTGAAGAAATTGCTTATCTGGTTAACACTCAGTTTCCCTCTCTGTACAATGAGATAAAGAATATTTTTCTTGCCTACCCCAAAGAGTTGTTTTGAGGCTCAAGTGAGATGATATATATGAAAATGGTGGTAAATTTTTAAATTTTATAAAACTGCAAAATATGTGTTCAGTAAAAACATTGCCTATTATTTTAAAATATCCACATAATATATTCTTAAGAGATGTTCATCAATTCACTCATCCTTACAACAACCCTGAAATATAACAAAATATAAATATTATCACTGCCATTTTATATGGGAGGAAATAGGAGCTGAGAGCTTTAAGTAAGCTTAGCATTAAATGACTAGTAAATGTCAGAGGTAGGATATGAAGACTTTCTGATGCCAAATACACAGCACTGTGAATTATAGAATATTCCTTCTTGATGCCAAGAGATCTAGGAGAAAGGATTCTAGATTGCAGAAAGGGTTCCTTGTGTAGTACAAAAGGCCATGGGAAGATGATAAGACTATATTAATGTGTTATAATATATACTACTTAAGAGAATATTTAGTGAATAAAATAGATCCATCACTGAAGAATTTGTGGCAACAATGTAATCTCTAGCTAATATCTTACATTTCAACAATGGGAAGAAAGATATAGCATGGCATTTATATTCTATCAATCATAAGATTACACCTTCTTTAATACCTTGATCCGTTTTGAGAAAGCAAATGTACCTTCATTCTGTTCTGGTTAGATATTTTACCTTCCAAATTATTTAATAAAATATTGTTCTATGAAAAAGGTTTATAGTCAATAATTGCTATTATTATTACATGTTGTCTTTCTAATAGATTATATCGTTGAGTGTGAGCCATATTTTAAGCAACATTTTTTATGGAAATAACAGCATCTTATATCAGTTTTCATGCTGTGTCAGCAAGAATTGCCTTATTTGATTCTCACAGCAAACCAGAGAGGGCAGAAGGACAGACATAACTGCCTCAATTTTTCAGATGAAAAAATTGAATCTGAGAGCAATTGCTACTTGTTCAAGTTCATATACCTAGTAAGTTGTGAATCTCAGACTCCTGGTCTACTAAGCTTTCCCCTAGATCAAATATATATCATTTGATTTGCTCACAACACAATATTATTTGCTTCACTTAGAAGTGAATATACATTAAATATAATTGTGTTATATTATATATATATATATATATATTAAAGCTAGAAGAGATATTAGAGGCCACCCAGTCCAATCTCCTTACTTTGGAAATAAGAAAAATGAGGCACAAAGAGCTAGAGTGATTTGTTTAGGTTTGTACAGAGAATAAGAGTCAAAGGTAGTTTCTAATCCCAGTTTTTCCTGCTTTATTAGTGGAGCACTGAGTCCTTTACATCACACTTTCAAATGCTAGTCTGTAAAATAGATTGGAACAAATAATCTCAAATGTCCCCTCTTTTTTTTTCTTAAATTCTTTGAATGCCTGCAATTCTCCATTTCTTTATACAGACAAATGAAGTGGAGAATTGGAGACACTCAACTGACTTCTATTCTTCTTCTTGTTATTTGTCCTTGGTTTTCAAACAGGACTACTGCAATCACAAGGTGATGGCAGCTGCACAATATCATCAGCCTGGCTCTTCGTTGCGAGCTACTTAAATGTAGGGATAATCTTTGCATTAAAAAGATCTGGACAGGGACAGAGCCAGAATGGCAGAGTAAAAGCAGGGATAGATAGGACCTGAGCAGGCCTCAGGGGGAACTGAATCACTGGCTCCTCCTTTTCCATTTGGCTAATTCTGCTTCTTAAACGTTCTTCTTCTCATTGGCTTTTTGGAACCCTTTTGCCATTTGGGTTAATCTGTTTTCAAGGTATTTTCTCCAGCATTTTTAGTGGTCCCTTTTAGCAAACCGTTGACTAGTTTTTCATGATTTTCTTGCATCATTCTCATTTCTCTTCCCAATTTTTCCTCTACTCGTCTTACTTGATTTTCAAAATCCTTTTTGAGTTCTTCCATGGACTGAGAACATTTCATATTTTTCTTGGAGGCTTTGGATGTAAGAGTTTTGACTTTGTTGTCTTCTTCTGGTTGTACCTTTTAGTCTTCCTTGTCACCAAAATAACTGTCAGCAGCTCATTCCCCTCACAACTCATGTGCCCACAATTCTAGAAACAGCAGCTGCTACTGCCTCTGCTGTTGCTGCAGGCTCCTCTGCCCCTCTGTCTACCTGGGGCTGGGGCCAGACCTCTCTACTCTCTCACACAGGTCAGGCAGATTTTTTTTCCACTGACTTTTCAATTTGTTCTTGGCAATTTTGGAATAATGAAGTCTGTAAATCACCACAGGTGCAAGTAATTCAGTTCCCCTGAGGCCTGCTCAGCCCCTGTCTGTGCCTGCACAGCCTACACTAGAATGCACTCTGCTCCCAGCACTGTGTGACAGATGCTTGCCATTGACATTACAGTTTGTCTTGGGCTGGAGATTTGCTTTACTCTGTCATTCAATGGGTTCTGCAGTTCTAGAATTTGTTTAGAGCCATTCATACAGGTATTTGGCTGGTTTGGGGTGGGGGAGAGCTGTAGTAAGTCCCTGCTTTTACACTGTCATCCTAGCTCTGCCACGTCCAGATTTTTTTTTATGCAAAGATTGTCCCTGTGCTTAAGTAGTGTGCAATGAAGAGTAAATGCTTAATATTTCATTCATTCATTCATTTTTCTATATGTCATAAATTTGGAATCATATTTGAATCTCTGGAAATATCCTGCCCTTAAATGCATTAACCTTTACTAAATCTGTGCTACCCATTACTCAGCTCATACTTGCATTTAGTTTAATGTCTAGACACATCATTTCCTAATAAAAAGGAAGTAAAAAATATCAATGTAGTATGACAGTGTTACAGCAATATTCCCATTTTCCCATAAAACATAAGAAGGAAAAGAAAAACTATGGATTTTACCTGGGAAACTCAAGCAATCATTTATATTTTACTAATAAATGCCAAGATGTGCATTCAGCTTTGAAGTCTCTTCATCTCAGTGTCTCTGTGAATTCTATATTTAGTGACCTATATAAAGACAAGCAATAACTGGACTTCTTTCATTTACAGTAGGAAAATTATATGTGGGGGTGGGGCAGTGATGCACTAGAAGTGAATCTGAGTCACAGACATCTTCATTCCTTCACATTGGGGTAAGGCAGTATAAATATGATAGAAGTGGTTTTTGAGAGGTGGGGGGAGCAAAATTTCTGGGAAATTTTTCATACTTCATAATTTTGCCTAGGGTTAACTCTATTTTCAGTATAAGATTAATCAAGTAATGACTGCTACATTTCAGAAGATCATTAACAGTACTATTGAAGTGGGTGGTATCACTGTTTCTCATATGTTAGATTTCCTTATACAGTAATTTCCATGTATCTTTGCTTGATTTTGCTGCCCTAGTCAGATTCTGCCTTCTTTAGGTACATAGTTTCACTGCCATCTCCTTCTGGGACAAATAGTCTTACCCACCCCTCTCCTCCAATGATATTGAAATTGATAATCTATCAAAAATCGTACTGCTTAATTTTTTTTCAATTAAAATGGAAAATCTGACTCCTTAATATCTCACAAACAGTTATTTTTTAAGGCAGAGAAAACTTTTCTGTACAAGATGGAAAGATGAAAAGATTGTGGTCAAATAGGAAGAACTGGTAAAACAGGAAAACAATAATGGAACTGGAATGAAAAGGCCTTTGTCTGAATTCCTTTTCTGGAACCAATTACTCAAAAACTCTGGGAAAAGTTACTTGACCCTTCTGGGCCTCAGTTTTCTCATCTTAGAAGAACTAAATACATATTTGGAAAAAGTTAGATGGCACCAATGATAGATAAGAAATCAGAGCATTAAATGTTGGAAAAGAATATTAATTGAACACATAAATGACCAGGGATAATATTTGAGAAGTATCTATTTTCAAAAGTCGGGGGGGGGGCGGGCAGAGAACAGGTGGCAGAGTGGAAAGACACATATACTCTAGTGTTTCCCCCACAGCCTACAAAATACCTGTAAAAAATAACTCTCAACAAATTCCAGTGAAAAGTAACATGGAAGGCCAACAGGAAAAGTCTATCCTATGGGATACTGAGAAGAGGCCAGTCACGGCCATGTGTCAAGGGGAGGAACAGGACTGGAATGGGCCTCTGGGGCAGAAGCCCCAGCAGGAAAGGTCTCAGATCCCTTAACCCAGAAGCAACAAAGAAAGCTTCAAGGGTCAATGTGGGAGGGCTTTCCCAGCTGTGCAAGAGGGAAATGGGGTCCCCCTAGCACCAACCCCAGGCATTAGCAGAGGTGGCAGCAGCAGCAACAGTGACCAGCAGATGGCTACAGTGGTCACAGAAGCACCTTGGGTCAATTGTCCAAGCAGCTCAGCTTAAACCCTCTGGGGAAATTGAGAAGGGAAACTGAACCTCAACCCTCAATGGTGGACTCACCCCTGCCTAAGGCCCCTGGGGGAATTGAGCAGCTGATCTGAATCTCAGCCCTGAGCACAGGCCTGGGGAGAGGAGGAGCACTAGGACCCTCCTTTTGATAAAGGGTTCAGAAGTCAAGTAACTGGTGGGGAAAATATCCAAAAAAGGGAAAAAAATAAGATCATTGATGGCTACTTTCTTGGTGAACAGATATCACCTCCCATCGTTTCAGAGGAGGAAGAACAATGCATAGTGTCAGAGGAAGTCAAGACTTCTGCCCCCAGTACCCCCAAAATGAATATGACATGAGTTCAGGCCATAGAAAAGCTTGAAAAGCAAGTCAACAGTTTGATAAAGGAGAACCAAAAAAATGCTGAGGAAAATAACACCTTTAAAAATATTCTAACTCAATTGGCAAAAGAGGTCCAAAAGGCCAATGAAGCAAAGAAGGATTTAAGAGGCAGAATTAGCCAAATGGAAAAGGAGGTTCAAAAGCTCACTGAACAAAATAATTCTTTAAAAAAGTGAGTGGAGCTCAGGGAAGCCAATAACTATATGATAAACCAAGAAGTTACAAAACAAAACCAAAAGATTGAAAAAATAAAAGATAATGTGAAACATCTCATTTTAAAAACAATTGACCTGGGAAATAGATCCAGGAGAGACAATTTAAAACTTATGGCACTACCTGAAAGCCATGATCAAAAAAGACTCTAGACATTATCTTGCATAAAATTATTAAGGAAAACTGCCCTGATATTCTAGAAGCAAAGGGCAAAATAAATATTGAAAGAATCCACAGATCACCTCCTGAAAGTGACCCATAAAGAGAAACTCCTAGCAATGTTGTGGCCAAATTTCAGAGTCCTCAGGTCAAGGAGAAATTATTGTAAGCAGCTAGAAAGAAACGATTTGAGTAGTGTGGAAGCACAATCAGGATAACAGGATCTGGGAGCTTCTACATTGAGGGATCAAAGGGTTTGGAATAGGATATTCCAGAAGTCCAAGGAACTGGGATTAAAACCAAGAATCACCTACTTAGAAAAACTGAGTATAATACTGTAGTGGAACAAACAGTCATTCAACGAAATAGAGGACTTTCAAGCATTCTTGATGAAAAGACCAGAATTGAATAGAAAATTTGACTTTCAAACACAAGAATCAAGAGAAGCATGAAAAGGTAACCAGGAAAGAGAAATCATAAAGGACTTTCTAAAGATGAACTGTTTACATTCCTACGTGAAAAGATAATATTTCTAACTCTTGAGACGTTCTGTCTTTGGGGGGGTTGAGGGATTATACACACATACACACACACACACACACAGACAGGGAGTACAGGTTGAGTTGAGTCAGAAGAGATTTTACCCATTAAAAAAATAAAATTAAGAGGTGAGAGAGGAAAATGTGTGTTCACCCTTCGTTGCCAAAGACCATGCCATCAGAGAAATAATGACATGCATGCCTTGCACTTTGTTTTGAGTGAGGAAGGGCTGCGCAGGTCACCAGCCTCACTTCTCCTCCAGAGCCATCTGAATCCAGTGACCAGGTATTCATCAGGGTGACCAGAGATGACCCAGGATGAGGCAATTGGTGTTAAGTGACCTGCCCAAGGTCACATAGCTAGTGAATGTCAAGTGTCTGAGGTGAGATTTGAACTCAAGTCCTCCTGACTCCTGAACTAGTGCTCTATCCACTGCACCGTGTAGCTGCCCCAAGAGAGGGAAATATTGGGAGGAGAAAGGGTGAAATGGAATGGGGCAGGCTGTCACTCATAAAAGAGATAAGAAAAATATATTTCAATGGAAGAGAAAAGGGAGGAGGTAAGAGAGTAAAAGTGAAGCTTACTCTCTTCACATATAGCTTAAGGATTTGAAAATATATCTTACACTGCAGGAAAGTAGGGGAGAAAGGGACAAGTGGGGTGAAGGGCATGATAGAAGGGCAGGTAAATGGGAGAAGGGAGTAACTAGAAGTAAATATTTTTGTGAAGGGACAAGCTCAAATAAGAGAATAGAAAACAAGTGGGGGAGAGAGTAGGATGGAGGGAAATACAGTTAGTCTTACACAACATGACTACTATGGAAGTCTTTTGCAAAACCACACACACACACACACACACACACATACACACACACACACACACACACATATGTCCTGTATTGAATGGCTTGCCTTCTCAGGGGGATGGTGGGGAGGTAGAGAGGGAGAGAATTTGGAATTCAAAGTATTAGAAACGAATGTTGAGAATTGTTATTGCATATAACTGGAAAATAAGAAATACAGGTAATGGGGTATAGAAATTTATCTTTCCCTACAAGGTAAGAGAGAAGATAGGGATAAGGGAAGGGTGGGGTGTGATGGAAGGGAAGGTACACTGAGGGAAGGGGTAATCAAAATGCAAGGGGTTATGGGGTGGGGAGAGGGCAGAGAGAGGAAAAAAATGGAACTGAAAATATTGTGGAAATGAATGTCAAAATCTTAAATAAAGAAAGAAACTATTTTTTAAAAGTCAGAGGAGGGAGTGGAAGGAAAAAATAAAATAATACTAATGGCAAAGAGATGGCATGATGTAATGGCTAGAGAAGAGTCAGGCCACATACTAACTATGTGACTTTGAGTAAGACATTTGACCTATAACTTTATTGGAAATTTTCTAAAACTCAAAATTGCAAAGAAGGTATCAAACTGCATTCAATAAAATTCCTCTCTATAGAAAAAATTGCAGATCAGTCCCAATGCCCTAGTTTTATCCCTGGTTAGTCATCATGAAGAATGGTAGTCAGGCACATGAACTGACTGTTAAATGCCTATTATGTATCTACTTTGTGGAAAATCCTATACTACAAACTGGAAGGGCCAAAGTATGTAGACATTCGTCTCCAAGAAAGAAAGTTTAATGGAGAATTTAAGACACAAAACCAGATAGTTATAAAAGTTGGTAATGAGTAAATATATTTGAGAGGTATAAAACAAAATGTTATATGAGATCCAAGGAGGAAGGCTCCCCATGACCCCAGTGGAAAAGGATCTGATAACAATAGCAAAGACAATAAAAGGAACTTGCTTTACAAATGGAACCAGGTGGATTGGGCTACAGACTGTAGGAACATGAAAGTGGATGCTTTGAACTTGAACTTTGGTGATTTAAATTAACAAACATGAAAAGTTTAAAATAAACTTTTAAAAATAAATTTTGCCTGTAATTTAGTTCATGCCTCTAAATTTCCTCACACTGAAATACACTTTTGTCATACACTTGAACCTTTTTTTATAAATAAATATCAGTAAAAGGTGGAGTTTAGAATATTAGCCCACATTTATTTATCTGAGATTTTGCTATTTCAAAAGCACTTTTCTCACAAAATCCATTTTAGGTATTGCAAGTAGCCATAGTTAGAGAATGTGAGAGCTGAAAATCATTGGCTCCAAATTCAGTATTCTTTTCACAGCATACACACACACACAGACACACACACACACACACACACACACACACCCCAATACAAAATTCGCCACAGTGGAACTGAGATAAAACTTTACTGATAGGTTAATGCATACACATGCAGAGGTAAATTCTATTTATGTGGCCAGCCTCCCAACCCCCAATGAATATTCCTAAGAATAAGTACTTCATTGTCCTTCAGTGATACACAGTAGGGTTAAGTAGTTTTAGTCTACTGTTCCAACATTACTATTAAATGAGAATATCAAAGAAGAAACATTGAAAGCTACCCAGCTCAACATGTACATAGACAATAAATCACTATATAACTTTTCTCTTTAATATGAAGACACTGAAGATCAGAGGGCAGCTAGATGATACAGTAGATAGAGTGACAGGCCTAAAGGCAGGAATACTCATCTCCCAGAGTTCAAATCTGATCTTATATACTTACCAGCTATGTGAAGCTGGGCAAGTCACTTAATCCTGTTTGTCTTAATTCCCCATCTGTAAAATGAGTTGGAAAGGAAAATGACAAACCACTCTGTTATCTTTGCCAAGGAAATTCAAAATGAGATGTTTCAGTGAGCAGCCCAACATACACAAGGGGGGCCTGCTATCACAGGTTCTGCATTCATACAAGGAAAGCAAATGTCAAGGGGTTAACAATCACTTTATTGAAGCACATGTATCATTCCTTTAACCAAGTACATATATCATTCCGTTAGTTCAGGGAGTCCGCACCTTGAATTTCAAAGAAAAAATAGAGAAATCAAAAGATCAATAGACATGGCTTCCTCTTCCTTAATTCAACAGACAATTGGACCCAAACTCTCTGACCATAGTTATCAGAGAGGGAAGCCAGGCATCTGGATTCTCAAAGCCAGGGGACTCCTTTGCAGCTTCCCAGAATCCTCATCTGACCAAACACTTCCAGTCAGTAAGCCCCAAAGTAATCAACAGATATGACTTCCTCTGCCTGACCACAATCCAACAGACAGGTACAGCTGTCTGACCACTGCATCAAATGGGTTCACAAAAATTCAGATACAGTTGAACAATAGTAACAACTTAAGACAGCTAGTTGGCACAGAGGATAGTCTGTCAGGCCTGAAAGCAGGAAGAGTGAAAAAAAGGACAACTGAAGGTAAAAGAGCTCAAAAGATGTACTTAAGATCACAAGACTAGTCATTATCAAAGAAGACAACTGAACTCAAGTTTTATACTCAAGATTTGAGTGCGGACCTGTCTGGAGGAAGGTGGAAAGAATGGGTGATGAAATGTACTGTGATCTGGATGACAATGTTATCAACCTTATAGAGACAGAATTTCGAGATGGTACACTTTACTTTAAAGCTGAAGATGATGATTGCCTGCAATCAGATGATTTCCATAAGTTGGAAAACCCCAAAAATGCAATTTTAAGAAACTTGAACAATCAAATTCTCATGAAAAGAAGTGGGATGGACATAGCTGTGCTCAAGGATATGTTGGATTCTGAGATTCAAGCAAATGCACCCCAAACTATATTTATAATACAAGCCTATAAAGAGAGTGAATGCAACGGTTTGGCAATAGCCATCATGGTGAGGAGTAAAAATCAGATTTATAGTCTGTCTTGCCAGAACAAAGAACTTCAATTTAAGGAAGGTCCTACTCCAAATCATATTGCAGCTACAGCAAGTGACTTTATATTCTACCAAAAGAAGGTTATAGGCCATGAGAAGAGGCAATTTGAGTCTTCATTGTACCCAGGATATTTTCTGGCTTGCTAGAAGGAACAGCAGGGCTATTTTAAACTTGTTTTAAAAGAAGGCTGTCAAGAGAAGGATAAGTTTATGATGCTTATTCTTCAGTATTGCTAGAAAAAAATACATAAAACCACTTTGAAAAAATTTCTTGGGACAACAAAGAAAAATGTATGAGCAGAAAATATATCCCTGCACAAAAAAAAAAAAAAATTCTTAGTGACTTGAGAATTCTAAAAAAAAATTCATTCACTTCATTAAAATTGTAAAATCAAGAAATAAAGACCCAGTACAATGATATAAGCAAAAAAAAAAAAGTTTTATAGCTCAAAGTGCAGTGCTCTTCCTCTTCTTTCTGCCCATTTTAAATTTCCTTTGACTTCTGATAGCATTTGGAATTATTGAAAATCCCATTACTTACCCAAACTCATTTCCTCCTTGATTGTATCAGACTACAAGTCAAGTAAAGATTGTTTGGTCAGGATAATTCTGATTGCTACTTCTTACTCTCCTTCTCCACTAACTTGCTAATTGTGGGATAATCTTCCTCTGACTACCTCTGAACCATCCACCTTAGGTGATAGGGCTTGTGTAGCTCAGTTAAACTATGAACTATCCCATGTAGGGTTACCTAAGACAGACAACTCAAGAGTGGAGAAGTCTGACAAAAGATGAGCCACTGGAAAAGGAAATGACAAACCACTCCAGTAGCCAAGAAAGTCCCATGGACAGTACTAAAACGATAAAAGAGATGACATTGGAAGATAAGCACCTCAGATCACGAGTCCAATACACTACTGGAGAAGAGCAGAGGACAAATACAAGTAACTCCAGTACTAATGAAGTGGCTGCACCAAGATGAAAAGAAGCTCAGATGAAGGTGTCTGGTGATGAAGGAAAGTCTGATGCTGTAGAGATCCATATTGCATAGGAACATACAATTTAAGAGCTATGAACTAAGTTAAGCTGGATATGATCAAACAAAACATCAACATCTTGAATGTCATTGAAATTAAATGAATGGGAATGGTTGAATTTAATTCAGATGATTGCTACCTATACTACAGTGGGCAATAATTCTTTGGAAGAAATGAAGTGGCCCTCAGTCAATTAAAGGGTGAGAAACACAATCTCAAAATGACCAAGTGATGTCATTGTAATGAAAGGCAATCTGTACAATATTACAGTAAAACAAGTCTGTGCTCTAATCACTGATGACAAAGAAGTCAAAGTTTATTAGCTCTATGAAGGCAAAACCTAAAACATTTTCTACAAATAACACCAAAAAAAATGTCACATTCATCATATGAGACTGGAATGCTAAAGTAGGAAATCAAATGATAATTGCAATAACAGGCAAGTTTGGCTTTCGAGTACAAAATGAAGCAGAGCAGAAACTAACAGAATTTTGTCAATATCATTCACTGATCATAATAAACACTTTTTCAACAACTCAAAAGCCACCTCCACATTTGAACATCATTAGATGGTTAATACAGAAACCAGAGTGACTAGATAATTTTCAGTGAAAGGTGAAAACACTCTACGCAACCAGTTAAAACAAGACCTGGATCAGATCATAAGCTTCTTATTGCAAAATTCAAACTTAAATTCAAGAAAGGGGGAAAAACCATCAGATCATCCATATAAATATAAAATAGGGTTAGGAATAGATTTAATTGATCACAGTAGATAGAGTGCCTGAATAACTATGGATGGAAATTTGCAATATTGGACAAGAGAGAGCAAAAACAAAACAAACAAAAAACACTGTCCAAAGAAAAATAAGAACAAGAACACAAAATGTCTGACTGATGAGACTTTACAAATAACTGGGGAAGGAAGTAAAGTGAAAAGGAAAAGACATACCTACCAGAATGAAGTATTCCAGGGAATAACAAGGTGAAGATAAAAATGTTTTTTTTCTTAAATGACCAATGCAAAGAATTAGAATAAAACAATAGAATGAGAAAACAAGATATTTCTTCAAGAAAATAGAGATATCAAGGGAACATTTCATGCAAATATGGGCATGATAAAAGATAAAAAAATAGTAGATATTTAACTGAAGAAAGAGATGTTAAGAAGAGGAGTCAAGAATACACAATAAAAATAATATACAAGAGAAAAAAATAATATATGAGAGATATTTAAAAACACCAGTAACCATGATGGTGTGGTTACTGATCTGGAATCAGAAAAGAGAATGAAGTCAAGTGGACTTTATGAAGTATTGTTAATCATAAGGCTAGTGGGGGTGATGAAATTCCAGCTGAGTTATTTAAAACCTTAAAAGATGAAGCTATTAAAGAGCTGCACTAAATATGGCAACAGATTTGGAAAATATGACAGTGACCATTGGATTGGAAAAGATCAATTTATGTTTCAATCATAAGGAAGGGCAATGCCAAGGATTGCTCCAGTTACCAAACAATTGCCCTTATTTCCCATACTAGCAAGGTTATGCTTAAGATTCTGTAAACTAGGCTGCAGCAGTATGTGAACTGAGAATTACCAGAAGAGTAGTCTGGTTTTCAAAGAGGCAGAGGAGCTAGACACCAAATTTTCAACATTTGCTGGATTATGGAGAAAGTAAGGGAGTTCCAAAAAAAATCTACTTCTGTTTCATTGACTATATTGAAGTGTTTAACTGTGCAGATCACAGCAAAACATGGAAGGTCCACAAAGAGATGGGAGTACTAGATCATCTTTGTCTCCTGAAGAACCTGTATATAGGCCAAGAAGCAAGCGTCAGAACAAAACACGAAAAAACTGAGTGGCGTAAGATTGAAAAAAAGAATATATATATATATATATATATATTGCCACTTTATTTAATTTATATACAGAGAATATATGCCAAGCTATATAAATCAAAAGCTGGAATTAAGGTTGTCAAAAGAAATATCAACAATCTCAGATATGTAGATGATACCCCTCTGATGACAGAAAGTGGAGGGGAATCAAGAAGCTGCTTGAAGCTGCTGAAAGAGCAGAATGTAAAAAGTGGCTGGAAGCTTAATATTAAAAAACAAAGATCTTGGCAACTGCTTTCAAGCAAATAGAAAGAGAAAAATGGAAACTTTGTCAGTTTATGTATTCTTGGGCTCAAAGAATATTGCAAATAGACTGTAGACCATGAAATTGAATGACATTTACTCCTTAAAAGGGAAGCTATAACAAATCTGAATAGCATACTAAAAAGGAGAGAAATCACCTTGCTGACAAAGGTCCATATAGCCAAAATCATGGTTTTTTTTGTTTTTTCCAATAGCAATGTATGACTGTGAGAACTGGATTATAAAGTTGAGAACTGCAGAATCACTGCTTTTAAATTGTAGTCCTGGAGAAGACTTTTGAGAGTTCCTTGGACAGCAAGGAGGTCAAAGTGGTCAATACTTACAGAAATTAATTCAGGCTATCCATTGGAAAGTAAAAGAATGAAGCTGAAGCTTAAATACATTGGTCACATAATGACAGGACCCATTGGAAAATACCCTGATGTTGGGAAAATTGAAAGCAAAAGAAAATAAAGGATGACAGAGGAGAGGATGAGATGGATAAATAGTATCACAGAAACAATGAACGTAACTTTGGACAGACTTGGAGAGATAATGGAGGATAGAAAGAGTGCTGTGGTCTGTTGGGTCATGAAGAGTCAGACATGATAAATGACTGACCAGCTTTTTCTGAAACTCAAAATGCATGTCCTTACTATTCTTTCTATAAACTCTTCCCTCCTTTTTCATTCATTCCCAAATATTTAGCTTTTATTGATTTGCTTATAACTCATATTTCTCATCTGAACTTCAGTCCTACACCTCTAGTTGCCTACAGATTATATTTACCTACCTTGTCCATGAAACTCAACATGTATGTTCATAAGTGAAGCTGTTCTTTATCCATGATGAAGTGTAAAATTCTGAAATTCCCACTTTCTTCTGGATCAGAGCAGCAAGTTCTTAACTGTTCAACACTATGATTTCTATCTTCCTGCTCCAGTCCATTCTCTACTTAGCTTTCAAAGAAATATTCCTAAAGTCTAGGTCTGATCTGGTTATCTTCCTCCTCAAATCAATATACTGAAGCAGTTTCCTATGATTTTCAGGATCAAATATAAAATTCCTTGGCATACAAATCACTTAATTTCCCAACCTCTTTTTATCTTGAATGCCTTATTACATTTTATTCAACTCAATGTACTTTGCAATCTAGTGACACTGGCCTCTTTGAAATCCTTTGTTGTAAAATAGAAGTATTATTGCATTACTCTTCATTCCAATCTCCATCTCCTGACTTCCTTGAATTTTCAGTAAAATCTCATCTTCTAAAAGAAACAATTCCTCCCCATCAATTTGTATTGATAATGCATTTTTTGTTTTAGTATAAGGAAGTGCCTCTAACTGAATACTGTGATTAAAGAAGATATTCCCCACCCATGAATGGACCTGGGAAGATTTGTAGGAAGGACCATACCTTTTGTTAATGAAGCACTGGTTCTCAAAGGTTGTGGTCTGAAAAGTATATAAAGACCTGAGATGAAGTTTTATTTTGGGGCTTACTAATTGGAAGTGTTTGTTTGGCCAGACCAGACTCTGGGCAGCCACTAAGCAGCCCTCTGACTTTGAAAACACAGATGCTAATGCATCTCTCTCTGGCAACTATGTATGTATGTATATAATGGTCAGACAGTTGGACCTGTCTGTTGATATGTGCTGCATGTATTGCTTATGTCAGACAGTTGGAAGCCATGGCTGTTAATTATTATTTCTTTTTATTTTCTCTGAAGTTCAGGGTGCTGACTTTTTCCCCTGAACTAAATGAATGATATATATGCTTCATTAAAGTGATTGTTGACCCCCTCACAAGTTGCCTTTCCTTTTTGAAAAGCAGATCAAAGAACTTATGCTGCAGATCCTCTCTATATGTCAGGGTGCTTCCTTTTACATAATTCTAGTGTCTTCTCTTTTTTGTTTACCTCCAATTTACCCTACATAGTCCTTGTTTATGTATGACTGCATGGTATGCACTTCCATTATACTGTAAATACTATGAAAGCAATGGTTGTCTTTTGCCTTTCTTTTTATCCCAAGATATAGTATAGTACCTGGTACTACATAGTAGGTACTTATACAGTAGGTACTTAAAAATTGTTTATTGACTATTAAAAATATCTTTATAGTTTTCTCCCCTAAGAAAAAATAAACAAACTTACAATTATTAATTTATAAATTGACACCTTTGACAATGAAATGAGCACTTGATATTCACTTTTTCATTGGGACAAGATGCTAGTAAGAGAATGAAAATAATATTTTACTCTAGAATAATAAATTTCTTCCTCACAAAATATTCAAATAAACTTTCTTGATGGCATAGCAATTAATCTCAATGACCTAGTTTCAAAGCAGATGTGGAAACAATTAAATTAACGACGTTGAGGAAATAAACCAACATACAAAGTTAATCTTAACAGGCAAATGGTAAAATGTTAATGATTATCTTGGGCTCGAAGAGACGAATTTTATTATATTGTAGGCTAAGGCAATATGTCTGAACATCTTGAATTTTCCAATTTAAGCTAAAGGATGCACCTGTCCATCTTTAGCTAAGATATTTCCACAAAATTTAGGGATTTGAGAGGGAAAATAGACTTTTGAAAAATATATTTTATTCCCCATTGTTCAGTCCACTAGGAAAAAACAAAGCAGTTTAATGTTTGTTTTATGTCCCACAAGTTATTTGACAATATGTAATGTGTACTGACTCTTTTTTTTTCCTTATTCTTCATATTTTGTTAGATTAATCTAAAACTGATAAAGGGATATTAAAGTCTTGTGCCATTATTATTTTACTCCCTATGTCTTCCTGTAATTCATTAATATTTCTTCAATGAATTTAGATGTATTTAGATGCTGAGACATTTAGAACCTATTCATTCAACTGTTTTTATACAACTAGCTTTATTTTAGGTTCACTCCATGCATAGTAAATGATGTTGCAGTCCTTCATTTTGAATCTGGCTATGTTTTTCTTTCTTAAGAGATGTATTTCCTGTAAGCAACAGATTAGGGGATGTTGCTGGCCTATAGGATTCACCACTCCCTTTGATTTTATTCTATTTTAATTAAATCACATTTGAAATCATGAGTTATAATCATATTTCTCCATTTGTCTCTAATTTCTTTAAATTATCATTATTTTTGAGTTCCTCTACCTCTGTAAAGATAGTGCTTTTTCCTTCAGTTATTTTACTCAACCTGCTTAAAGTCTCACCAGATTTCTTCCCACCTCTCTCAATCTTCACTCTATCATTGCTTTCCTTTATTTTGGAGTTATGATACATACACAAACACATATGTATGTATGTATATATATATATGTTTGTGTGTACGTGTATACACATATATATGAATATATGTATATGTGTGTATAATTTGTTTTATCACTTACCTTTCTATTTTTTCCTATCTCCCCCCCTCAGTCAAATAACCTTTAAAATACTCCTCACTTACATCTAATTTTTTTTGTGTTTTTTTGTCATTTACTACACCTTTTATTCTTTCATGCACTTTGTAGTATTTTGTTTGTTCCAATTACAAATTACATGTAAAGATAGTTTCCAACATTCCTTTTTGTAAGAATTTCAGTTCCAAATATTTCTCCCTCCTTCTGTTCCCTCCTACCCCTCCAAGACACCATGCAATCTAATATAGGTTATATATATAT
Organism: Bettongia penicillata ogilbyi; assembly: GCA_023548195.1. Taxonomy (NCBI): domain Eukaryota; kingdom Metazoa; phylum Chordata; class Mammalia; order Diprotodontia; family Potoroidae; genus Bettongia; species Bettongia penicillata. The sequence goes on along the minus strand of JAJHZJ010000421.1, from coordinate 6,552,944 downwards.
ATATAAAATCATGTTAAACATATTTTCATATTAGTAAAATTGAGAAAGAAGAATCAGAAAAAAGTGAAAAAACCATGAGAAAGAAAAAAAAACAAAAAGGTGAAAAAAGAATGCTTTAATCTGCATTCAGACTCCATAATTCTTTCTCTGGATGTGGATAAAATTTTTCCATTATGAGTCATTTTGAATTGTCTTGGATCATTGTATTGCTGGGAAGGGCTAAGCTGGTCATAGTTGATAAATGCACAATATTGCTGTTCTTGGGTATAATGTTCTCCTGTTTGTGTTTACTTGACTCAGCATCAGTTCATTACTGTATTTCCAGGTTTTTCTGAAATCTACGTGCTTGTAATTTCTTATAGAAAAATAGTGTCCATTATATCAATATACCACAATTTCTTCAGCCACTCCCCAACTGATGAGCATTCCCTCATTTTCCAATTCTTTGGTACCACAATAAGAGATACTATAAATATTTTTATACATATGGGTCCTTTCCTATTTTTTAATGAACTCTTTGGGATATAGACCTAGTAATGATATTGCTGAATTAAAGCAGTTTTGTAAACTTTTGGACATAGTTTCAAATTGCTCTCTAGAATTGTTGGATCAGTTCACAACTCCACCAACAATGCATTAGTGTTATACTTTTCCCACATCTTTGCCAACATTTATCCTTTGCCTTTTCTGTCATATAAGTTAACCTGATAGATGTGAGGTGGCATGTCAGAGTTGTTTTAATGTGAATGTTTCTAATCAGTAGTGATTTATAACATTTTTTCCCCTGTGAATATAGATAGCTTTAAGTTCTTCATTTGAAAACTACCTGTTTATATCCTTTGACTATTTATCAATCAAGGAATGACATGCTCTCATGAATTTGTCTCAGTTTGAGAAATGAGGCCTTTATCAGGAACATGGCAATGGATGATGGATTTTGTCAAAAGACATTTCTGTGTCTATTGAGACAAACGTATTATTTTTCCCTCCAAATTTATTTTTCAATTTTCAACAATCACTTTCATAAGTTTTAAATTTTCTCTCCCTCCCTTTACCCTCCCTCCACAAAACAGCATATGATCTTATATAGGCTCTACACATACATTCTTATTAAACACATTTTCACATTAGTCATGTTGTATGGAAGAATTAAAACAAATGGGTGAAAGCATGAGTAAAACTAAACAAAATCAAACACGACAAAAGAGAAAACAGTCTGCTTTATTCTACATTCTGACTTCAACGTTCTTTCTCTGGACATGGAGGGCATTTTGCATCATGAGTCCTTTGCAAATGTTTTAGGTCCTTGAATTGCTGTGAAGTACTAAGCCTATCAAAAACAGTCCTCACACACTGTGGCTTTTACTGCGTATAATATTCTCCTGGTTCTGCTCACCTCACACAGCATTAGTTCATATAAATCTATCAAGGTATTTCTGAAGCCTTCCTGTTCATCATTTGCTATAGCACAATAGTGTTTTTGTTTCTTATTGATACAAGTAATTAGGATAATAGTTCTCATAGTATGGAACCAGCCCTAAATTCCTGCTATAAATCCTGCCTGGTCATAGTATATCATCCTCATGATAAATTATCCAATTTTCTAATATTTTATTTAAAATGCTTACATCTATATTCATCAGGGAAATTGGTCTACAGTTTTATTTCTCTGTTTTGACTCTTCTCAATTTATATATCAGTACCACATTTGGACCATAAAAAGAATTTGGTAGGATGTCTTTACTTATTCTTCCACATAATTGGTATAGTACTAGAATTAATTGTTCTTTAAATGTTTCACAGAATTCACTTGCAAATCCTTCTGGCCCTGGAGATTTTTTCTTAGGGAATTCATTGATGATGTATTCAATTTCTTTTTTGAAAAAATTGGGCTATTTAACTATTTTATTTCTTCTTCTGTTAATCAAGGTAATTTGTATTTTTGTAAATAGTCCTCCATTTCACTTAGAGTGTCAGACATATTGGTATACATTTAGGCAAACCAACTATCATTTCTTTAATTTCCTCTTCATTAACAGCAAATTCACCCTTTTAATTTTGCATATGGGTGATTTGGTTTTCTTTCTTTTATTTTTCTCTTTTTTGTTAAATTAACCAAAGGTTTATCTATTTTATTGAGCTTTTTTTTAACTAAATCAACTCTTTTTTTTATTAGTTTAATTACTCTTAATTTTATTAATCTCTCCTTTAATTTTCATACTTTCTAATTTGGTATTTAATTGAGGATATTTAATTTGTTGTTTTTCTAGTTTTTTTAGTTGCATGACCCTTTTCTCTATTTTACTCTTGAAAGCATTTAGGGATGCAAAATTTCCCCTAAAACTGCTTTGGTTGTATCCCATAAATTTTGGTATGTTTTATCATTAGTGTCATTTTCTTTGATGACATTACTGATTGTTTCTATGATTCATTGTTTGATGCACTCATTTTTTAGGATCAAATTATTTAGTTTTCAATTAGTTTTTAACCTGTCTTTCCATGGTCCTTTATTACATATGGTTTTAGTTTCAACATGATCTGAAAAGGATTTCCACCTCTCTTCATTTGATTTGAGGTGTTATGCCCCAATAACGGTCAATTTTTATTTAGGTGCCATATATTGATAAGAAAAAAAGTATATTTCTTTCTATCTCTATTCAAGGTTCTCTAAGAGGTTTATCATATACTACTTTTCTAAAATTCTCTTCACCTCTTTCACTTCTTTCTAATATATTTTGAGGTTAGATTTATCAATTATGAGAGGAGAAGGCTGAGGTTCCCCCATGAGTATATTATATTATTTCTTGCATTACAGTGTTCAGAGTTTTGACCTGTCATGTTCTTATGGTAAACCTATAGACCTTCAGATAACTCTACATTAAAGTTATGACAACCTTCTCCCATACTCTCACACATTTCCCCAGTTTCAAATGCTTCCCCTAAAAGTCTTCTAATAAAACAAACCTGTCCTCAGTTTGATACCATTCCCCATTTTCTTAATATCTAAATGTACTGGGGTGGAGCCAAGATGGCAGAGTAGCTCTCCCCTCAAAGCCCATAAAATACCTTTAAAAAATGACTAAACAAATCCTAGAGCAGCAGAAGCCACAAAACAACAGAATGAAAGAGATTTCCAATCCATGACAGCCTGGAAGGCCAAAAGGAAAGTTGTATCACATAGGCATGGAGCTGAGCATAGCCCAGCCTTGGACGAGCTGTGGCAGGGACAGGACTGGAGCAGCTTCAAGGCACCACCGTAAGCAGCTATGATTCCCAGATTCTTCAACCCACAAATGCCACAGGAAGGTTCAAAGGTCAGCGAGAAAGTGCTTTCACCTGCATGAGAAGGGAACATGGTCTGTCTCCTGCCGCCCCAGGGTGCCAGTGTTTGCTGCAGCACAGGTTTCATTTTAGGAGCCCTCCACCTAAAGCTCTGAGGGAATCGTGAAGCTGGTCTGGATCTCAGCCTTGAGTGGTGGCCCTGGGGTGAAGAAGAGTACGCTGGTATGGTGGAGCCAGAGGCAGTTGTGGAGAGGGAATGTGACTCATAGATTCTAGGCAAAAAAGCTCTATCACACTAGTTTCAGAGCAGAGCAAAGCCTGGCCTTGGTGATGGCAGGCAGGGACAGGACTGGAACAGGCATCAGGTGGCGGAATCCCCAGCAGCAGCTGGAGTTCCCAGATTGCTCAACCCAATGACAGAGCCAGCTTCAAAGGTCAGTGAGAAAGTTTTTTCACCTGGAGGAGAAGGGAACATGGTCTATCCCTGCCAGCAGCAGCCACTGCATGAGCAGAGTCCATTTTTGGAGCTCTCAGCTGAACTCCACTGGGGTAATTGGGCTGCTGATCTAGGTTTCAGCCCTGAGTGCCAGTCCTGGGTTGAGGAAGAGTTCCGACAATAGAGCTGGAATGGTTCTGAAGAGTGAACCCTACTGGAAGATGCTGGGCAGAACAGAGTGCTTGTGGTTGCTACCAGAGCATAGCACAATCCAGGAGAGGAGGTAACTTCTCTTCCTTGACTGTGCCACCTTAGAAGAACCGAGAACTTGCAGGTTGCTAGAGTATATGCTCCTCTTGACAAAATACCCCCAAAAGGGATAAAAGAATGAGAAAATGGAAGGTTACTTTCTTGGTGAGCAGGTATTTTCTTCTATCCTTTCAAATGAAGAAAAACAATGCTTACCATCAGAGGAAGACATCAAAGTCAAGGCTTCTCTCTCTAAAACCCCCAAAATAAAAATGCAATGGTCTCAGTCTATAGACGAACTCAAAAAGTATTCTGAAAATCAGGCAAGAGAGGTGGAGGAAAAATTGGGAAGAGAAAAGAGAGTGATGCAAGAAAATCATGAAAAGAAAGTCAACACCTTGCTAAAGGAGTCCCCAAAAAATTGCTGAAGAAAATAACACCTTTAAAAAAATAGGCTAAGTCATTTGGCAAAAGAGCTCCAAAAAGTCAATGAGGAGAAGAATGCTTTAAAAAGCAAAATTAGTCTAATAGAAAAGGAGGCTCAAAAGCTCACTGAAGAAAATAGCTCTTTAAAAATTAGAATGTAGCAGATAGAAGTCAATGACTTTGTGAGAAACCAAAAAATTAAAAGGCAAAAGCAAAAGAATGAAAAAATAGAAGATAATGTGAAATATCTCATTGAAAAAACAACTGACCTGGAAAATAGATTCAGGACAGACAATTTAAAAATCACAGCACTACTTGAAAGCCATGATCAAAAGAAGAACCTAAATAACATCTTTCATGAAATTGTCAGGAAAACCACCCTGATATTCTGGAAACAGAGGGTAAAATAGATATTGAAAGAATTCACTAATAACCTCCTGAAAGAGATCTGAAAAGAAAACCTCCTAGGAATATTGTAGCCAAATTTAAGAGTTTTCGGGTCAAGGGGAAAATATTGCAAGCAGTTAGAAAGAAATAATTCAAGTATTGTGGAAATACCATCAGGATAACATAAGATCTAACAGCTTCTACATTAAGGGACTGAAGAGATTGAAGAAGTCAAAGGAACTAGGATTAAAACCAAGAATCACCTACCCAGAAAAATTGAGTATGATTCTTGAGGGGAAAAAGTGGTCATTCAATGAAATATAGGATTTTCAAGTATTCTTGATGAAAAGACTAGAGCTGAATAGAAAATTTTACTTTCAAACACAAGAATCAAAAGAAGCATGAAAAGCTAAAGAGAAAAGAGAAGTCACAAGGGACTTACTGAAGTTGAACTGTGTACATTCCTGCATGGAAAGATAGTAATAGTAATTCTTGAAACTTTTCTCAGTATTTGAGTAGTTTGAGGGATTACACACACACACACACACACACACACACACACACACACATTAAGAATGCACAGGGTGAGTTGAATAGGAAGGGATGATGTCTAAAAATCAAAACTAAGGAGTGAGAGAGGAATATATTGGGAGGAGAAAAGGGAGAAATGGAATGGGGCAAATAATCTCATAAAACAGGCAAGAAAATGCTTTTTCAAAGGAGGGAAAAAGGGGAGAGGTGAGAGAAAAGATGTGAAGCTTACTTTCATCACATTTGGCTTAAAGAGGGAATGATATGCACACTCAATTTGGCATGAAAATCTATCTTACACTACAGACAAGTTGGGGAGAAGGGGATAAGTGGTGTTGGGGGCATGATAGATAGGAGGGCAAATGGGAGGAGGGAGTAATTAGAAGTGAACACCTTTGGGAAGGGACAAGGTCAAAAGAGAGAATAGAATAAATGGGAAGCAGGATAGGATGGAGGAAAATAAAGTTAGTCTTACATAGCATGACTATTATGGAAGTCTTTTGAAAAATTACACATATAAGGCCTACATTGAATTACTTGCCTTCTCAATGGGGATGGATGGAGAGGAAGGGAGAGAAGTTGGAACTCAAAGTTTTAGGAATGAATGTGGAGAATTGTTTCTGCATGCAACTGGGAAATAAGAAATACAGGTAATGGAGTATAGAAATCTATCTTGCCCTACAGGAAAAGAGGGATAAGGGGTGGGGAGGTGATAGAAGGGAAGGCAGATTGGGGGGAGAGAATCAGAATGCAGTGGTTTTGGGTGAAGGAGGGGAGAGATAGGGAGAAAAATTGGAACTCAAAATTTTGTGGACATGAATGTTGAAAACTACAAATAAATAAACATGAAAAAATGTAAAAAAATTCTAAAGGTACCCCACATCCTTGTTTTATGTTCTACCCTAATTCCTTTATTCTTTGTCTTAGTATTGTTATATCCCAACACTGTTGTCTTAGGCAAAACACAATTCCTAATTTCTTGTCCATCTGTCTCTATTGTATAATCAAGTGTAAGGAACAAAGTTGTATTGTATTGCTTGTTTGCTCAGTGTAGAGTGAGAACAGAGGCCAGGGTTGAGATATGTCATGTGGTAAAGGCTGCCATGGCAGCAAAGGAAATAAATGTTGGATGGATCCCAGAGTACAAGACTGAGTACAAGTATAGCTAGAAGTGGTAATGTTGTTTTGCCCTGTCATTATATAGGATTTGGTGGGGAAAGAAGTAGTGAGTGCATAGGGATTTCATGATAGAAGAGTATGGATTAGATTTTTCTACTGACAGCTCATCAAGGTATTACCTTGCTAGAATTCTTAGTGAGTTAGACTGCTGAAACATCTGAAATTGCTTCACCACTTGTGTTTAATTCTTATTTTCAGGAGAACAGAGAGACCATGAGTATCTGAGAAAATGTACAATGTTCATCTTGTTGGTTATATTAAAATTGTCTTTTAGAGAAAGTTTAATGAAATACAGGCCAACATCTCTGATAACTTCTTAGAAAATTTCCAGACAATGATTGATTCGTTTTCTGCTTGTGAAGAAATCTCTTATTGGCAGCATCTCTATTTATATCCCAAGATAATACAAAACTGTGCTACTAATTTTAACAGAAGGGTAGATTTGCATATGGTTAGGTTTTCCTAAAATTATTTGTTACTTTTTTTGACTTTTAAGTAGATTGTGATCCTTTGTAAATTTGTTAGCTACAAAAATGGACTTTAGGACAGCCTATAACAAAATATCCGGATTTGGGTTAATAAGCAGTTATCATGCACACAAATTACAAAGTAGCTATTCACAGTAAAGTTATCACCACCATTTCAATTACAGTCTAATTTTTTAAAGTTGATATTAATTTAGGATTATGATTCCTAAGACCCACACAAATCCATCCATCTACCTAGTCCTTCATTCGTTCATCTGCTTTACCTGTTTGTTTGCTTGCTTACTTGCTTTTTTTTTTTTACTGTGATCTCATTGATATCCTTTTCAAATAAATTAAGCAAACATTTATTAACCTCTTTTTACATGCCAGGCACTGTGATAGTTTCTAGGCATTCTGCAATCAAATTGTTATGTAAAACAACAACGGAAAAAATCCTTGTAATGACTACATCTTACTGGGAATTAAACAATATGTGTACAAATAAGTAGATATAGAAGATATACAAAGTACATTCAAAATTCAGTAGCACTCACATACTTGGTTCCTTCCCCTCTCAATATAGGAGCAGGGCCTTTGAAATAACTATGGAAAGTTAGATTGGGATCAAATCATTGAGGGTTTTATATATCAAACAAAGAACTTTGCATTCTATCTAGGAAGCAGTATTAAGACAATAAAAATTTCAGGGCAGAAGTATGTGATGATCAAATTTATGTTTTAAGAATAGCAACTGCATTTTACGGAACATTCTCTAATAATCCACTAAACATAGCCACAAGGCACACTAATAGTTAATTTCTAGTAAATTTCACTGAAAAGTTGAGGCTGATTTTTTTCAGTAGTGGAAAGATATATTTTGTGCTCACTGAAGAACAGACTCAAATTCTAATGAATACCAGGCAGTTAAAGCTTTTCTATAAAATAAATGAGTGATTTTAGCACATTTCATAATTAAGAAGCAACACAGATAGGGCTGTAGAACAATGGGTTATCTTATATACAATAAAGTTTGGCATCTCCTCTTTCAGCTGTGGTGAATGACTCCACCCAATCATTAGTGCCTGTGTATTGCATTTATCTCATACAAAGAAGAGAAGAGCATCAGCATCTATTATTAAAATTATTTTGATCAAAGCATATCCTTTCAAAGATCCATGAAGTCTGAATAGATGTTACATGCAGAAGTTAGTGCCAATTTGGATGGAATTTCTCTAAGCTGGTGGGAGCATAGCCAAGGACACAGAAGACTACAGATGAACTTCTCCAAGAGGAATAAATGCATGTTGCTTCATATAACAAAGGAAAACAAAACAAAACAAAAAACCTTCCTCTATTTTTTACCTCTTATCTATCGGTATTTGTATTTGTATAATTTTTAAGATACAGTATATATTAGGACAAAGGAAATACACAATAAATCCAAAACTATATGTCCTAAGTATTTTTTTTCATATTTCAGAGTGATGAACCCTGTGTTCACTGAGTTTAACTCTTGAAGAAATCCAGCAAGGATTTCTTGAAGAAATCCAATCCAAGTTACTTTATGCTAAGTAACTTGGCATTGCTTCTTAGACTTTTCCAGATTTAGTCAAACTGAATTGGCCAGAGATCTTCCTAAAAATAAAATTGTTTTTTTTTTTAATTTTTAAATTTTTAATTTTTTTAATGTTTTATAATCATTTCCTTAAAGCTAAGATTTTATCCCCCCAACCCTTCCCCCACTGCCCCCCTCCCTCCCCATGACAGCATACAATTCTGTATAGGTTCTACATATACTTTCCTATTCAGCACATTTCCACTATAGTCATGCAATGTAGTCGAACTAAAATAAATGGAAGAAATCATATAACAAATCAAAACATAACACACAAACATGATCTGCTACATTATGCGAATGACTTCCATATTTCTTTCTCTGAGTGTGGAAGGCATTTTGCCTTGGAAGACCGATATTGGGATTTTTTTTTTCTCTCAGTAAGTTCTTGTGTTATTACAAAGTTCCAAGTCTACCAGAAAAAACTCTCGCACACTGTGGTCGTTGCTGTGCACAAAGTTCTCCTGGTTCTGCTCCTTTCGCTCAGCATCAGGTCATATAAGTCCTTCCAGGCCTCCCTGAAGTCTTCTTGTTCATCATTTCTTATGGCACAATAGTACTCCATTACATTCATATACCATAATTTATTCAGCCATTCCCCAATTGATGGGCATCCCCTTGACTTCCAGTTTTTGGCTACCACAAAGAGTGCTGCTATAAATATTTTTGTACACGTGAGATCCTTTCCTGTTTTTATACTCTCTTGGGGATACAGTCCTAGTAGTGATATTTCTGGGTCAAAGGGTATGCACATTTTTGTAGCCCTTTGGGCATAGTTCCAAACCGTTCTCCAGAAGGGTTGGATGATCTCACAGCTCCACCAACAATGAATTAGTGTTCCAACTCTCCCACATCCTCTCCAGCATTTATCATTTTCTTGTTCTGTCATGTTTGCCAATCTTATAGGTGTGATGTGGTACCTCAGAGTTGTTTTGATTTGCATCTCTCTAATCAATAGTGATTTAGAAAAATCACTTTTTCATATGATTATAGATATCTTTGATTTCTTCCCCTGAAAATTGCCTGTTCATATCCTTTGACCATTTATCAATTGGGGAATGACTTGTATGGTTATATATTTGAGTCAGTTCTCTATATATTCTAGAAAGGAGACCTTTATCCCTGAGCTTAGCCATAAAAATTTTTTCCCAGTTTACTACATCCCTCCAAATTTTGGTTGCATTTGTTTTGGTTGTGCAAAACTTTTCAGTTTAAAGTAATCAAAATTATCCATCTTGCATTTCATAATGCTTTCTATCATTTCTTTAGAAAAAAATTCTTCCCCTCTCCATAAATCTGATAAATACACTATTCCTTGCTTCTCCAGTTTATTCATGGTATCAATATTTATACATAAATCATGTACCCATTTGGACTTTATTCTTGTGTAAGGTGTCAGGCATGGGTCTATGCCTAATTTTTGCCACACAGTTAACCAGTTTTCCCAGCAATTTTTGTGGAACAGTGAGTTCTTATCCCAGAAGCTGGAATCTTTGGGTTTATCAAACAGGAGGTTGCTATATTCCTTGCCTACTGTGTCTTGAGGGCCAAGTCTATTCCATTTATCTACCCCTCTGTTTCTTAGCCAATACCAAGTGGTTTTGATAATTGCTGCTTTAGAATACAATTTGAGGTCTGGTAGTGCTAGGCCACCTTCCCAAGCATTTCTTTTTATTAGTCCCTTTGATATTCTGGACCTTTTGTTTTTCCAAATGAATTTTGATATTATTTTATCCAGCTCTAGAAAATAATTATCTGACAGTTTAATTGGTATGGCACTAAATAATTGGATTAATTTAGGTAGAATTGTCATTTTTATTATATTAGCTCGGCTAACATAACTGATAAACTGATGTTTTTCCACTTACTTAGATCTGACTTTATTTGTGCAAAAAGTGTTTTGTAATTGTGTTCATATAGTCCCTGGGTTTGTTTTGGCAGGTAAACTCCTAAGTATTTTATAGTGTCTACTCTAGCTTTAAATGGGATTTCTCTTTCTATCTCTTCCTGTTGGACTTTGTTGCTAATATATAGGAATGCAGAAGATTTGTGCGGGTTTATTTTGTAACCTGCAACTTTGCCAAAGTTGTTTATTATTTCAAGTAGTTTTTTTATTTAAATCTCTGGGATTCTCTAAGGATATTATCATATCATCTGCAAAGAGTGATAACTTAGTTTCTTCTTTGGCTATTTTTATTCCTTCAATTTCTTTATTTTGTCTAATTGCTACCACTAATATTTCTAGTACCATATTGAATAATAATGGTGATAATGGGCATCCTTGTTTCACCCCTGACCTTATTGGAAATGCATCTAGCTTATCCCCATTACATATAATGCTTGCTGAAGGTTTTAGGTAGATACTGCTTATTATTTTATGGAAAGTTCCCTTTATTCCTATGTTCTCCAGTGTTTTTAATAGGAACCGGTGTTGTATTTTGTCAAAAGCTTTTTCTGCATCTATTGAGATAATCATGTGGTTTTTCTTAGTTTTGTTGTTGATATGATCAATAATGCTAATAGTTTTCCTAATATTGAACCAGCCCTGCATTCCTGGTATGAAACCTACCTGATCATAATGTATTATTCTCTTGATAAGATGCTGCATTCGTTTTGCTAAAATCTTGTTGAAAATTTTTGTATCTATGTTCATTAGAGAAATTGGTCTATAATTTTCTTTTTCTCTTTTGTCTCTACCTAGTTTGGGTATCAAAACCAAATTTGTATCATAGAAAGAATTTGGGAGGACTCCTTCGTTCCCAATTTTCAAAAATAGTCTATATAGTATTGGAATTAACTGTTCTTTAAAGGTTTGATAGAATTCAATTGTGAATCCATCTGGTCCTGGAGATTTTTTCCTAGGGAGTTGATTGATGGCTTGTTCAAATTATTTTTCTGAGATGGGGTTGTTTAAGTATTCAATTTCCTCTTCTGTTAATGTGGGCAATTTGTATTTTGTAAAATATTCATCCATCTCATTTAGATTATCGAATTTGTGGGCATAAAGTTGGGCAAAATAATTTCTTTCTCTTTTTTTTGCACCCTATACATGTAATCTTTGTTTTTTTTTATATAACTTTTCACAAAATTTTGGGTTCCAAATTTTCTCCCCTTTTACCCCCTCCCCCCACCCCAATACACCGAGCAATCTAATTTTCCCTATCACCAATCTGCCCTCTCTTCTATCATCCCTCCCTTCTCTTGTCCCCATCTTCTCTTTTGTCCTGTAGGGCCACATGACTTTCTATTCCCCATTACCTGCATTTCTTATTTCCTAGTAGCAACAACAATACTAAAGAGTTGTTCCTAAAACTTTGAGTTCCAAATTCTCCCCATGCCTCCCTCCCCACCCATTCCCTTTGGGAAGGCAGGCAATTCAATATAGGCCCTATCTGTGTAGTTTTGTAAATGACTTCGAAAACAGTCGTGTTGTATAAGACTAACTGAATTTCCCTCCATTCTTTCCTGCCTCCCATTGTTTCCATTCTGTCTTTTGATCCTGTCCCTGCACAACTGTTGACTTTAAATTGCTCCCTCCTCCCATTGATCTCCCTACCATCATCCTCTCCCCCTTGCTTATCTCCTTCTCCTCCACTTTCCTGTATTGTAAGATAGGTTTTCATACCAAAATGAGTGTGCATTCTATTCCTTCCTTTAGTCGAATGTGATGAGGGTAAACTTCTTGTTTTTTTCTGAGCTCTCCTCTTTTTCCCTCCACTAAAAAGTCTCCTGTTTGCCTCTTGAATGAGACATAATTTACCCCATTCCATTTCACCCTCTTTCCTCCCACTACATTTCTCTCTCACCATTTACCTTAATTTCTTTTAAGATATGGCCCCATCCTATTCAATTCACTCTGTGCTCTCTGTCTCTGTATGTGCGTGTATGTGTGTGTGTGCATGTGTGTGTGTATAATCCTACCAACTATCCAGATATTGAATAATTTCAAGAGTTACAAATATTGTCTTTCCATGCAGAAATGTAAACAGTTCACTTTTGGTAAGTCCCTTATGACTTCTCTTTGCTGTTTACTTTTTCATGCTTCTTCTCATTTTTGTGCTTGAAAGTCAAATTTTCTTTTCAGCTCTGGTCTTTTCATCAAGAATGCTTGAAAGTACTCTGTTTCATTGAAAGACCATATTTTCCCCGGAAGTATCATACTCAGTTTTGCTGTGTAGATGATTCTTGGTTTGAATCCTAGTTCCTTTGACTTCTGGAATATCCTATTCCACACCCTTGAGTTATCCTGATTGTATTTCCACAATACTGGAATTGTTTCTTTCTAGCTGTTTGCAATATTTTCTCCTGGACCTGGGAATTCTGGAATTTGGCCACAATGTTCCTAGGAGTTTCTCTTTTTGGATCTCTTTCAGGCAGTGATCAGTGGATTCCTTCAATACTTATTTTGCCCTCTGGTTGTAGAATATCAGGGCAGTTTTCCTTGAAAATTTCAAGAAAGATGATGTCTAGGCTCTTCTTTTGATCATGACTTTCAGATAGTCCCATAATTTGTAAATTGTCTCTCCTGGATCTATTTTCCAGGTCATTTGTTTTTCCCATGAGATATTTCACTTTATCTTCCATTTTGTCATTCTTTTTGTTTTCATTCTTTTGGTTTTGTTTTGTGATTTCTTGGTTTCTCAGAAAGTCATTAGACTCCATCTGTTCCATTCTAATTTTCAGAGAACTATTCTCTTCAGTGAGCTTTTGAACCTCTTTTTCCATTTGACTAATTCTGCTTTTTAAAGCATTCTTCTCCTCATTGGCTTTTTGAACCTCTTTTGCCAGTTGAGTGAGTCTATTTTTCAAGGTGTTATTTTCTTCAGAATTTTTTTGGGTCTCCTTTAGCAAGGTATTGACCCATTTTTCATGCTTTTCTTGCATCTCTCTCATTTCTCTTCCCAGTTTTTCCTCCACCTGTCTAACTTGCTTTTCAAAATCCTTTTTGAGCTCTTTCATGGCCTGAGCCCACTGGACATCCACCTGGGATGTCTGGGATACAGAGGCCCCGACCTCCACATCTTTTCCTGATGGTAAGTTTAGTTCCTCATCATCAGAATTGAAAGGTGGGAACATCTGTACTCCCCTATAGCTCTCTATAGTCTTATTTTTCTTCCCTTTTCTGGGCATTTTCCCAGCCATTTACTTGAGTTCTGAGATTCCTGTCCACCCATGCCAGATATTCCGTCCCTGAAGCCTGCTTGTATCTGCTCCTCTGGCGCTGTGGCCAGGGCAGCGCAGGGGTGGGCTCTGCTTTCCAGGGCATAACGGACCTTTGGGATCAGCTTTCCATGGTTCTCTGGAATGGAAATCTTTTCCACTGTGTTTCTGTGTGCCTTGCAGTACTCCAGAATTTGTGGGGAGTTCTTCTTGCAGGAAATATATGGGCTGTGGGTTCGGAGCTAGCATATGGGAGTCTTTGTACTCTGCCATCTTGGCTCCACCCCCACCAAAGTAATTTCTTATTATTGTTTTCATTTCCTCCTCATTGGAGGTGAGTTCACCCCTTTCATTTTTAATATTAGTAACATTATTTTCTTCTTTCTTTTTTTAAACAAATTGACCAAAGTTTTATCAATTTTATTAGTTTTTTCATAAAACCAACTATTGGTTTTATTTATTAATTCAATAGTTTTCTTAATTTCAATTTTATTAATCTCTCCTTTGGCTTTCAGTATTTCTACTTTGGTATTTTCTTGGGCATCTTCACTTTGTTCTTTTTCTAGCTTTTTAAGCTGCATACCCAAGTCATTGATCTCCTCTTTCTCTATTTTATTTATGTAGGCATTCAAAGATATAGAACTTCCCCTAAGAAGTGTTTTTGCAGTATCCCATAAGATTTGGTAGGTTGTCTCATTATTATCTTTCTCTTGAATGAAGTTGTTGATTGTTTCTATGATTTCTTCTTTAACCCATTCCTCCTTTAGGATTAAATTATTTAGTTTCCGATTGATTTTTTTCTTTATCTTTCCATGGCCTTTTATTACATATAGTTTTTATTGCATGATGATCTGAGAAGGATGCACTGATTATCTCTGCCTTTCTGCACTGGATTGTGAGATTTTTATGTCCTAGTACATGGTCAATTTTTGTAAATGTTCCATGTACTGCTGAGAAAAAGGTATATTCCTTTCTATTCCCATTCAATTTTCTCCAAAGATCTATCATATCTTCCTTATCTAGAATTTTATTTACCTCCTTAACCTCTTTCTTATTTATTTTTAGGTTAGATTTATCAAGTTCAGAAAGAGGGAAGTTGAGGTCCCCCACTAGTATAGTTTTGCTGTCAATTTCTTCCTTCAACTCCCCCAACCTCTCCTCTAAGAATCTGGATGCTATACCACTTGGAGCATACATGTTTAGTAATGATATTGCTTCATTGTCTATGGTGCCTTTTAGCAGGATATAGTTTCCATCCTTATCCCTTTTGATTAGATCTATTTCTGCTTTTGCTTTGTCTGAGATTAGGATTGCTGCTCCTGCCTTTCTTACATCAGCTGAAGCACAATATATTCTGCTCCATCCTTTGACCTTTATCCTATGTGTATCCCCCTGTTTCAAATGTGTTTCTTGTAAGCAGCATATTATTGGATTATGGCTTTTAATCCATTCTGCTATCCATCTCTGTTTTATGGGAGAATTCATTCCATTCACATTCACAGTTATGATTACAGTCTGTGTATTTTCCTCCATCTTTTTTCCCACCATTTGTGTTTTTAGCTCTGCTGTCTCCCTTCCCCTCCTCAATAGTATTCACTTTTCACCACCTCCTCTTGCCACCTTCCCCTCCTTCTTTTAGCCCCCCTCCCTTTAACTCCCCTTTACTCGTATTGCTTCTTCCCTCCCTTTTAGCCTCCCTCCCCTTTCTTCCCCCTTCCTCTCCTACTGCTTATAGAGCTAGTTAGGATTTTCTACTTAAGTTTATTGTTCCGTCCTGTAAACAAATCCGATGAGAGTACCTCTCACACAATGCTCATCTCCCTCCCCTCTTTCCCTCTACTATGATTTTGTACTTCTGCTTGTGATGTAATTTGCCATTTTCTGCTTCCTCCTTTTCACACCTCCTATTACAATCCCTTCTCATACTTAAATCAAATTTTTTATCATGATATCATTTACTTTATACCCCTTCCGCCTATGCATATC
This sequence comes from Bettongia penicillata ogilbyi, assembly GCA_023548195.1. Lineage (NCBI taxonomy): Eukaryota > Metazoa > Chordata > Mammalia > Diprotodontia > Potoroidae > Bettongia > Bettongia penicillata. Next base: position 6,537,226 of record JAJHZJ010000421.1, on the reverse strand, counting down.
CCTTTTACATTTCTTAATAGACACACAGTTCTCAAGATTAACAGGTTTCATCTTCCCTTATAGGGAGGTAAACAATTTGCCCTAATTGGGTAGCAAGTTGTTCCCACCCCCCCACTATTTACCTTTTCATGATTCTCTTGAGACCTGCATTTGAAGATCGAATTGTCTATTAAGTTCGGGCGTTTTGGTCAGGAAACTCTGGAAATCCCTTACTTCGTGGAATGACTTTCTCCTTGCCTGAAATGTTATGCTGAACTTTGCTGGGTAGTTGATCCTTGGTTGTTGTCCCAACTCCTTTGCCTTACGGAATATTGGGTTCCAATTCTTTCAATCTTTTACTGTAGAAGCTGCAAGGTCCTGTATAATCCTGATTGTATCTCCTTGATATTTAAATTGTTTCTTTCTGGCTGCTTGTAATATTTTCTCCTTCACTTGATAGCTCTGGAATTTGGCAACTATATTTCTTGGGGTTTTGAGTTTGGGATCCCTTTATGGAGGGGAACGGTGGATTCTTTCGATGACTATTTTGCCCTCTGAGTCTAGTACTTCTGGGCAGATTTCCTTGATGATTTCCTGGAAGATATTGTCCAGGCTCTTTTCTCCATCCTGGGTTTCTGGCAGGCCAATAATTCTTAAGTTTTCTCTTCTGGATCTATTTTCCAGGTCAGCTGTTTTTCCAATTAGATAGTTTCCATTTACATCTATCTTTTCATTCTTTAGATTTTGTTTGACTGATTCTTGCTGTCTCATTGAGTCATTAGATTCTACTTGCCCAATTCTAATCTTTATCAAATTGTTTTCTTCTGTTAACTTTAGCATCTCCTTTTCCATCTGCCCAATTTTTCCTTTTAAGAAGCTATTTTCTCCAGTGAATTTTTGTACTTTCTTTTCCATTTGCCCTTTTAGGAAGTTATTTTCTCCAGTCAATTTTTGAACTTCTTTTTCCATTTGTTCAATTTTTCTTTTCAAGGTGATGTTCTCATCAATGAATTCTTTCTTAATAATTTTAAAATCATTGGCCAGTTTATCTTCTATTTCCTTCTTCAGCTGTTCCAGGAGAGCTGCTTGTGCTTGTGAGCAGTTCATAATCCCTTCTGAAGTTTCAGATGGAAGTACAGTCTCAGCTCTGACCTCTTTGGTGTTTGTGTTTTGGTCCTTATCCCCATAGAAAGATTCTATGGTTCTTTCGGCCGTCTGCTTTTTCCTGTTCATGATGTTGATTGAGTGTTGTGGCTTCTGGTTCTTTCAGTCAGAAGCGAGAGAACATTTTGCTGAGCTGATGTGTGAAAAAGCTAAAAGCAGGTTTTTGTTTGGTGTTTCCCTGATCAGCCCTGGGTTTAGCTTGTTAAGTGTGGGGAAGGGGTGGTCTGGCCACAGGAGATCTCCTCAGCTGAACTGAGGCAAAGGCAAGCTCAGGAGCTGGTAATCCCAGCTGCCCTATTGTCTTTCTGATTCCCCTAGACAGCTGAGGCACGCCTAGATGCTAATGCATGTTCCCACCCCTCCTGGGGCTCATCTCCTAGCACTGAGGCTTGCCTGGGTCCTTGTGCGAGTTTTCTCTGCCCTGGGTCCTCTGTCCTTCCAGTTTGCCTCTGCCACCATAGGAGGAATCCCCCTTAGCTATTTTCCTTGTCTCAGGTGTTACCAGACTATTGGTTTCCTTCTTCTATTTCTACTGATCTTGGATTTTTCTGGGGAAATATTTTATGGTTCTTTCATGGTCATCAAGGGGACAGGAGAGAGCATTTATTGATCACTCCGCTGGCTCCCGGAAGTTCAAGTAGGTGACTTACCGAAGTTTGATATTCGGGCTCAAGGTCTCAGGAGCTGCTGTGCTTATATCTGGCGCTCCGAGGCTCTCACTGACTCAGATCGGCTTGTCTCCCACCCTGGGTGCCGCTCCTCTGGTTCCGCCCACCACTCAGGTTTCTCGGGTCCCTTCTGCTTTCCTGTACTGGCTGCACTGCGCTGTGGGCTGTGGGCTCACCCCCGTGGAACAGATCCTTCCTGTGGACCTTCCAGTCCAACCTGAGCTCCGAATCCATCACTGTCTGTTTCCCACTCGATTCCGCACCTCCAAAATTTGGTTAGATTCTCCTTTCAGAGGTACCTGCAGGAGTTTGTCCGAGAGCTTAGGTGAGTTGTTGCTCTCACTCAGCCATCTTGGCTCTGCCTCCCACAAAATGAGATTGTTATAGAATATTTAAACATTTTAAAGTCACCTTAACATTTTCTTCAACTGCCTGTCCCTTGGAAAATAATCACAGATAATTTAATTTACTTCTCTTTGCCCTCATTGTCTTTTTTTTTTTTACATCAAATTATCTATCACTTTTCAAATATTGTTGAGTACTTATTGAAGTTCCAAGTATGCATGAATGTTATTTTAAAAAAAGGAAATTGTTTGGAGGTTCTAAAATCTTTTCTTCCACTTTTGCTGTTTATTAAATGTATTTGTTACCTCCCCATTCATAAATTTAGATAGAGTTGTTCATGATGACATATCATTTGATGTTATCTTTGCTCTCTGTCTCTGAATTTCTCTCTCTCTCTCTCTGTTTATCTCTGTCTGTATGTGTGTGTTTGTGTGTGTGTGTGTCTCATTATTTTCTTCAGGAAGGTTTTGTACCTTCTTTTCCATTTGGACAACTCTGCTTCACTGGATTTTTAACACACACACACACACACACACACACACACACACACACATACACACACACACACACACACACGATCTTACACACTGATGTTAAGCTACTTTACCCAAAACAATTTTACCCAGCATAAGTTTCCTTGACAATCAGATTCTTTTGGTGACATCTCATTACCAAGGGCTTAAAATTATAACTGCAATACACTGTCCTCCCAGGCCTATCAAAAATAATATCTATCTCAATCTGTAACATCACCACTCATTTCTTTCCTCCCTTAGAAATCTTTCACTCTAAGTGAATTGGTTTCCTTTGTGTTCCTTCCTCTTTCTTATCCTCTTTATTATATCTGACATTTCTTTGGATACCCACTTTGATATGCGAAATCATCTAAAATTCTCCAAGTTCTTTCTGATGCATCATGCTCTTCTTTTAACTCTTTTTAAAAAATACATTGTTTATTTACTTTCAGTTCTTAACATTCATTTCCACAAGAATTTGAATTCAGAATTTTCTCCCCATCTCTCCCCACCACCATCCAGAGTAGCATACATCTCATCCACCCCTTCCTCCAGTTGGTCCTCCCTCTATCACCCACCCTTCTTTCATCCTACTTGTCCTATTTTCCTGTAGGGCAGAATAGATTTCTATACTCCATTGCCTGTATAGCTTAGATTTCAATTGCATGTTAAAATAATTTTAACATAAATTCTTAAAGCTTTGAGTTTCACATTTTCTCCCTCACTCCCCAACCACCCTGAATGAGATAACAAACAATTCAACATAAGTCATAGATTAGTAACACTGCAAAACACTTCCATAATAGTAATGTTGTATAAAACTAATCACATTTCCCTCTGTCCTGTCCTGTCCTTCATTCATTCCACCCTCTCCTTTGACCAGCCCTAACACACACACACACACACACACACACACACACACACACACACACACACACATATATATATATATATATATATATATATATATATTCCCTCAACTACCCTAATACTGGAAAAGGTCTCATGAGTTATATATAACATCTTTCCGTGTTGAAATGTAAACGGTTCAACTTTAATGAGGTCCTTAAGGCTTCTCTTTCTCATTTACCTTTTCAAGTTTCTCTTGATTTTTGTATTTGAAAGTAAAATTTTCTATTTAGTTCTGGTCTTTTCAATAATAATGCTTGAAAGTCCTCTATTTCACTGAAATTCCATTTTTCCCCTGAAGTATTATACTCAGTTTTGCTGGATAGGTAATTCTTGGTTTTAATCCTATCTCCTTTGACTTCTGGAATATCATATTCCAAGACCTTAGATCCCTTCGTGTAGAAGCTGCCAAATCCTGTGTTACTCTGATTGTATTTCCATAATACTTGAATTGTTTCTTTCTGGCTGCTTGTAATATTTTCTCCTTGACCTAGGAACTCTGAAATTTGGCTACAATATTATTAGTAGGTTTCCTGTTGGTATCTCTTTCAGGAGGTGATCAGTGAATTCTTTCTATTGCTATTTTACTCTCTGGTTCCAGAATATCAGTGCACTTTTCCTTGATAATTTCTTGGAAAATAATATTAAAAGGCTCTTTTGTTTCATAATGGTTTTCAAGTAGACCAATAATTTTAAATTATCACTCCTGGTTCTATTTTCCAGGTCAGTTGTTTTGTCAATGAAATATTTTACATTGTCTTCTATTTTTTTCATTCTTTTTGTTTTGTTTTGTGATTTCCTGGTTTCTCATAAAGTCATTAGCTTCCAACTGCTACATTGTAATTTTTTAAAGAACTATTTTCTTCAGTGAGCTTTTGAACCTTCCTTTCCATTTGGCAAATTCTGCTTTGTAAAGCATTTTTCTGCTCATTGGCTTTTTGGACGTCTCTTGCCATTTGGCTTAGTCCATTTTTAAAGGTCTTATTTTCTTCAGCATTTTTGGGGTCTTCTTCAGCAAGTTGTTGACTTGCTTTTCATGATTTTCATGCATAGCTCTCATTTCTTTTCCCAATTTTTCCCTTACCTCTCTTACTTGATTTTCAAAATGCTTTTTGAGCTCTTCCATGACCTGAGACCAGAGCATAATTTTTTTGGAGGCTTGGGATGTAGAAGCCTTTGAGAAGGACTTTGATGTCTTCCTCTGATGTTATGCTTTGCTCTTCTTCATCCTAAAGGATGGAAGAAAATACCTTCTCACCAAGAAAGAAACCTTCTATAATCTTTTCTCCCCCTTTTTTGGACATTTTCCCTACAAGTTACTTGACTTTTGAATCCTTTGTCAAGTGGAGGGTATATTCTAGGGTCCTGTAAGTTCTCAGTTCCTCCAAGATGGCATAATCAGTGGAGAGGTGTTTACTCTTCTCTTGGCCTGTGCTCTTGTCTGTGAGCAACCACACATACTCTCTTTTGTCCAGGATATGCTAGTAGGGTTCCCTCTCCACTGTCACCACCAGCTCCACCAAGCCAGAGATCCTTCTCACCTTAGGACCACCACTCAGGGCTGAGATCCAGGCCTGCAGCTTGATTCCTCCAGGGTCGTTAGAGTATAACTCCTAAAGGAGCTGCTGCTACATTGACTTCCATTGCCCTGGAGCTGGGGCTGGGACTATAACAATGTCCCCCTCTCACTCAAGTAAAAGAGCTCTCTTATTGACCTTTCAAGCAGTCTTTGGTGTTTGTGGATTGAGAATTCTGGGAACTGCAGCTGCTATCCATTATTCTACACCCTGAGATCTGCTCCAGTCTTGTCCATGCAGTGCAGTGAGGCCAAGGCTAGGCTGTGCTTTGCTCTGAGTCAGGTGCAATAGATCTTTCTATTGGGCTTCCAGGCTGTCTTAGGCTGGAAATCTCTTTCATTCTGTTTTGTAGCTTCTGCTGCTCTAAAATTTGTTCTCTTCTCTCAACTCTTGAAGTACAAATTATCTGTAATACTCATTGAGCACTTAGTATGAAATTTCTTTGATGCAGTTATTAATGTGTATGTTCTTAATTTGAGAGCTTAATGTTATAGAACATTTAGAAAGTTAAGGGGTAGTAAATTAAGTAATTATATAGATAATTTAAGACCTTAATTTACTACCCCTTAACATCAGGAATTTCTATGTTCTTGAATCTCCAGTGTATGGCATTCAATCACTTTACACTCATGTTGAGGTATAATCATGGGATGAAATCAGATCACACAGTTAAACCTAGAAGAGACAACAGAAGCTAGTAAAAATAAGCCACTCATTTTACAGATGTGAAAACTGAATCCTAGAAACTCCCAACTTCATACAACATAAAATGGCAAAACCAATATTCAAAACCAGTTCTTCTGTCCCTACATTCTACTGTAATTCAAAACTTAGCTCCTCTAAGAAAATGTTAATCTTGGTCTTTTACCAAAATCATTTAATATTTAAACATATTTGTGTTTACTTAGCCATCAGTTCTATTGATAAAGAGGTACTTCAGGTCAGCTTTGAAAGTCATTTCTGTCACACTAATCCATCAAAACTTCTTACCTAATAACCAACTAGAGAGCACATCTAAGAACATAGATAAGGGTTACAGGAAAAAATTAAGGATAAAGAAAGTTATGCAAAAAAGAGGTCAGAACAAAAGAAGTCTAAATGGAATTTAATGTTAAATAATGTGCATTTTCTATTTGATTCAATATTTTATTTTATTCTTCTTCAATATGATGTCAGAATACAAATAACCTATTGTGTTCTATTCATATCATCATGGTCATTTTTTCTAATATGTTGGGGATAACAGTTTTATTTTTTTCCTTGGCTTTTCCTTTGCATATATCTTAGTACCATTGCAATTATTACTGATATTCACATATATTACGAGAAAAATATTAAGGTGTAATTATCTCATCTGTTTGCTTCTTTCACAATTACAAGCTTTTTAATACCTGAAAAGCCAGTTGGGGAACTCTTGATTCCCCCCATAATTTAGGAATCTAAAAAGATCCACTGTAATCAACACTGTCCCTGTCCCCATGCTCTTTTCTATATAGTCTTTATATCAAAGTTCTGGTATACATTGGTATACCAGATTTATTAAAACTTCACTAGAGGTGTAGATTTATTTTAAATCTGTATTTTACTTCCATACTCTTTTTCCCTTCACAATTTACAAATTTTAATTTCAGATCCATATTCATTAAAAGTAAATATGACATCATTTTTAACCATCTCCAAACACCCTCAAGAAAGAATGAAGGGAGAAGGGCACAAAAGAATAAGCTGTAATTCTAATATATTCAATATCTATTCCCATACCCCTTTGTTTTAATTTTTTTTTAAATTATACAGAAATTATTTAAAATATTGAATTATTTGAATAATATTGAAAATAATATATTTTTCTGGTTCTACTCTCTTCAGTCTGCTTCAGTTTATATAATTATTTCGTCTTTTAAATTGTTTCTTCAATTAACATCACAGCACTGTAGAATTCCAAGACATAATTTGTTAAATAATTTTCCCAAATGATGGGTTTACTCTCAATTTCCAAAGTTTTCCCACCACAAAAATTGCTGCTATAAATAACATTTTTTATCTATAATACTTTATATTCTTTAATCTCTTTAGGGTATAAGCCTAGAAATGTTAAAGTCAAGGGAATTTACTGATTTAAAGCAAATAAAAGTGTTAAATTTTGTGCATAATTCCAGTTTGCTTTCCATATTGGTTAATTCCATAAAGAATAAATCACTGTATCTGTTCTCAGAGAAAGCGTTAGACTAATACGGAGAATGAATGTGACCAAAATGGAAATATTTTTGGTTATGTGCTTATGTAATAAAAAGATCTTTCCTTCCTGCCTGCTTTCCTTCTTTCCTTCCTTCCTTCCTTCCTTCCTTCCTTCCTTCCTTCCTTCCTTCCTTCCTTCCTTCCTTCCTTCCTTCCTTCCTTCCTTCCGTCCTTCCTTCCTTCATTCCTTCCTTCCGTCCTTCCTTCCTTCATTCCTTCCTTCTTTTTCTCCTTCATTCCTTCTTTCCTTCCTTTCTATCTCTTCAGAGTATCAGGGAATATTTGAAGCAAATAAAAATGAAGGCTTAATAATTGAAACAATGATCACTTTAAAAAGGTGATAAAATTTCTTAAGCCATCAACATTTCGACATTTTGAGAAAGTCAGCAAAGTTGGCTGTGGATTCTGATATTTTAACTATAAAATTAATATTTTCTTACTGTATATTTCCCATAACAAAATGACAATTTTGCAACCTGTTTATGGTTAATAAACTAAAGACATCTTAAATGAAAAGAGAAAAGAAAGAAAAGGAAGGAAGGAATCATCTCTACTTTTTTCAACAATGTTTTATTGTATTACCTTTAGAACTAAAAAGACAACAGCAGGTAATACCAGTGTTAGATATCAATGACATATCTCATCAAGTTAACAGATAAAAATGCATCTCGTGAAGCAAAATGTAACTATTGGCCACTTCCTGAAACACTGTTTGGGTGGTTTCAGTAAAAATTAGAGTAAATAAATGAACACAATAAAAACTATGCAATATTAGCTCAGTCATATTAGAATTTAATTTGGGATTCTTAAAATATCCAATCCTATTTCCTTATAAAAATATGACATTCAGCAAATAATCCAGTAATTTTTTTTTTAATTGCCTATACACCAGACAATGTAATTGGTGCTGGGGATAAAAAGATATAAACGAAAGAGTTCTGGTTCTCAACAAGTTGGCATTCTAATGATGATAAAGAATACAGAGATATAAATATATTAAGAAAATAATTTCAAGGTAATTTTTTGAAGAAAGAAAGGAATGTTTTAAAATTGGCTTCAAGAAGAGCCAAGTGTTTAAGATTATAATACTCACTTTACAGAGAAAAAAAAAAACTATTAGAATTATTAGAATTATCTTGTTTTTCTAAGAAATAACCTAAAGAAAAATACTATTAGAGTCAGCTTATAAAGTGGGTTCTCTAGTTCCTTTTTTCCTTCTTTCCAGCATGTGTTAAAAAATAATTGGAAGATAGTAACCTGAGGACAAAAGTAAACTAAATAGTTGTTCTAATTCAATTACTGTGTACTATCGTTTATCACTGAAACAAGTTACCTATTTTGTTATTTTTTAATATAAATTTATTTATTTAGCTTTATACACTCATTTTCACAAAATTTTGGGTTTCAAATTTTCTCTCCATTTATCCCCTCCCCCTACCCCTATGCCCTCTCCCTACTCCCCCTACACCGAGCATTGTAATTTTCCCTATCCCCAATCTGCCCTCTCTTCTATCATGCCTCTCTTCTCTTGTCCCCATTTTCTCTTTTGTCCTGTAGGGCCAGATGACTTTCTATTCCCCATTAACTGTATTTCTTATTTCCTAGTAGCAAGAACAATACTCAACATTTGTTGCTAAAACTTTCAGTACCAAATTCTCCCCATCCCTCCCTCCCCACCCATTCCCTTTTGGAGCGCAGGCAATTCAGTATGGGCCATATCTTTGCAGTTTTGCAAATGACTTCGATAATAGTCATGTTGTGTAAGACTAACTGTATTTCCCTCCATCCTATCCTGCCCCCCATTGTTTCTCTTCTGTCTTTTGATCCTGTCCCTCCTCGAGTATTGACTTCAAATTGCTCCTTCCTCCCATTGCCCTCACTTCCATCATCCCTCCCTCCCTGCTTATCTCTTTCTCCCCCACTTTCCTGGATTGTAAGATAGGTTTTCATACCAAAATGAGTGTGCATTTTATTCCTTCCTTTAGTCGAATGTGATGAGGGTAAACTTCTTGTTTTTTTTCTCAGCTCTCCTCTTTTCCCCTCCACTAAAATGTCTCCTGCTTGCCTCTTGAATGAGATATAATTTACCCCATTCTATTTCACCCTCTCTCCTCCCATTACATTTCTCTCTCATCGTTTACCTTAATTTCTTTTAAGATATGGTCCCATCCTATTCAATTCACTCTGTGCTCTCTGTCTCTATATGTGCATGCATTTGTGCATGTGTGTGTGCACGCATGTGTGTACATTGTGTGTGTGTATGTGTGTGTGGTCCCACCAACTACCCAGATACTGAAAAGTTTTAAGAGTTACAAATATTGTCTTTCCATGTAGGAATGTAACCAGTTCACCTTTGGTAAATCCCTTATGACTTCTCTTTGCTCTTTACTTCTTCATGCTTCTTCTCATTCTTGTGTTTGAAAGTCAAATTTTCTTTTCAGCTCTGGTCTTTTCATCAAGAATGCTTGAAAAACCTCTGTTTCATTGAAAGACCATATTTTCCCCTGAAGTATTATGCTCAGTTTTGCTGGGTAGGTGATTCTTAGTTTTAGTCCTAGTTCCTTTGACTTCTGGAATACCCTATTGCACGCTCTTTGATCCCTTAATGTAGAAGCTTCTAGATCTTGTGTTATCCTGATCGTATTTCCACAATACTGGAATTGTTTCTTTCTAGCTGCTTGCAGTACTTTCTCCTTGACCTGGGAATTCTGGAATTTGGCCACAATGTTTCTAGAAGTTTCTCTTTTTGGATCTCTTTCAGGTGGTGATCGGTGGATTCCTTGAATACTTATTTTGCCCTCTGGTTCTGGAATATCAGGACAGTTTTCCTCAATAATTTCATGCATGATGATGTCTAGGCTCTTTTTTTGATCATGACTTTCAGGTAGTCCCATAATTTTTAAATTGTCTCTCCTGGTTCTATTTTCCAGGTCAGTTGTTTTTCCCATGAGATAGTTCACATTCTCTTCTATTTTTTTCATTCTTTTGGTTTTGTTTGGTGATTTCTTGGTTTCTCAGAAAGTCATTAGCCTCCATCTGTTCCATTCTAATTTTGAGGGAACTATTTTCTTCAGTGAACTTTTGAACCTCTTTTTCCATTTGGCTAATTCTGCTTTTGAAAGCATTCTTCTCCTCGTTGGCTTTTTGAACCTCTTTTGCCAATTGAGTGAGCCTATTTGTCAAGGTGTTACTTTCTTCAGCATTTTTTGGGGTCTCCTTTAGCAAGGTATTGACCCATTTTTCATGCTTTTCTTGCATCTCTCTCATTTCTCTTCCCAGTTTTTCCTCCACCTGTCTAACTTGATTTTCAAAATCCTTTTTGAGCTCTTCCATGGCCTGAGCCCACTGAATATTTATTTTGGATGTTTGGGATACATAAGCCTTGACTTCTATGTCTTTCCCTGATGGTAAGCATTGTTCTTCCTCATCAGAAAGGATGGGAGGAGATATGTTTACCAGGAAAGTCACTTTCTATGGTCTTATTTTTTTCCCCTTTTTTGGACATTTTCCCAACCAGTTACTTGACTTTTGGGTCCTTTACCAAGAGAAGAGTATACTCTGGCAATCTGTGAGATCTCAGTTCCTCCAAGGTGTCACATTCAAGCGAGTACTGATCTGGATGCAGAGAGGGATTATTATGCCCACAATTTTAGCAGTTACCTCTGCACAGCCACCTGACCTTCAGTTCTGCCAAGTCAGCACTGGGGACTGATTTTCAGACAAGCTAGATGGCAAGGTCACCATTCAGTGTAAGACAAAGATCAGCTCGGCCAGGGCCTCCACCCGGGGCTGAGGTAAGACTCAGCTATTCAGTGTGCCCAGGGATTTTTATGCTCCAACAATGGAGCTTCCTTACAGGCTGCTATGCAGCCTCTGTGGCTGCTGCCTGCTGCCCAAGCAATGTGAAGGTCCTTCTCCCTTTTTGCCCAGCTGATAAAACCCCTTCACTGACTTTTGGTGCCTGTGGGCCGAGGAATCTGAGGACCTGCTGCTGTGACTGGAGAGTCTGCCCCCAAGGTGTCTTCTTCCCAGAGTCTTGTCACGTAGCGCTGTGTGGCCAAGGCTGGGCTGGGATCCAAACTTGGCTCTGTATCTGGCACAACTGACATTTCTTTGGGGCTTTAAGGTCACCATGGGCTGGAAATCTCCTCCACTCTGTTGTTCTCCACTTCTGCTGCTCCAAAATTTGTTGAGACTCCCTCTCTACAGATATTTTATGGGCTGTTAGGGGAGACCCTGCCTAAGTGTGTCTTTCTAGTCTACCACCTTGGCTCTGCCCTCCAGAAATGAGTTTTTTTTTAACTAAAAACAGTATATGTATTTATATTTTTAATTATTTTAATGTGATTAAAGATCTTCCCCACCTATTAATGTGCCTGCCCAATAACGGGAGTTTGAATAGAGAAGATTGTGGGAAGGCCCAAGCCTTTTCTTAATGAGGCACTGGTTCTCAAATGTTGTGATAGTCTCTGAATCTAAAAAAAGTTACAAGTACTCTGAGTTGAGGATTTACTTTCGGCTTACTGACAGGAAGTGTTTGGCCAGACAAAGACTCTGGGAAGCCACTAATGAATGCCCAGCTTGGAAAACTCAGGTGTTGGTGCTTCCAGCTCTGAGAAATATGGTCAAACAGTTGGACCTGTCTGTTGATGGTACAGAGAGGAAGCCATGTTTGTTGATATTTGATTTCTCTGTATTTTCTTTGAAATTCAGGATTCTGACTCCCCTGAACTAGATGAATGATATATGAGCTTAGTTAAAGGAATAATATATGTGCTTGATTAAAGTGATTGTTAATCTCTTAAAAGTTGCCTTTCCTTTTATGAATACCGATCTAAGAAGCTGTGATAGCAGACCCCCCCCGTGTATGTTGGGGTGCTTAATGTTTTATCTACCTATACCAAACCTCAAAATATGTAATAAACCATTAATCATCAAAACAGTCTAATACTGGCTAAGCAATAGAGCACAATAATCTATTGCTTGATAAACCCAAAGAACTGAGCTTCTGACCAAAAGCATACTATTTTAAAAAATTTCTGGGAAAACTGGAAAATGGGTGAATGTAAGATAGTTGAGTAATAGCACAGACTTTCCAGGGTACTTCCACCAAGCCCAGCCATATATCTGCAAAAAATAGCTCCAACCACATTCTGAAGCTGCAGAACCCACAGAATGGCAGAGTGAAGCAAATCTCTAGCCCAAGACAACCTGGAAGGTCAGCAGGAATGTCTGTCATGTCACACTGCAAACAGGGCACAATCTAGTGTGGGCTGAGAGTGCACAAAGTGGACCTGGGCAGGTCTTGTGGGGATTAAATCTCTCACATCTGTGGTGATTTCCAGACTTCATGATCCCAAAATGTTGAGGATAAATTGGAAGGTTAGTGGAAAAAGTCTATGTGACTGGTGCGGGAGAGTAGAGGTGTCTGGCCTCAGCTGCAGGGTGGCAAAGGGAGGAGCTGGCAGAGGAGCCTGCATGCACAGTAGCACCAGGGGAACTACTGCTTCTGGAGCTCTAGGCCCATAGACTGTGGAAATCAAACAACTGACAGTATACCTCCCACCCTCACTAGAAGCAAAGAACAACTACCTTGACAAAGAGCTCAAAATTCAAGTAAATAGTAGGGAAAACGAGCAAAAACTGGAAAAATGAATCAGACTACAGAATTTTATTTTGGTGACAAAGAAGACTAAAGCATGGAAACAAAAGAAAACAAAGTCAAAGCTCCTTCAACCCAAAGCCTCAAAGAAAAGTATGAATTGGTCTTAAGCCACAGAAGAGGTCAATATGGATTTTGAAAATCAAGGAAGAGAAGCAGAGCAAAAGTTGGGAAGAGAAATGAGAGTGATGCAAGAAAATCATGAAAAGCAAGTCAACTGCTTGCTAAAGGAGACTCAAAAAAAGCTGAAGAAATCTTTTAAAGATTAGACTAATAACCCTAATGAAGAAAGAGATCCAAAAAGCAAATGAGGAGAAGAATGCCCTAAAAATCAGACTTGGTCAGATGGAAAAGAAGATCCAAAACCTCACTGAAGAAAATAATTCCTTAGTAGAAAAAGTCACATATGCTATCTCCGAACCCACAGCCCATAAATTTTCTGTAAAAAGAACTCCGCACAAATTCTGGAACAGTGCAAGCCGCGCAGCAATGCAGTGGAGGAGATTTCCTTTCCAGAGAACGTTGAAAAACCAATCCCAAAGGTCCATCGCGCACCAGACAGTGGAGCCCAGCCCTGCTCTGCCCTGGCTGCGCTGCCCCGAGAGGAGCAGATCCAAGTAGGCTTCAGGGACGGAATCTCCAGAGGGCCATGAAGGTCCCTCCACCCACAGGTGCAAAGGTCAGTGAGAGAGACTTCTGGGCTGGTCGACAGCGGAGCAGGGTGTCTCCATAACTCAGGCCCCCTCGGGAGGCAGCAGCAGCAGCGGCAGAGCCATCGGTGGCCAGAAGCTCACGGAGCAGACAGGACCTCAGATCCATTACTGAAGATCTCTGCATAAACCCCCTGAGGGAACTGAGCCTGGGAGGTGGCCCTGCCCCTACCTGAGCACCAGAACTTAAGCTCAAATTGAATAGCAGCCCCACCTGCCACTGAAAGCCCTGAGGTTGAGGAGCAGCATTTGAATCTAAGACCCCAAGCACTAGTGAGGCTGGGGGTGGAGAGGAATCTCAGAATTCAAGTAACTGGCTGGGAAAATGCCCAGAAAATGGAAGAAAAATAAGACCATGGAAGGCTACTTTCTTGGTGAACAGATGTTTCCTCCTTTCATTTCTGATGAGGAGAAACAATGATTATCATCAGGGAAAGACATAGAAATCAAGGCCTCTGTATCCCGAACATCCGAAATAGATAGCCAATGGGCTCAGGCTATGGAAGAGCCCAAAAAGGATTTTGAAAATCAAGTTAGACAGGTGGAGGAAAAACTGGGAAGAGAAATGAGAGAGGTGCAAGAAAAACATGAAAAATGGGTGAATACCTTACTAAAGGAGACCCAAAAAAATGAAGAATGAAAAAATGGAAGAGAATTTGAAATATCTCATGGGAAAAACAACTGACCTGGAAAATAGATCCAGGACAGACAATTTAAAAATTTTGGGACTACCTGAAAGCCATGATCAAAAGAAGAGCCTAGACACCATCTTTCATGAAATTATCAAGGAAAACTGCCCTGAGATTCTAGAACCAGAGGGCAAAATAAGTATTGAAGGAATCCATCGATCACCGCCTGAAAGAGATCCAAAAAGAGAAACTCCTAGGAACATTGTGGCCAAATTCTAGAATTCCCAGGTCAAGGAAAAAATATTGCAAGCAGCTAGAAAGAAACAGTTCCAGTATTGTGGAAATACAATCAGGATAACACAAGATCAAGCAGCTTCTACATTAAGGGATTGAAGGGCATGGAATAGGATATTCCAGAAGTCAAAGGAACTAGGACTAAAACCAAGAATCACCTACCCAGCAAAACTGAGTATAATACTTCAGGGGAAAAAATGGTCTTTCAATGGAAAAGAGGACTTTCAAGCATTCTTGATGAAAAGACCAGAGCTGAAAAGAAAATTTGACTTTCAAACACAAGAATGAGAAGAAGTATGAAAAAGTAAACAGCAAAAAGAAGTTGTCAGGGACTTAACAAAGGTGAACTATTTACATTCCCACATGGAAAGACAATATTTGTAACTCTTGAAACTTTTCAGTATCTGGGTAGTTGGTGGGATTACACATACATATAAACACACACACACACGTACATGTGTGCGCACACACAGACATACACACAGAGAGAGAGAGCACAGAGTGAATTGAATAGGATGGGATCATATCTTAAGAAAAATTAAGGTAAATGTATAAGAGAAATGTATTGGGAGGAGAGATGGTGAAATGGAATGGGGTAAATTATATCTCATTCAAGAGGCAAGCAGGAGACTTTTTAGTGGAGGGAAAAAGAAGAGAGCTGAGGAAAAAAACATGAAGTTTACTCTCATCACATTCGACTAAAGGAAGGAATAAAATGCACACCTTTTTGGTATGAAAACCTATCTTACAATACAGGAAAGTGGGGGAGAAGGAGATAAGCAGGGTGGGGGGGATGATGGAAGGGAGGCATTGGAAGGAGGGAGCAATTTGAAGTGAACACTCGGGGAGGGACAGGATCAAAAGACAGAATAGAAACAATGTGGGGCAGGATAGGATGGAGGGATATATAGTTAGTCTTACACAACATGACTAATTATCGAAGTCATTTGCAAAACTACACAGATATGGCCTATATTGAATTGCCTGCCTTCCCAAAGGGAATAAGTGGGGAGGGAGGAATGGGGAGAAGTTGAAACTCAAAGTTTTAGGAACAACTGTTGAGTATTGTTCTTGCTACTAGGAAATAAGAAATACAGGTAATGGGGAATAGAAAGTTATCTGGCCCTACAGGACAAAAGAGAAGATGGGGACAAGAGAAGGGAGGGATGATAAAAGAGAGGGTAGATTGGTGATAGGGGAAATTAGAATGCTTGGTGTATTCGTGTGGGAAGAGGGGACAAATGGGAAGAAAATTTGAAACCCCAAATTTTGTGAAAATGAATGTAAAAAAAAAAGTTAAATAAATTTATATATCCAGATAATAAATAAATAAATAAAAAACAAATGTTAAAAGTTGTTTGTACATGCAATGGGGAAATAAGAAATACATCTTGCCCTACAAGAAAATAGAGGAGATGGGGATAGAAATCTATCTTGCCCTACAATAAAATAGAGGACATGGGGATAAAGGTGTGATAGAAGGGAGGGTAGGTTCAGGGAAAGGGTAATCAGAATGCATAATGTCTTGAGAAGAGGCGGAGAAAGATGGGGAGAATATTTTCAATTCAAAATCTTGTGATAATGAATGTTGAAAACCAAAAATAATTTAATTAATGTATAAAAAGGAAAAGAAAACAAAACTGGAAAAAAGTGCAACTTGATTTAAACTTAACAAATCCTTAACGAAAGGATTTGTTCTCCAAAACTTGAACTCAGTGAAAAGGCTGCATCCAGGGACCTAGAAGGTCATATTTGGCCTCAAGGCTACAGGTTCCCCACCTTTGGTACACACCAAGATCTTGCACTGTATGGCAAGATAAGGTCAAAATGCATACTTAATTTAGACATAAAGGGTGATATTATTAACCAATTAAGAAAGCAAGGAATAGTCAGATCTTTGGAAAAGGGAAGAATTTCTGATAAAACAAGATAGAGAGCATTACCACAATGGATAATTTTCAGTATACTAAATTAAAAGGTTTTCCATGAACAAAAGCAATGCAACCAAAATTAGAAAGAAATAAGAAAACAGGGGAAAAAAAGTTTTAGAAAGTGTCTGATGAAGGCCTTATTTCTCAAATATATGAGTCAAATTTATCAGCATAAAAATCATTCTCCAATTGATAAATGGTTAATAGATATGAACAGGCAGTTTTCAGAATGATAAATCAAATCTATGTAGGGTCATATGAAAAACGTTCTAAATCACTATGGATCAGAGAAATGTAAATTAAAACAACTCTCACATACCATCTCACATCGTTCAGATTGGCTAATGTGACAGAAGAAAATGAAACATATTGGAGAGAATGTGGGAAAATTGGAAGATTTGTGTACTGCTAGTGGTGTTGTGAAATGATCCAACTATTCTGGAGAGCAATTTGGAACTATGCCCAAAGGGCTATCAAATAGTACATACTTTTTGATCCAGCAATATCATTAGTAAGTCTATCCCTAATAATCAATAAATGAAAAGGAAAAGGACCTATTTTCAGAAAAAATATTTATAGCAGCTTTTTTTTTTGTCATGTTAAAGAATAGGAAGCTGAGGGGATGAGGAATACCAATTGAATAATTGTTGAACATGTTTTGGTACTTGATTGTAATAGAATAATGTTGTGCTATAAGAAATGACAAACGGTGATTTAAGAAAAACATGGAAAGACACATATAAACTGATGCAAAGGAAAATATTGTATATAGTAATGATATTCTACTTTGACTAACTGTGAATGACTATTTTCAGCAATACAATGATCCAAGAAAATTTTAAAGGACTCATGATGAGAAATTCTATTAACCACCAGAGAAAGAAGTAAAAGAATCTGAATGCAGATCAAAACATAGTATTTTTCACTTTTTTTTTCATTTTTTTTTGGTCTGTGCCCTCCTTTTCAACATAACTAATATGGGAATATTTTGTATGACTACACACATATAACCTATATAAAACTGCTTACCACCTAAGGGAGGAGTAGGGGATGGAGAGACTTTGGACTTTAATTTTTTTTTAAGAATCCTAAAATTGTCTTTATGTGTAATTCAAATATAATTATTACTAAAAAACAAATATTCAAGTTAGGCAACACTAATCTTCACATTGGTCTTGTCTATAAGTCAATGTCCCATTTTACATCCTGAGTCCATCATCCCCAGACAGGAGATTAATGTTCTCTTAAAAATGAAGGAAGGTAAAAGTTTCCCTCAGTACTAAAAAGAAGTAAAAACAAACTAAAAGCAAAGAAGAGAAATGAAATCTAGTAGTGGATATTTTCAGCTACAGAAAAGTGTTGCAGAGTAGACAAATCTGATATCAACAAAGGATGAAAAAATACAACCCTTGAATACTCCAAAATGTTTATCAAAACAAATAACTATGATTCAATTCTCATACTGCTCCTCAGTATGAATGAAATTATCAATGCAAATCTAGAAAGTAATACTTGAAATTATGAAGTCCTGGGAAATATATTGAAGATCATTTATGTTGCTCCCCCTGATCAAATGAAACAGTTTCAAAATAGAAAAGGAAGATTTAGCAAGTGAATAACTAGTAAAAAAAAAAATGCTGGTACCTAAAGATAGGAGCTACTTTTGCTTGCCATGGCTAAAAACATAAGCACATGTCTCCAAGCCAAACAAAGGAAGTAATACTTACTATATGCTATTCAGAATATAGTGGATTAGAGTTTTGAAAATCTAATCAATAATAGCTGGATGTTAAAAATTAATGTGAAATTTTGAGCAATGTACTTTTCCTACTTAAGATCATTAAGAGTATTAGTTATGGTATAAGCTCTCTCCCCACAGCCCATGAAATACCTGTAAGAATTGATTGTAAACAAATTCTAGATCAATAGAAGCCACAAAATGACAGAGTGAAAGAGATTTCCAGCCCAAGGTAGCCTGAAAGGCCAACAGGAAAGGTCTATCACACTGATCTGGGAGTGGAGCACAGCCCACGTGGTTCAGCCCAGCTTTGGCTGCACCACGACAAGGAAAGAACTGGAGTGGACCTCAAGGTGCCAGCACCAGCAGCTGCAGATCCCAGGTTCCTTAACTCACAAATGCCAAAGACAGCTTCAAAGATCAGTGAGAAAGCTGCTTCACCTGGGTGGGAAGAGAATGCAGTGGTCTATCTCCAGGATGCTACAGTTTCCATTGCTGGAACCTTAGCCTAAAGATCCTGGGGGAATAGAGGTTGATCTGGATTTGAGCCTTGAGCAGTGACCCTGGGGTGAGGAGGAAAAGTGCTGGTTGGTGGAGCTGATAGAGGCTCTGGTTTGGGATTTCTACTCGCAGAACCTGGGCAAAAAAATAATGCTTGTAGTTTCCTCCAGACAAGAGTGCAGGTCAGGAGAGAAGTAAATTCCTCTTGTTTGATTGGACCACCTTGGAAGAACTGAGAACTTACAGACCCCCAGAGTATACCCTCCTCTTGACAAAGAACTCAAAAGTCAAGCAACTGGCTGGGAAAATGCCCCCCAAAGGGGAAAAGAGTAAGACAATAGAAGTTTACCTTCGTGGTGAGCAGGCATTTTCTTCCATCCTTTGGAATGAGGAAGAACAATGTATACCATCAGGACCTAAAAGTCAAGGCTTCTGCATCCAAAACCTCCAAAATAAATATGCAATGATCTCAGGCCATGGAAGAGCTCTAAAAGGATTTTTAAAATCAAGTAAGAGAAGTGGAGGAAAAATTGGGAAAAGAAATGAGAGTGATGCAAGAAAATCATGAAAAATGAGTCAACAGCTTGCTAAAGAAGACTCAAAAATGTTGATGAAATTGACACCATTAAAAATAGACTAACTCAAATGGCAAAAGAAGTCCAAAGTGGTTTATGAATATATTAATTAACCAATCCCCATTTGATTACCTGAGAAGCTCTTTTTGAGGGCAGGGAGAAGCACAGTGAAGAGGTGAGAAGAATGCTGGATCTGAAAACAGAAGCACTGGGTTCAAAATCAGTCTCTTCCAGTACTACCTGTGTCATTGACATCCTTAGTTTTCAAACATTATATCAGAGGACTAGGTGACCCTTGTGGTCTCTTTTTGCTCTAAATCTATGGTATCTCTCTTTATTTCAATACTCAGCAGATTATTACACAGTTATTTTCCAAGCCTTATTTATCAATGTATATCATTGTATATCATGGTATAATTTCAAAGTCTTTGTAAAAGACACATGATACTTTGCTAAAGAAAGCCGTCAAGGCTGCTTTTTGGTTTCCTGAACCACTAGGTACGGTAGAATCTAATATTTTCATTTCTATCAATTGGTTAAGTGTCTACAAAGATTTGTTATAATACAGAAAATCATCCACAAAATATCATCAGTTTGCTTCTCAGGTAATCAAATGGGGATTTGTTAATTAATATATGCATAAACCACTTTGATTAAGATTTTGTAGATATGAAAGAGAAAACCAGTAATTACTGATGTCTTCTTAGGCAATAGAACTAAGTTTTTTTCTTTTTAATTTTTTGGGAATCTTCTTCTATAAGATAACTTGGAAATCTAGCCATGAACACCTTTAAAACTGTGCTGCTTCTGGTAGAGATTTCAGTATATTTTTGGTTAAATCCAATTTCATCTTCTACAATGTGATGGTGATGGCAAAATACTAACACAAATTACTATAAGATACTATGGGTATTGAGGCAGTAGAGTATGAATGTTTTAGTTGTCTAAATGCTTTATAAACAATGCATTGCTATTTAACTGTCAGCTATTATTGTTTAGCTAGTCATTTTCATTAAAAAACAATGTGACCCACTACTTAGTATGTCCAGTGCCTTTCAATTCAGTTACTAAAAAAGTATTTATGGCACAGCTGATATACAGTTATGGGCTACTAAAAATCTTTTTTAATTTCTTGGTCTTGAGTCACAGTTTTCAATAAAGATTTATTGTTAAAAAAAGAGTATCAATGATGTGCAAAGGAAATTAACAATCAATATAGCTTCCTAGAAGTTCACAGAAAACAAAATCTTATGACAGGCACCAGAAATGATCTCATGGCATTAAATATCTAAATTTTTTATCATTTGCTTCTTAAGTCATTTTTTAAGTCTTCCTGACCCCATTTTTATGTTTTCTTAGCGAAGATGTTAAAGTGCTTTGCAATTTCTTTTCCGAGTTCATTTTACAGATGAGGAAATGGGGGCAAACAGTTAACTAACTTGCCCAGCATTACACACCCAGTAAACGTCTGAGATCCGACTTGACCGCAAGTCCTCCAGACTCCAGACCCAGCATTCTATACACTGTGCCACCTAGGTGCCCAGATGTTCATGTATACATATACAAATATACTAATTATAAGTACCTGTTAATTGAGTTAGAGAACCCATCCCAGTCAAAATTACAGGAATCAACAGGATTATATATCATGAGGTACATTCCTAAAATAGGATTCCAGAACTATATTCTTTATTAAGTAGGAGTTAAGTAAATTCTTAGAGAACTATAGTGACATTATATATCAAAAAGCTATTTATATGTGAAGAAGACCAGGAATTAGAGTAAGGAAGCATATTCAGGCACTTTCAGCCTCATGAAAGCAGAAACAAAAACAAATGCTGCAATCAATAGATACCGTATGCAATATGCAAAAAAAGACAGATATTCTTGAGAATTTGGTAGAAATGTATTGTAATAATATTGAGGGGAGATACCACTTGCTTGAACAACTCCCCAAGCAAATAAGTTGACAATTTCTAAACTTCAGTTAATGACAATTTTACCCATCAAAGGATGGAATAACTAAAAAAAAATGATTTCTATTCATAATCAAATTCTTACCTTTAAGGGAGACTTGGTTAATTTGGTGAAAAAAGATAACCTTGGGGATTAGTGAGTGCTCCCTATTAGAGTTTCTGATGAGGAACCAAAATGCTACATAGAGTATAAAATGAACCACAGACATTGGTAGAACAATATTCAGGATAGACCTTGTAAAATTTTAGAGTTATAGTCATCACAGAAAAGAAAGGAAGCTGTTAAAAAAAAAAGCAAAATTTGGAAGGCATACAAGAATAATTGAAAAAAGGAAAAGTTCCCTATAAAAGTTTGATAAGGATACACAAGGAACTCACTGATAAATTTAGATATTAAAAATAAAGCTATATCCCAGATAGAATCAAAGGCAAGTAATGGAGGATGAATAAATATATGGAATTGGAATAAAAAAAAGTTGTTATCTTCCTTCTTTCTTTTCTCCTTTCTTTCTTTCTGCCACCCTTCCTTCCTTCCTTCCTTCCTTCCTTCCTTCCTTCCTTCCTTCCTTCCTTCCTTCCTTCCTTCCTTCCTTTCTTCCTTCCTTCTTAAATTTACATTAGTGACAAAAGGAAAATTCTTCTTCTTCAAGTGTGGGGTCATATGAGACCTTTTCCAAAACTGAAATTTAATCATCTCAGAAATGATCCATATTTAACCACAAGTAAAAGATCAGTTGAGCTTCTCTTAAGTTCTAATTGAGTCATAGTCATCCCAATGCAAAACTATTAGGTGCTGAGGGACTAATACTAACCCCAAACAACTGAATTCAAAGAAACCATTATTAATCAAGATATTTTGCTAGACATTGCAACAAGAAAGGAAGAAACAGAAAGACAGACAGGCAGATAGACAGACAGACAGACAGACAGACAGACAGACAGATAGATAGATAGATAGATAGATAGATAGATAGATAGATAGATAGATATCAAACACTTCCAAGTTCTCAAAGAAATTTCAAAGCTTTGGGAGATTATGAAGGGTATTCATCTGGGTATAATTATAAGATGAAACATGATAAGACCTTAGGATTTAATTAATAAGAAGAAATGAGAGCTGAAATACTAAGGAAGAGAAGGGTCATTTCTAACAGAAGGTGATGAGTTCAGAGAAGTTTTTATAGAAGACTTGAAACATAATTTGGGCCTTGAAAAAAGAGGAATATTGTGGGAGGCAGAGCCAATACGGTGGAGTAGAAAGATGGACCTGCTCTAGCTCTCCCACTGTAACCCGTAAAATACCAGTAAGAAAAATTACTCTAAACAAATTCGAGAGCAGCAGAAGTCAGAAAAAGAGAGTGAAAGAGATTTCCACCCCAAGACAGTCGATAGGAAATGTCTATTGCACTGGGCTAGGAGTGCAGCGCCCCCCATCCTGGGTCACACAGAAATGACAGGATTGGAGCAGACTTCAGGGCATGGAATCATGAGTAGCAACTACAGTTCCCAGATTTCTCAACCCACAGACCCCAAAGACAGCTTCAAAAGTCAGTGAGAAAACTCACTAGATGAGAAGGGAGTGTAGTGTGATTCCAGCTGGGCTCTGAGGGCAGCAGCAGCCACTGCCATAGCAGCATGCATTTTTGGAACCCTCACTTTAAAGACTCTAGGGGAAATGAGTAACAATCTGGGTCTCAGTCCTGAGTGGCGGTCCTAGGGTGAGGAGGAGCACTGGCATGGTGGAAATAGTGGAGGCTCTGTCAAAGGAATTCTACTCCCAGATCCTGTGCAGAAGAGTGCTTGCAGTTGCTCCCAGAAGAGAGCATAGGCCAGGAGAGGACAATCCCTTGATTATGCCACCTTGGAGGAAGTAAGAACTTACAAGTCTCTACAGTATACCCTCCACCTAACAAAGGACTCAAAAGTCAAGTAACTGACTGGGAAAATTCCAAAAAATAGAAAAAAAATATAAGACTATAGAAGGTTGCTTTCTTTGTGAAAAGATTTTCTCATCCAAAAGGATGAGGAAGAGCAAAGCATATCATTGGAGGAAGATATAGAAGTCAAGGATTCTACATCCAAAATCTCCAAAAATAATATGCAGTGATCTCAGGCCAGGGAAGAGCTCAAAAATATTTTGAAAATCAGTTAAGAGAAGAGGAAGAAAAATTGGGAAGAGAAATGAGATTGATGCAAGAAAATCATGAAAAACTGCTTGCTAAAGGAGACCCAAAAATGCTGAAGAAAATAATACCTTTAAAATTAGGCTAACTCAGTTGGCAAAAGAGGTCCAAAATGTCAATGAGGAGAAGAATGCTTTACAAAGCAGAATTAGCCAAATGAGAAAGGAGGTTCAAATCTCACTGAAGAAAATAGTTCTTTAAAAACAGAAAGGAGCAGATGGAAGCTAATGACTCATGAGAAACCAAGAAATTATAAAACAAAATGAAAAGAATGAAAAAATAGAAGATAATGTGAAATATCTCATTGGAAAAATAAATGACCTGGAAAATAGACCCAGGAGAGAGAATTTAAAAATTATTGGTCTACCTGAAAACCATGATCAAAAAAAGAGCCTACAACTCATCTTCCAAGAAACTGTCAAGGAAAACAGCCCTGTTATTCTAGAACCATAGGGTAAAATAGAAATGGAAAGAATTCACTGATTACCTCCTGAAAGAGATCTGAAAAGGAAAACTCCAAGGAATATTGTAGCCAAATTTGAGAGTTCCCAGGTCAAGGAGAAAATATTGCAAACAGCCAGAAAGAAACAATTCAAGTATTATGGAAATACAATCAGGATAAAACAGGATTTAGCAGCTTATACAATAAAGGATTGAAGGGTTTGGAATATGATATTCTAGAGATCAAATGAGATAGGATTAAAACCAACAATAACCTCCCCAGCAGAACTGAGTATAATACTTCAGGGGAAAAAATGGAATTTCAATGAAATAGAGAACTTCCAAGCACTCTTGTTGAAAATACAAGAACTGAATGGAAAATTTTACATTCAAATACAAAAATCAAGAGAAACATGAAAAGGTAAACAGGAAAGAGAAACCTTAAGGAACTCATTAAAGTTGAATTGTTTACATTCTTACATGGAAAGATGTTATTTGTAACTCATGAGATCTTTTTTAGTATTATGGTAGCTAGAGGGAATATATATATATATATATATATACACACACATATATATATACTCACATATATGTGTGTATTATACATGTGTAGGTATGTATATGTACATGTGTTTATGTGTATATATGTATATGTGTGTATATATATATATATAATGTATGTATAAATATGAAGGGAGAATACCTAAAAAAAATTATTGTTGAATGGTATGTACTAGGAGTAAGAGAAAGAGAATGTAGAATGGAGCAAATCATCTCCCATACAAGAAGGAAGAGAAAACTTCTACAAAAGATGGGAAGCGGGGGGAGATGAAAGGAAATAATTGAGCCTTACTCTCATGGGATTTAGTTTAAAGTGGGAATGACACACACTCAGTTGAATATGGAAATCTGTTTTACCCTGTAAGAAGGCAAGGGGGAAGAGGATAGGAGAGTAAAACTAATAGAAGGGACAGTAAATTAGGGAAAGGGATAATCAGAAGAAAACACTATTGTTGGAGGAAAGATCAAGTAAGAGAATGGAATAAATGAAGGGCCTGTTAGGATAGAGGGAAATGTGGTTAGTCTTTTACAACATAACTATTATGGAAGTGCTTCGCATTGTTACACATATATGACCTATATTGAATTGCTTGTTTTCTCAATAAGGGTGGGATGGAAAGAATATGGAGCTCAGATCTTTAAGAAGGAATGTTAAAAATTGTTTTAACATACAACTGGAAATTAAGATATACTGGCAATGGAATAGAGAAATCTATTTTGCCCTATAGGAAAATACAGGGAAAGGGAGATGGAAGAAGTGTGGGTAATAGAAGGGAGAACAGACTGAAGGAAGGGGTGAATGGGATGCATGCTGTCCTGGAGTGATGGTGAAAAAAGATGGGGAGAAAATTTTGAATTCAAATTCTTGTGTGTGTGAATGTTAAGAACTTAAAAATTATATATATAGTATATGAGTGAGTATATTGGGGAAGTAAATACCCAGAGGATGGAAGGCAGTAGACTCACATCAGGGAATTCCTAGTAAACCAAGTTGACTAGTCTGCAGAGAATGCAAAAGAATAATGTAAAATTAGATGGGGAAATGCAGAAGGTTGGAACCATTTTGTATAGGAATTTGAATGTCAATATTACAGGTTTGTTATCTTTTAAGCAATGAATAATCATTAAAGTTTTCTGATTAGGCAAATGACATAATCTGATAGATAAGTACACATGTACACATACATGTGTATGTATGTATATATACATATATTCATATATATAAGCATATGAAAGCATAACTTGGCACTGTTGAAAAGGAAAGGAATAACACTTATTAGGCACCTACTATCTTCCAAGTACCGTTCTCAACATTTTACAAATATTATCTCATTTTATCCTCACAAAATTCCTCTGATATAGGTACTATTATTCCCATTCATATTTTGCAGTTGAGGAAACTGAGGCAAATAGAGTTACGTGGCTTATCCAGTGTCACATACTCATTATGTGTCTGGGGCCAAAACTGAGCACTGGTCTCTATATAATGTACCATTAGCTGCCCCCAGGGAATGGAGGTAGATATAAAAGTAAGAAAGCTATTATAATTAAGTTTTAGGGAGGCTACTCATAGGGTCATAGAAGCGTTGGTTTAAAAATGGAAGGGAAATTAGGGTTCATCTAGTCTAACCACCCTCATTTTACAGATGTAGAAAGTGAATGTCCAGGAGAATAAGGAATTTGCCCAAGATTACCCAACTCCTAAGGGACAGAAGCGTGATTTGAACTCCAGTTCTCAGACTCTAAAATGACTCCTTCGAGCCTTTTGCAGTATTTTTTCTGCATTACCTGTAGAATGAACTAAAGGCTCTCCTGAACCCAATAAATGCACTTTATTATACTGAGTACATGTGAGAGAATTCATTTCTCTGGAAAATTAGACATGAACTGTATTGAAAGATTTCTGAGATTCAGGAAATTCCAACGAGGTGAGCTTTCCCCTTTCAGAAACCAGTTGAACTTGCCCTAAAATGTTTTGTTCTCTTTTTTCGTTCTATATTCTTTCCCCACTTCATATGTGTGTTTGTGTGTGTCTGTGTCTTTGTGTGCATGTCTGTGTTCTAACAAATATGTAGCCCCTGAAAGTGTTTAATTCTAGATAATTTCTGTCTGCTGCTTGAGAAAATTGTGGGAATTGTGTGAACCAAACTGTCATTCTATCTTGTAAAACTGACTCCATTTTGAAAACTAAATTTCATTTTCCTGCAAATTCTACCACCTTCTCAATCATGGGAATTAAGTGACATCCTATTTTACATCCACTTTCCCTCCTTTCAGCTCTCAAAATTCATTCATCCTCCTCTCAACTTGAAAAGCCCCTGTTTTTCCTCCAATTAGAAATCAGATTATATTCTAGTTCATACTCTGTTGATTATGTTCTTTTAATGCTTAAAAATTTATCTCCCTTTGTATGCAGTGTCTAGTGCTAAACTGAAGAAGCTGGTGGCAATTTGTTATGTAGTTGACATTCATTGCTTAATAAATCAATATGTTCACAAACTCAAACCTTTGTTTCCTGTGTTATTTCAGATTTTACCTATTAGTTGCTTTTGTAATATCGTAGACTAGTCAAAGAGTTAATGGCAACAAAAGCTGCCAACTGCAAAAAAGCCCCATTTTTTCCTCAAGCTAAGCATATCTGTCTCTTCTCCAGGTTGGAGGCAAAAACATATTGCCTAGAGCTTCACCACTTCTGATAGCCTAGTGCATTTGAGTTTCTGGGGAGGCCCTGCAGCACTACAAGCAGTACATCCTTCTATCAAAATGAAAATTATAGCTTTGAGCTTGGGCTCAATCCATGAAAAAGTCAATGTTATGATTTTTTAAGATGAAATCAAATTTAAATGGTATCATTCAATAAGCATGATGTATCATTATGAAGGATGCAATTTTTCTCAAGATTTGATGAGTCTAGAAACCTAATGGAGGTACTAAGTGTTCCTTTAAACTTCAAAATGCACATGGTAAACTTGATTAAATGTAGATGCTAAATTTAGCTGTCTTAAAATGTGTTCCAAACAAAACAAAAAGCAAAAAATCATTCCAATATTCTTCCCAGTAGAGACTTGTAGTGGTATCATTTTGAGGACATTCGGCAAACATTTTAATAATATGAAGCTTTATATTTATATTATCTAGTAAAGAAAATATAAGGTTACTTTCATAGCAAAGTGATTCTAAAGATAGACTACTCCTCTTGGATCAGTATAATAGAAGAATTACTAAGAATACATGATCTAATGGTTGAGATCTCTTTTTTCTCTCAATTCACAATTTAAAACCTTTCAAATATAGCAAACTTGCCACAATATTTCTTTGTAGACTCAGTGATTATCATAATACTTGACATACAAAGGAGTTTAGAAAATTATGCTAAATTAAATTTACAAAATAAAGGATATGCTAAATCCTATAGCTTTTCTGTATATGTAAATATGCACTTATGTATAGAGATATATGTGTGTAACACATATATATATCTGTCATGACAATTATTGCAATTACTATTACTCTTCTCATATGGCCAGAGTCTTGCTTTGTGCAGCTAGTTACTATTAAGATCTATCGACCAACTCTAACAGTTTGTCCACCTGGGGAATAGTCCCCCCTCTTGCTATAATCTATTGATTCTGGTTTACGTCTCTACAGATTTTAGTGAACACGTGTATTTCCTGAGGATACAGTGCTGGATTTGAAGTTAGGATGATAATCAGAATTTAAAAGCAAGAGAAGATATTAAATTATATTTATTGCCTTTCAAGTCATGTTTATAACCTTAAAAATTCAAATCACAATTGACAAAAAAGTTATATATGGCTGAAGTTTCTACACCCTCATATAATCATATTAGGAAGATATATTCATTACTTGAAACACTGAGTATACTCAGACAGTAGTAGTTGGGGGAACGGAAAAAAATATTTATTAAGTGCCTTGTATATATCATCACTGTGCTAAGTTATCTCATTTGATCCTCATCTTATGAGGTAAAGATATTATGATTGATTCACAACTGAGGAAACTGAGGCAGAAAAAAGATTAGGTATGTAGTAACTATTTGAAGCCACATTTGAATTTACGTTCTCCTGATTCTATGATTGCTGTTTAGATGCCTCCTGATAGGAATTTACTGGGAGAGCTTAAACACACACATGCACACATACATACATCATAATTATAAGCATGCAACAATATACATGCAGGTATAATTAAGATTACATGCATACATACATGTACATATATACATAATAAAGATTATATATGTATTGTGTCTGTATGTAATTGGGATACATTAAATTATATATTTACACATAATGTAACATCAAGAGTGAGTTTTTTATCACTATTTTTTAGTCTTGCTAACCTGTCGTTACCAATTTAAAATAAAATTTGAGATCTAGAAGTGTCACCTATTTTATTTCTACTTTTCTCATTATTTCTCATTATTTCATTTGAGATTCTAGACATTGTGTTCCTACAAATTTCCTTGATTTAAAAAGTTTATCATTCTTAGTTTAATATAGAACTAATTCTGCATATTTATTTAAATAACATTGTAATTTTGATTGTATTGGTGTAATACAACCAAGAGGAATAAATATTTCTAGAATTATTTAAGCCATTATTTATTTCTTTAAAGGGTATTTAAATATTAGTTGCATAATTCTTGAATGTATCTAAGAAGAGTAGCTACCATATATTTTATTCATCTCATTTAATTTTATTTTGGGGCTTAGTATTTTATTTCTCCCTAGTCATTTGTAAAAAACAATGTTAATATATGTTTTTAAAATTTTGAGTTCCAAATTCTCTCCATTTCTCCCCACTACCCACCTCATTGAAAAGGCAAGCAATTAAATATAGATTATACATGTGTAGTTATGCAAAATATTTCTGTAATAGCCATGTTGTGAAAGAAAACATAGACAAAAAAATCTCAAAAAAAAATCAAGAAAGCACAATAAAGCATGCATAAAATATGCACCATCAGTTTTTTGCCTGGGGATGGATAGCACTTTTCATCATAAGTCCTTCAGAGTTGTCTTGGATTACTGTATTGCTGAGAATAGCTAAGTCATTAATAGCTGATCATCTTATAATTTGCTGCTACTTTACACACAGTACATTTCACTTTACATCAGACCATGTAAATCTTTCCAAATTTTTCTGAGAGAATCCTGCTCATCATTTATATTAGCACAATAGTAGTCCATCATAATCACATACCACAATATGGACAGTCATTTCCCAATTGATGGGTATCCCCTTTAATTTTTGCCACCAGAAAAGAGCTGCTATAAATATTTGTTTGCATATCATTCCTTTATCTTATTTTTTTTTATCTCATTTGAGACACAGACCTAAGAGTGACACTGGTAGGTGAAAGCATATCCATGATTTTATAACCCTTTGGACATAGTTCCAAATTGCTCAAATGAACAGCTGAATCAGTTCACAACTCCACCAACAATGCATTAATATCTCATTTTTCTCACATCCCTTTCTACCATTTGTCATTTTCCTTTTCTGTCCTATTAGCCAATCTAATAGGTATGAAGTAGTAGCTCAGAACTGTTTTAATTTGCATTTTCCCAATCAATAGTGAGAGTATTTTTTCAAATGGCTATAGAGGGCTTTGAAAATTTCATCTGAAAACTGTTGATATAGTTTGATCCCTTATCAATTGGAGAGTGGTTCTTATTTTTATAAATTTGACTCATTTCTCTATGTATTTGAGAAATGAGGCCTTCACCAGAGAAATTTGCTTTAAATTTTTTATAGGTACTATTGCTTACTGTATTTCCCTTCATACTATTTCACAGACACACACACACACACACACACACACACACACACACACCATTTATTCTATTCTCTCCCTCCTTTCACCTGGTCCCTCTTCAAAAGCGTTGTGCTTCTGATTGTCCCTCCCCCAATATGTCCTCCCTTCTATCACTTACTCACCCCTTCTCTGATCCCTTTCCCTTATACTTTGTGTACAGTAAGATAGATTTCTATATCCAATTGAGCAAGTATGTTATTCCCTCTCTGAGCTAATCCCAAAAAGAGTAAGGTTCACTCACTCTTCTTAATCTTCCCCTCTTGCTTCTTTTATGTGAGATAATTTATCCAATTCTACCTCTCCCTCTTACTTTCTCCCAGTACATTCCTCTTTCACCCATTATT
Source organism: Bettongia penicillata ogilbyi (assembly GCA_023548195.1). Classification (NCBI taxonomy): domain Eukaryota; kingdom Metazoa; phylum Chordata; class Mammalia; order Diprotodontia; family Potoroidae; genus Bettongia; species Bettongia penicillata. The sequence continues at coordinate 6,506,447 of JAJHZJ010000421.1, read as the reverse complement.
TTTATTTTTTTACGTTATCTCTTCATATTCAACTCATACCTGTATCTCTGTTCATATACTCCTTCTAACTGCCCTAATATTGAGAAAGTTTTTATGAATTACAAGTATATCTTTTCATGTAGGAATATAAACAATTTGACCTTATTAAGTCCCTTATGATTTCTCTTTTCTGTTTACTTTTTTATGCTCCTCTTAAGTCTTATATTTGAAAGTCAAATTTTCTATTTGGCTATGGTCTATTCATCAGGAATTCTTGAAAGTCCCCTATTTGAATGAATATACATTTTTCCTCTAAAGGATTATGTTCTATTTTGCTGGGTAGGTGATTCTTGGTTGTAATTCTAGCTCCTTTGCCCTCTAGAATATCATATTCCAACCCTCTTAAACTTTAACGAAGAAACTGCTAAATGTTGTGTTATTGAAGAATCCATGATACTTAAACTGTTTCTTTCTGGCTCCTTGCAATACCTGGGAGCTTTGGAATTTGGGATTTTAATTTGGCAATCTCTTCAGGAGGTGATCAGTGAATTATTTCTATTTTACCCTCTGGTTCTAGAATATCAGAGCAATTTTCCTTGATAATGTATTGGAAAATGGTGTCTAGGCTCTTATGTTTTTATCATGGCTTTCAGATAGTCCAACAATTTCTTTTTTTTTTATTATTATTTATTTTTAATACAGTTTATAACAGATAAAGCAATTCCAACTTTTGGTCAGGTGATACATCTTTTTAAAGTATTTACAATATGGACCACAAAAGAAATTTTTTTAAAACATTAACCAACTGAGACACAAATAATATTTATGTTGCTAACTTTACAAGCTCTTGACCTAATTGTCTCCACAGTATTACTAAGAATTAAAGGACCCTAACTTATTGTTATTGGTCTAAAGTCCTGTGCCTAATAGTTTAATTTTAGACAACCTCAGATGTTTCCCTACTGATAATCTATAATTGAATAGGTCTGGTATTAAGTTTACAAACCTTTTGACTATAGGAAATTGCCACCACTAATAAGGACATTGCAGGGATACAATATCTCCCCAACTTCATGTCAATTCCAGGCAGGATTAGATGATTCCCTTGCATTTAGTTAGGCTTAAAGTCTGCCAGGTGTCAGTGGGGAAACTGAGTTAGGAGAATCCCACCTCAGCTCATGCTGAACAGCCACTCTGTTTTTTTGGTCTGTTTGTACACCATTTCTTATAGTACAAGAGCATTCCATTACATTCATATACCACCACTTGTTCAGTCATTCCCCAGTTGATGGACATCTCCTGAATTTTCAATTCTTGGTTACCACATAAAGAGCTGCCATAAATATTTTTGTACATGTGGGTCCTTTTGCCATTTTTATGATGTGTTTGGGATATCATCCTATAAGTGGTATTGCTGGGTGAAAGGGTATGCACATTTTTGTAGCCCTTTTGGAATAGTTTCAAATTGCTTTCCAGAAAGGATAAAACAGTTTACTACTCCACCAATAATGAATTAGTGTTCTGATTTTCCCACATTTCCAAAATTTTTCATTTTCCTGTTTTGTCATGTTAGCCAATCTGATAGGTGCTATGTGATACCTAAGAGTTCTTTTGATTTGCATTTCTCTAATCAATAGTGATTTAGGGCATTTTTTTCATAGGACTATAGTTAGCTTTAATTTCTTCTGAAAACTGCCTGTTCCTATCTTTTGACCATTTGTCAAAAGGGGAATGATTTAGATTCTTACAAATTTGACTCAGTTCTCTATATATTTTAAAAATGAGGTCTTTATCAGAGACACTGGTTATAAAAAAAAATCTTTCCCAGTTTTCTGCTTCTCTCTTTATCTTGGTTGTATTGACTTTGTGCAAAAATTTTTCAATTTACTATAATCAAAATTTTCCATTTTGCATTTCATAATGTTCTCTATCTCTTTTTCGGTCATAAATTTCTCCATTCTCCATAAATCTGACAGATAACCTATTCCCCACTCCCCTTATTTTATTAAAGTATCAGCCTTTATCTAAATCACATACCCATTTAGATTTTATTTTGTTACAGGGTGTGACGTTGATCTATCTCTGGTTTCTGCCACAGTGCTTTCCAGCTTTCCCACAAGCTTTTTTCAGATAGTGAGTTCTCATCCTAGAAGCAGGGGTCTTTGATTTTATCAAACAGTAGATTATAGTCATTGACAACTATGTCATGAGTACTAATATATTCCATTGTTCTAGTGCTTTCTTTCTTTAGCCAGTACCAAGTAGTTTCGATGACTGCTGCTTTATAATACAATTTAAGCTCTCTTATGACTAGGCCACTTTCCCAGCCTATTCACTGACTTTTAACTTTTTGTTAAAGTAGAATTCTGCTTTCAGGGTGGCTGGCACACTGTCCCAAGCTTCAGGTGCTTTGTGCAGCTGCTTTCAGAGATACTTCTAGAAACGTGTAAGTTTTCAGTTTTTCCAAGGTGTTTACTACTCTCCTGGATTGTGCTCTGGTCTGTGAGTGACCATAAGCACTCTGTTCTACCTTGGAACTGTGAGAAGGGTCTGCACTCCACTGAAGTCACAAGTTCTGTTATGCTAGTATGCCTTGGGACTGCTACCCTGGACTGTGATCTGGATCCAAATATGGGAAAAGCAACAGTCCTGACTCAGTGCTACAAAGAGATCCCTATAATCTCCCTCTGACTAGTTTGCCTTCCGTACCAACTGTAGGTTGGTAGCTCTGGAAACAGATGGTACCACTGATTCAGTTGCCCTGAGGCCTGTTCCTGCTTTGCTGGAGACTGCTCAATGCTGGTACAGCCTGTACTGACCTGCCCTTGTCTCTTATCCTGGTGCAACAGACCTTTCCTGACAACCTTTTAAGTTCTCTTCAGTTGGAAAATTGTTTCACTCCACCTTTTCGTGAGTTCTGCAACTCTAGGATTTGTTTAGAACAGTTATTTAAAGGTATTAGGAAAGGTCATGGGGAGAGCTCAAGTAAGTCCTCATCTTTACTCTGCCATCTTAGATCTTCCTCCCATTTTATTTTTGGTTTTTTTAAACAATGTACCCTTTCTATTATTTCTTTCTACAGGCAAGCGATGTTGTTGTTTTTTTACGATGTAGTTTTTGTACTGATACTTTAATGAAACCATTATCTCAGGATTTTCTTATTTTCTTGAATTTTCTGTTCACCAAGAAAGTAACCTTCTATGGTCTTATTTTTTTCCCCTTTTCTGGGCATTTTCCCAGCCAGTTACTTGACTTCTGAGATTCCTGTCCACCCCCACCTCACCTCCAGATCTGCCCAGCTAGCACTGGGGGGCTGAGATTCAAATGCTGCTCCCGAGGCTCAAGGCTTTCAGCAGGGGGCGGGGCTTCTATTCAATGTGAGATTTTCTATTCAATGTGAGATTAAGTTCAGGGCTCAGTCTCTCAGGGGATTTATGCAGAGACCTTCAATAATGGATCCGAGGTCCTGTCTGCTTTGGGAGCTCCGGTCTGCTGCTGCCTCTGTCTGCTGCCTTCCGAGGGGGCCTGAGTTATGGAGACACCCCGTTCCCCTCTCGGAAACCCCAGAAGTCTCTCTCACTGACCTGTAGCGTCTGTGGGTTGAGGGACCTTTGCGGTCCCTGAAGCCTTCTCGGATCTTCTCCTCTTGGGACACATGGCCAAGGCAGGACTGGGCTCTGCTCCGGTCCGGTGCACGACAGACCTTTGGTGACAGTTTTTCAGGGCTCTCTGGAACAGAAATCTCCTCCACTCCATTGTTGTGCGGCTTCTACTGCTCCAGAATTTGTTGGGAGTTCCTCTTTATAGGTAATTTATGAGCTGTGGGTTCAGAGCTAGCATATGTCAATCTTTCTACTCCGCCATCTTGGCTCCTCCCCCTTGACTTTTCTAAGTAAACCATAATAGCATAGGCAAACATTATTATTTCCTTCACTTTACCAATGCAAATGCCTTTAATGTCTTTGGTCTTATTTTACTATCGTCATTAGCACTTCCAGAACTATATCAAAGATTATTGTAGAGAGTAAACATCTTTATTTTACCCCTCAGTTAATGGGGAACCAACCTAGAACTTACTCATTGCAAACAACAGATTCCATATGTGTATGCATATGTGTATATGTTTACTATGTGAACATATTTCTGTTATTATTTTTAATGGTTTTATCATAATTTCATACATTTTTCAAAGTTGTTTTCTTCTCGTCTATTAATGTAAATAATTGGTTTTGTTTTTAACATGATTATTCATTTTAAATCTTGATCTATTCTTGTATCCCTGGTAAAAAATCTAATTTAGCACTGTAGTCACACACATGTGTGTATATATATATATATATAATATATATATATATACACACATATATATGTTTGTGTGTGTGTACATATATATGTATATGTGTGTGTATATTGGCCAAATATTGCATGTATTCTTTGTGTAGTGATTTTATGTGAAGATTTTTTTGCATGCATATTCATTAATAACATTGGTTTACATTCCACTTCCTGTGATTTATCCCTCCCCGCTTTATTTATTTGAATAATTTTTATTTCTAGTTATCTTTCTATTCCATTTTAAATATTAAAATGACCTCTACAACTCAAATTTCTTTAATGAAACATATCCATGTTTGTATATTAACTTTTTATAGTTTTGTGATAGTTGGTATCATGATGTGAAGGTAGTAAATATGGAATTAAAAACCTGAGTTCCAGTTCTGGTTGCATCATTAACTTGCTATTGTAACCATGGGCAATTCACTTGAGGTTCTTTCTGATTCTAACACATTCTATAATTTTATTAAACTATAAGTAACTTTTCATACCTGTGTTTTCCCTCTGAGAAGGAGCAATGTAATAACAACTGGGGGAATGGGATCAGAAAAGGTTTCCCAGAAAATGTGGTACATAATATGAGTGCTAATATCTAAATTTATGGAGATCCAGTGAAAGCAGGATTCCCTTTTTCAAAGCTTAGAGATAGGAAATGGACCACAGAATTCAGAGAATGCTCAAGTAATTTACGTTTCATTCTTGAGGCAAATGAAGAATTTTTGTGTACCTTAGAAATGTTATCTTTTCAGTTATGATCACAGAAAGGATTGGGGCAGGAAGACACTAAGTGACAAAATATCAAAATAATCAAAGATATATGAGGAAAAAATCTTTGTGAAAAAAGAGACAAATGGGGTAGTTACTGTGGTGATAGAAATCTTTCCCTGAAAGGTGATATTAAAGTGACATTAAAATACCTGGGAATAACAAAAGGAAGTAGTAGATATATAGATGGATGGATAGGGATAGACTCATATGTGTATAATATGTATATCCATATATAATGTGTTCATATATGTGCATATGTGTCTATATATGTATATTCACATAATAGTATGCATATGTGGGTATATTTGTAGAATTTGTAATGTGTATAAACATACATATATACCTATATCTGCTATGTGTCTGTATATGTATGTTGGGGGATGACCCCTTTAATGAGGCAAAGAAAAATAACTACATCAGGCTGGGAGGGAAACAGCAACAGTTACAACTGATAATCACTCTTAAGCCAGGAGGGTTCAGAAAACAGTCCTTAAGTGGAGGTTGGGCAGGGGTCTAGTGTGGTACAATCTATGGGATTAAAAATGGAGTAGGTTTAAGGTTTTGGGAAAGGGAAAGGAGGGGAAGGGAGGGGAAGGGAGGGGAAGCAAGAGAAGGAGAACAAGATGTACACAGTAGAGATTTACAGTTTGACATGGTCAGTCAGTGGTTAATCCTTAAGGACCTATTATATGTCAGGCACTGTGCTAAGTGGTTGGGGTACAATGAAAGGCACAAGTAAGGTCTTTGTCCTCAAGTACTCATATTCTTACAGGGGGGATGACATGGAAATAAATATGTGGCTTTATAATATATACAGGGAAAATGGGAAATAATATAAGATGGAAAGTTCTAGTAAAGTGGTGACAGGGAAAGGTCTCTTTCAGAAGATGGGATCTGATGTGAGTTTGGAAGAAATCTAAGGCCAGGAAGCAGTTATTAGGAAATACCACATTCCAGGTGTAAGGATAGTCATTAAAAATACATAGATTAAAGAGGTGGAGTATCCTCTGAGAGAAAAAGCTAAAAGAGCATTGCTGTTAAATAAAATCCTCTTTTTCCAACTATTCCTTTATGCATATGGAAATGCTTGCTTTATTTTGCTATTTTCTTGTCATGCAGTTGTCTCAGTTGTGTCAGACTCTTTGTGACACCTTTTGACAGTCTTGTTGGCAAAGATCTTAGACTGGTTTACCATTTCCTTCTCTAGCTCATTTAACAAATGAAGAAACTGAAGTAACAGGGTTAAGTGACTTGCCCAGGGTCACAGTTAGTTAAGTATCTGAGGATGGATTTGAACTCATGAAGATGTGTCTTCCTGATTTCCAGTGCTCTATCCATTTTACAATTCAGAAGTCCAACCTTCTTTAAGTATTTGCTAAATATAGAATAAAATTATAGAATCTTAAAAACAAATTTAAAAATTAAATCTATCTATATACATATGTATAAAATATATATATATGTATATACATATATATATATATATTTTTTTTTAAATGTAAGGGAAAAACAACCATGCACATGTAGGTACGTTTTGGAAAGAAGAAACTCAGGTAAAATATTATACTGAATTTTTCTATAGGAAATATAAAATATGATCTTTTTTACTATACTAACCTAAGGATACAATGCATTGTTAATTGTATCTGTAAATATTATTGATTTCACCTGTTAAAACCTGAAAGTTAAAGATTGTTAACTGTGAAGTCAAAGGTCATGCATATATTGAATATATATCAAGAGGAAATTTAACCTGGGCAAATGTAAACTGTTACATCTGGAAAACAGTAATAATCGATGTGCTTATTCATTCATTCCCTCCCCCTACTTTGCATGAAATGAACATACTTAGAAAGCAGCCGTGCTTAACAAAACCTTGTAGTGATACTAGATGGCAAATTAGATGTGAACTTGCAATGTGTTTTCAGCCAAAGAAAAATGAATACAATTTTTGGGATGCAAATGTAGGACATTATGTCGTGGAACAGGAAATTGATAGTCCTCTTTAAAACATCTCTGATGATCTGCACCTGGGATTTTGTGTTCAGTGCTGATATCTCAAATGCCAGAAGGATGGAATGAATTAGATGGGATACAGAAAGCACCAGAAATGAAAAATCAGTTGATAGTCTTTATTAAAGAAAAAGTACATAGAATGGCAAACTATCAGAACATACCAGATAAGAAAATGATATAAAGGTTACTATATTAACTATTGTTGCTTTCAAGTTGTGGCTTCATTGTTTGTGTTTCCATGGTCTATTTTAGTTCAATTTCAGTTGTAAGTAAATGAGGCTGAGGTGGAACAGATTCAAAGTTCCAAAGACTTCAGGAACTAGAATTCACAAAGTATACAAACATAAATCAACAGGAAAAAATTAAGAACAGAAGAACATATGGCCTCTAGATCAAGTACTGCAAAATGAAGTAAAATGATCCAACATTTGAGAAGATAGAGGAGACTGTGGAAGTTGAGGAGAATATTGGAACACAATGCATTGTTTCTTAGTGGTTTAAAAGAGAAATGAAAATTATGAGAGCAGAAAGTATGCCTTGCACAGCAAAAATAGTGAATACAATAGAAAAAGCAAACAAAAACAAATCTGTGAGGGAAAGTCAAGAACAATAGATTAGAAACTCAAATACACAGAAAGGAAAGGTAATCCAGAAGAAAATCAAAAACATCAAAAGAAAATAAACTCACTATGCAAGCAAAACATATTGATCTAAAAGATAAGATGTGTAGGGACAACAAAAGAATTATAAGTCTCCCAGAAGAATATGGAAGGGCAAAAAAATCCTTAACACCAAAATAAAAGCAATATTAGAAGAGAGCTGCCCAGAAATTCTGAATATAGGAAATCAAATTCCAGTCAAAAGAATTCACATACTTCCTACAGAAACAAAATTTTAAAAGGTTGCAAATTCCAAGACACATAGTAACAATTCAGTACTAAAATAAGTTCTGCAAGCCATCAGTACAAAGACCTTCAAGTAGAAAAGAGAAGACATCTGAATAAAGGAAAACTACTGAGAACCCACTAGAAAAAGGAGGAATGGAATATGGTGAAACACAGATCTCTGGAGGTCAGAATGCAACCCAGAATGACTCATACTAAAAATCTGAGACTACTATATAGGACAAATGATGAATATTTAATAATAATGAAGACTGAAATATTTTTAGAAAGGAAACAAAAATTAACAGTTTATTTCCATCTTGAACACTTTCTACATCAGAAATGCAAGTAGAGTAAATACATACAGGTAGCAACAGACTGACAACAGAAAGACCAGTGACTTCTTTCTGAATGTATAAATGGAGACAGAGGTCAAGGCAGAAATATAGGCTAAGTATTAGTGAAGAGAATGACAAGGGGTATTATGGACAGAACCTAGCAACACCTTATCTATATGTGAATGCTCTTTTGTAGAACTATGTTACAATATAGGAGAACGTGTGAAACGGAAGAAGAGATAGGAGGATAGAGAGAAATCAATGATATGAAGGAGTCGAATCAAGGGCTAGAGCTGAGAGGAAGATGACCTTGTGTAATCTCGGAAGGGCCTACAGAGGATTGGGTGAGGGAAGGGGAAAAAAAAAAACTGAAAAGTTGAAGAAAGGAAGGTAGCCTGACTTTGGAGGTAGGATTGGATTCTACTAACAAATGTTCCTATGAATGAAGGGAGATGAGGGCTTTACACTAAATGAGCCTATGACTTTTAGTGCCAGAAGAGTCTACTTATCCTGGGTGGGGTTAGTTGAAACCCTAGGGAACAACTGGCACCTTGAAGAGAAATATAACATAGGCCCAAGGATGAGATGGTTAAGTAAATTTAGGGAGAAAAACGATCAACAAGAGAAGGCATAAATAAGTGCCAGGAAGGGGAGTTGAGGATGAGGGTAGAATCCACATAGTTATGATAGTGAGAGACTATACAGAAAGGGTAAGCCTGTGAGGTAGTGGCAGAAAGTAGGTAGAGGACAGAGGCAAGAATGGATGACTTGGAAGTTTCATTATATAAAAAAATACAGAGAAAAGATAGAGACCAGATGATTATAAAGAGGTGTATAATAGAGTGAAAAAATATATTTATATAAGGGAAAAATGAAATAAAAAATAACAAACAAGACCAAATGAAAGGGAGGAGAAAAAGGATTAGTCTACCTGACTGACAGGGAAAAAGTGAGGGTAAGATATATATAACCAGATTAAAACAGGAGAAAGGTATGAATACAGAAATTCCTAAAGGGAATTGGGTAACAAATGAGAAGAACGGATCAAGGGTGAGGGGAAAAGAGATAGAGGGAATAGGGTTACCTTAAAAAGAAGATCAAAGTATTTAAAGGAATATAATTTTATGTCTACAGTAGAAGAGGTGAAAAATCATAACTTGAATAAAAACTGACACAGAAAACACTAGAAAAGAAAAACAGTTGATAGTCTTGATTAAAGAAAGAGTAAACAGAACTGCAAACTATCAAAAGATAGTTTACCAGGTAAAAGATAGATTACTAGGTAAAAAAATGATACAATGGTTACTATATTAACTATTATTAATTTCAAGTTGTGGCTTCATTGTTTGTGTTAAACAGTCTTTTTCCAGTTATCACCAATACTCTTATGCAATATAATACAAAATGGAATGCAGGGATTTCCATTAATGTAGGCACAGGAAAATGTAAACAACTCTTAAAACTTTAAATGTAAATGGATTAAACAATCAAATAAAGTAAAAGAGTAATAACTTAGTTAAAAAAATCCTACAATTCATTGTTTATAAGAAACACATAAAAAAAGACATTCACAAATTAAAACTATGGGGATACAGAAAAAAAAAAAAAAAACATTTACTATGCATCAAATAAATCTAAAACAGTAGGAGTTGCCATCATGCTAACAAAGCAAAAACATTCAAAAATAGAAAAGGGATAAACAAATTTTAAACAAATAGGCATTGTAGGTTGAACAAATTCACATATTTGTCATTTCAAAAATGTGTTTCTCACTGTGCATATTTAGTACCTCACCTTTCTTTCAAGACATAGGTAGCATCATTTGGCGAAAGGCTGAACAAAGTATGGCACATAAATATGAAGAAATGTTACTCTGTCATAAGAAATCATCAAAGAGAACATGTCCATGAAGCCAAGTAAGAATTTTTTGAACTCATTTAGAGTGAAATGGGCAAAGCCAGGAGAATAATTTACACAACAATGATTCACTAATCAACAATGGACACAAGAACTATAATCTACCAAATAACTAACCCTGATTCTAGAGAATTGATATTTATGGATGCAATATTTTCAAAAAATAAAAGTTTTCTCTATTTCTCATAAAAATTATTAACTGAAATATGGATACAAGAAGGATCATCAGAATATAACATCACAACAGACAAGATAATTCAATCCAGTTCAGTTACACAATCATTTATTATGGATATTTGATACATTAGAAATTAGGAATATAAAGATAAAACCAAAATTGTCCCTGTCCTTAAGGATCTTACATAAGAACAAAGGATTGTGGAAAATAAACTAAAACTCATCTAGTCCATATTTTTTCCATTTTGCGGATGAAAAAGGATCAGGAACATTAAGTGAAAATTTGAACCAAGATTTTCTGACTTCAAATGCATCATTGTTTCTACTGTATCATTGCATAACAGTCCAAAAATCAATACAAAGATGACATAAAGTGATGTGAAAGCAATTTTGTATAGATGCAAGAGGATGGTTTCCAGGACAGAAGAACTTGGAGAAAGATGAGATGTGAAAGATGTGAAAGGCTCTGCAAATTGCAGTAAACCACAACATGTGTGAGGAATCTGAGGATGATGATTGAGTGGCACTAGAGAAGACTGAAGCATGAAACCATTAATTGATGCAAAGGCATGTATTTAGGAGGGAGGCACTGACCTATGCACATGAAGTAGGGTTATTCTTCAAATCCTTTTATTTGGAGCTCTGTTGGCTCAAACCACTACTAATACAAATCCAGCTATTCCTTAACTTGTTTTTGACCCTGTAAAATCATGATTCAGGAAGGGATAGGGTGAAATGGGATTGAATAGAGAGCAACAATTGACTGTAAACTCCATTCCAATTTAAGTTCTATGATTTTAGGACGGAGTAAGAATGCAAATGTACAAACCAAGAATAATTCAAGGAAACGAAGTAGGACAACAACTTCCACCATATTCAGAATTTTACCTACAGTTTAAGCTCATGACAACGTTCTGTGATTACCTTGAAAAAAGCTGTAAGGGAGAGATTACTGATAAATCACACTGAAAATTACAAGTAAATACCACTATTTCCTAAAGAGACATAAAATAATAACTGCCATATAAACTATAAGATGGGGGTGTGAAAATACATCTGTGCATCTTTGTTCTCATTTTTTTCTTCTCTTATAGATTTTAAACACTCAATTGCCCCTAATCCTGTCTGATTATCTTTACTTTAAAATGATGTTATTGATGTTTTGTTTCTCACATCACCATCATATCTCATGTACCACTCCTCCCATTCTGCAAGAGCCTTCCTATAGAAAAATGGTAGGGGAAGTTAGAGTGGGAAAAAAATCAGCATAACTGACATGAAAAGTAGGAAAAGTTGTGCAATGTGTAATATCTGATGACCTCTCACCTCCACCATAGGTATATAAGGGGTGTGTTTTCTTTTCCTAGTGGAGGAGGAGGTAAGAGAGAAAAACTACTTTGTTTTATAAATTTTAATATTTTAATTAGCCTTTATGTTCTTTCACACATATATACATATATATACATACATATGTATGTGTGTATGTGTACATATACTATGTCAATCTGTATATATATATATGCTTGTATATTTATAAATAATTACACATACATATTCATGTACATACATGTGTCTGTATGTTCCATTGCTGAAATTTAAAGTAAGGCGATGATGAGCATGAGATTTTAAAAATAATAGCTGCCCCATAATGAAATGGGTAAAGTTTTAATGGTATTAATTTCATAAACATATATGTATATGTGTATAGACACATTATCATTCATTATATTTGGTGCAAAAGTTAGAGGTATATCTTAAGGAATCAGGGTAAGCTCTTAGAAAGAAGGCAAGTATTTTTTTCCATTTTTTCCTCCCCAATAAAAATGTTTCTAATACAGAGTGCCAGGGAAGAATAGTATAGAGAGAAAGTGTATCGGATTTGAAGTCATGAGAGAGATAAGTCTAAAACCATACCCTTGATACTGAATGGGTGACCATCGAATCATCAATTCACCTCATACTAACTCAATCTCTTCATCTGTTGAAAGGGGAAAATAATATCAGTAGCATCAATCTCATAGAATTACTGAAAAAATAAGATTAGAAAGCAAATATATTTTGTATATTTTGCAAATTTTATAACGTATCTAAATGACAGTTTTTATATCGTTAAGGTCATTGTTCAAAAAGTCTTGAATGAATGGATGAATATGAAACATCCTATCATAGTGATAGCAAATGGAAAACAAACAATAGTTAAGGTGAAAAGTAGAATAAAAAGCCTTCATGACTCTCAAATGTGGATAATCAGTTACCATATAACCTATATTTGACAAACAGTAAAACCTAATTGTTTTAGTTCAAAGTAAAGACCAATCTATACTTGTGAAAAAAATAGAAACTTTGAAGATTTTTAAAGAAAAGTATTTGCTGCTTTCAAGCAGAGAGCAACTGTTATCAAGTAGAACTCCTACAAATTTGCATTGATTAATAGAAATAATAGATATTATTTGCTAATGATTCTAGCTAAAAAAGATATTTCAAAAGTGTTTGAAAATCTTGGGTTCTCACATGAGGTTTACATTCCTACTGAAGTTCTGTCTAAATTATAAATTTACTTAGTAGGTAGACATACCTATATACATATTCATATATACACACTTATGTATATATAAAATAGGTATATATAAAATAACATTATAGATTTCCAAAAATGTGGTGATTTTATCACAGTAGAGTAATTAATCCCATGCTATATCAATATGGAGAGAAAAGTTTTTTTTTCATCTTTATGTCTTAAAATTTGTCTGTAAAATTTAGGGACAGTGATAGAATCAGCACATCTTTGATGCAACTTCTTTCCTCTCATCCACAAAATGAGCAGATTTTAATTAAAAACAGAAAGAGCTTCTCCTGGGAACTAAATGGCCTTGGCTTCTCTAATACAGGTTCCAGGTCACGTAATGTCCTAAAAAGCTTGAACAATATGAAGTTGAGGCCTCTCAGATCTGGTACGTGAGGACCCGATGCCCAGACCACATCTACCAAAGCTAGAGATAAGTCTCACTGCATTCCTGTTACACATAGTTACTGATCTGGGGAAAGGAAGCTTCCTCTTCAGTTCATGACTTACCAGTGCCTCATTTTGTCTCAATATTGAATCTAAACTAATAAAGAGTACCAGTGCTAAAATCGTACTTTCAAAGGGGAAGAAGTTTAGAACAGAACTTCCTGCCATGTAAACACTGGGACAATATTTGTCCATATATTTGAAAGGCCAGAGCAGCTCAATGTATATGATGAAGAAATCATGACTGATATAAAATTTTTTTCATAATTCTGAAAGGGATTAACAATCTTTACTCTACATCTATGGAAAAATGTGATTTTATTATGAGTGGTTTAAAAATCATATGGTTAAGTACATATCAAGTTTATATATTATCATGTGTTACAAATATTATCAAAAAAGCACTTTGGTTTTGTCAAAATAGCACTATGTAGAATCAGGAAAAACAAAAACACCTAGATTTGCATCCTAACTTGACCATTTACCATTTGTGTAGACTTGGGAAAGATATTTAATTTGTTTGACCTTCTGTTTCCTCATCAGTAAAAACAGGGATGATAATATCCTCCCCAATACTTCAGAGGGCTGTTGTGGGAACCAAATGAAATAATAATGTGTATAAAAACATTTTCTAACTACAAAATGCTTTGCAAATGTGAAGTTATTTGAGTCTAAGCTCTAACAATTACAAAAACATTCTTTAGCAAAAGCAGAAGTGGTCATTTCAATGAGACTATAGTTGTCCAATGAAGTTGGTAAAAATAGAACTTTTGAAGGCAAAGGGAGAAGGGAGGACATCTTTTGTTGCAATCATTTAGGCATTTTTCATAAATGCAGTTGACCTCACAATACTTACTAATCACTATATTCTCCTTTATAACTATTAGATTGCCAAGGAATGAGAAATAAATCATTGGTTCTTTAGAACTTACAGGTATCTGGGTTTCTTAGTGGATAGACCACCTGGTCCGGAGTGAGAAAGATCTGAATTCAAATCTGACCTTAGACACTAGCTGTGTGACACTGAGCAAGTCACTTAACCTCTATTTCTATAACTTCTGTTTGCCCTAATTCGCTGGAGAAGGAAATGGCAAACCCTCTGGTATGTTTGCCAAGGAAATCACATGGAAAGCATTGACATGCTAAGGCCCACAGAGTCACAAAGAGTCAGACACAAGTCAGACAAGACTCAGTTGGAACAACAACCTTGGATTTAGGGATGTGTTGGAGCAAGCCCTCCCACTGTGAAAGCTGATTAGTGAATTTTCAGTGTGAGTATTTATAACACAGAATCAGCAAACAAATTATAGTCTAATCACAAAAAGCATCAATAAGTCATATTAAACTTTAAAATGTGTCATGTATATATTTTTTTCTTCTGGAGAGACACTTGTTAAACATTTACCAGCACACCTGATTGGATCACATAGAGAGATTTTGCATGGACTCTAAAGAACATTAAATCCTACCTCTTTATTGGTGAGGACTCTGGAATTGAGTATGAATTTAACCTGCCCAATGTCACAAACGGTATCTGAGCCAGGATTTGGAGCTGTCCTCAGCTACCCCAGCCATCTTTCCACTTTACCCAAACAAATACCCCTCTACCTTTTTGACTGAAATCACTTTGTTTTTTGCCTACCTCTACTCTTTTCAATAAGAATAATTCTAAAGATACAGGAAGACATGAGCTGCTAAATGAAAGGAAAGCTTTGGCTTGCAATTCCACATTAACTTGTATGTGAATCACAGAACAGGAATGACTAGTCTCATAACAGTCATGTAAAAATTATATCACCGTATTTTTGTATATTCATAACGAGGCCATCCACTAATCATAATGATATGGTATTTCTCTATGTGGTTAGATTGTCTGTCAAGGTGAATTTGGAGTTTTGTATTGTTTGCTTGCTGCCTCACATCCAAATCAGTTCATCTCTTCTACTTCAGTGGTTCACAGTTAACCAACCACGCAAAAAGGATAACAGAGAATGATATTTTAGGATTCCCTCCCTCACCAACTGTTTAGTTTATTATGATTGGACACAATTGGATATGCTTTGGTTTACTCTGAGTCAAAAGAGTTACAATAAATTCTAAAATTAACAAAACTATTATTAATCTAGCTAGTATATATAGTATATGTAGATAATTTTGGTCAAGCAGAGACTAGTTTTATTTTACTGTAATGTATTAAACAATAGAACTTTGTGAAAGATTTAGCCAGAGGGGATACTGGCCTTTTGATAAGCTGCCCTCCCTTTTGGCATTATGATCCTTCCCAAAAATCTAATTATATAACCTACTTCTATCAAATTTATAAAGCATTTTATGTAGGTTATCTCATAGTTTGTCACAGTTATACAGTGTCAGAGTCAGAACTGATACCACATCTTTCAGACTATAATACATACAATCTATCTATTATGCCATACAACCAAGATCCTCCCTAAACTACAGTACCCAGAAGTAAGCATGACATTCTAAGTATATTATTAGCAGGGCAAAGGGCAGTTTAATATCTAAGGGCAGAACTTTGACCAATGAGTTGAAATTGCAGAGGCAAATTTAAGTTTTATGTAAGGGTAAAAATACTAAGGATTAGAATTGTCCAACAACTTAATGGGCCATAGCAGAAGGTAGTTACCCTGAGGTGGCATAGTGAATAGAGAATCAATTTGAGACATTTAATATCTCTGTGACCTTGGTCAAGTCACTAATATTTTGTTTGCTTCACTTTCTTCAACTGGTTCATTAATGCACATACTTTGCAGGTTGTTGTAAGGGCCAAATACCTGGCTTATCACAGGTACTTAATAAATTATTTTCCCCATCCTTTTCCTCCTTCAAGGGGCTAAATATATCATCAAAAGAATTTTTCATTCAGTTATCACTTAGGTTATATTTTCTTTGAGATCCTTTTCATTGAAGACACTCCATAATTTCTATTTTCCATTTCATAGAATTCAGATGACCATAAATAGATTTCTTCCTCCCCTAAAAGATATCATGTCTTTCAGAGAATAGGAGATTGTCAAAGGATTGACTTCATTTTACCACCTCTCAAAAGATGCCTTCCATAAACTGAAAAATGTTTGTTGATGCATTGTACAAGGTATGTGTTTGTTTCACTGTCAAATCAACAGGAAATGAAAAACAAATTGTTACTGGTGCCACTGAATTATCTCCCCATCACACTAATCACTGAGTAGTGGGATAATTGTCAGTGAAGTCTGATTACAAAGAAAGGTATTAGAAATGGCCAAAAGATATGAAGAGGCAATTTTCAGATGAAATTGAAGCTATCTTTAGTAATATGAAAAAAGTGCTCTAAATCAACTGAATAGACAAATGCAAATTAAAACAACTCCGAGATACCACCTCATACTTATCATATTGGCTAACATGACAAAAAAGGAAAATGATAAATTTTAGAGAAGATGTGGGAAAACATTAATGCATTGTTGGCAAAGTTGTGAACCCATGCAACCATTCTGGAGTGCAATTTAGAACCTACTCAAAGGGTTATAAAACTGTGCATGTCCTTTGATCCAGCAATACCACTACTAGATCTATATTCCAACAAAATCATAAAAAAAGGGGATAAGACCCACATGCACAAAATTATTTATAAAAGTTCTTTTTTGTGGTAGTAAAGAATTGGAAATTGAGGGAATGTCCATCAATTAAGGAATGGCTAAACAAGTTGTGGCATATGAATGTGATGAAATACTATTGTGCTATAAGAAATGACAAGCAGGCAAATTTCAGAAAGCCTTGAGAGACTTACATGAACTGATGTTGGGTGAAGAGCCGATAGAGCATTGTACACAGTTAAAGCAAAAGTGTGTGATGATCGACTTCTCAGTAATACAATGATCCAAGACGATTCCAAAAGACTCATGATGGCAAATGCTATCCACATTCAGAGAATGAACTATAGAGTCTGGATGCAGATCAAGGCATACTATTTTCACCTTAAAAAAATTTCCTTCCGCATGGTTTTTCACTTTTGTTCTGATTCTTCTTTCTCAATTTAACTAATGTGGAAATATGTTTAACATGATTGTACATGTATCACCTATACCATACTGCTTAATGTTTGGGAGTGGGGAGGGGAGGGGAGGAAGGGAGAAAAATTTGGAACTCAGAACCTTAGAAAAATTAATGTTGAAAACTTTCTTTAAATTTAATTGGAAAAACTAAAATAGAATTAAGTTAGAAATAAAAGAAAGGTATTGGAATACACCATTTTATCGCCAGGGAGGTCAAGTTTGCTCTTCAGTGACTATGATTTGTTCAATTGTCTCATTTGTAATAGACTAGTCATTATTTTAAATAACTTTTATTTGAAAAAAAAATCAGTTCTCCGTGTTTATGCCCAATGAAAAGCATTTTAGATCATGACATCTGAAAGCCAATAGAGATTCAAAAGGAAGGCAACTGTCAAAGCAATGGGGAATTTATCCTCAGTGGAGTTGAAAAATAATATATACATCCTAGTGATTCCAAATATATCAAATTTAAATGATAATTGTTAAAAATTATAAAATGTTGTTTTTTTTTAGAATTCAGTTTCCTTGTTTTAAATGAACTGAATGTATTTAATTGTCCCTAAATTCACTTTCAGACGATATGTAGCCCTACTGGCTAACATTTTTTTTACACATTGTGGGATGAATCACAAATCAAAGTTAAGTTGTACTTTGGTACCCTTGCACTCTCAAAGACTAAAATGGATCTATAATCTTACTAATTTAAGAATTCCTCCTAGTGATACATATCACAAACATCCATGCTTCCCTGCCGTCTGTAACTATTTTTACATCTTTCCCCCATAGGGAGTCCCCCCAAAATGTGAGGGGCCTTTCTTATTTTCTCTTGACATCATGTGAGTACCAGTATGGCATGCTAGTTGTCCCAACTGTCATTCTTCACATTAAATCATATGATCAGGAAGTATTATCTCCTATACATATAAATATATATGTATATACATATATATTTGATACAGGATATCTTCTACACCTTTTTTTTGTTGAGTATCATGTATATGGCAATACAGAGGCTCATACTGAGTGTGCACTGGATGAGACATAATCTATGAAAATTTTCTAAGGAAAATGAAAGATTAAACAATTTATTCTTTATCCACTTACCACATGAATAAAGGGTAACTTTCACAAACTAACACTATATATCCTAAAATTCATGTTTTTGGGTTTTTGTTTTTTTTTTTAGCAATTTCTAATCTATAAATAGAAGGAGGCTTTTGAATACGGGACCGATACACTTGGGAACGGAACAACCACAGCAGCCAGGTTGACAGTCAGCAGAATCGTGGTCATAATTTAGCTGTGATGGTTCCATTTCACTATTGGTTGGAAGGTAGGTCACTTATGTATTAAAACCATTGCCTAGGACACTGACTTATTCCAAAATGCTGAGCACTAAGCAAGACCACAGCTGGATATTTTGCTCTGATCCTATTTTGTCCACAACATCAAATTAAAAATATGAAAAAAATAAAATTTCGTAAATTCTTAGAATTACTTCATATGGATACCCAAGGTATAAACATTTTGATTTCCACATTACTTCCCCTACTGTATGTACAAACACATAAATAACTTTATTAAAAATAATAATGTTCAGCTAATAACTAATGTCTTTAAATTACAACCAACAGATCTCTGATTTCCTATATACTCTCTTATTATATGTGCTCATTTATCTAAATGAAAGGAGAAAGGATAGAATAAGAGGCAATAATGCAATGCCTATCTTTCCTTCCTTCGTGGTACTTACCTTAAGGCCATGCTGAATTGAAAAAAATGGGAGGTGCCTTTGACATATAGTTCAGTGCCAACTGAATTATATTAATCTCCCCTATAAATCTGGACCTTTTGGCATTCAGCCTTTCAAAGCTAAGCTCAGCTGTCCGAATTCTAGAACAATGACTAAAGTTCCTATTTTTTTATTTTATTTTTTGAAAGCCAGTTGAGGACCAAACAGAGCTCACACTTGAGTATGCAGCAAGATACTATGTAAATAGCAATACACATTTTCTACTGCTAGATTAAAAAAAGGGGGGGGGCAGAAGAAATAACAACCTTTGGGTAGATCTTTGTGCAAACATATAAATCTAGTAACAAGGCATTCTCAGTAATTTTCATGGAGGTTATAGATTTGTCCTTTTGAGTTTCTTCTCTTTTTTTAAAAATGTATTCACAGTGTCTGACATTTCAAAATCTTTGAAGTAACTTTTGACTCTTCAGGGCTCATGTGCTTGGGTGATATATTATCAACTATATTTTAAGAATAGAAAGTATAAAAATTAAATGGTGGCTTCTCAAGAGGATAAGACAGGGCAGGACCTCAGTGACAATGATTTGGCGATACAAAACCAGTAAAAGAGTCACAGAAGTCTCTTATGAAAATTTTAAATAAGCGAAACTGTCCTATGTAATTTTTTTTTTCCTTCTTGTTTCCCACAGCAAGTAAAGTTTACACTTTTCATTTTGAACCATTTGGGATGATTTCAATGTAGGCTCCTCAGGAAAGTGCAACCTGGAAGAGATTATGGTTATTGTAATCATTTATTGAGTGCATGGTAATTAAGTTATTTTTCAAGATATTTGACCATTAGAAAATAGTGGAGTAGACTCTAAGTCGAGTAAAAAGGTCAAAAGAGGATTATTTTACTTTCAGAGGACAAACCAAAATCTGTTTCTTGGAAAATTAGTTCATGTAGGATTAGAGATAAATAATGACGGCTAATTGTGTTTTAGTAAAAATTCCCTAGAAGGCAATAAAGAATGCTATAATGTCCATATGTATAGGCTTTCATACTGAAAGGAAATAGAAAATTTTTCTTAGCTAAGTATACTGAGCATTACTAAAGGATAATTCAGGACAGTACTGAAGGAGGTCATCATAGAAAATGTAACTTTTCAATTAAATAAGAAATAAGACCATGATAAGATACTGGTGGTTGGGATGTTATATTGGTGGGGAAATTTAAGAAAGAATAAAGGAACTGCAGAGTTGGTGAAGGAAACAGAGATAGAGAATTATGAATTTAGTTCTAGAAATGATCTTAGAGGTTATCAAGTTCAAACCCCTCCAGATTTGCAGATGAGAAAACAGGCAAAGAGAGATGTGTCAGACAACTGATCATACATCTACTAAGTGTAAGGTGGGATTTCAACCAAAGTCCCAATAAAATTTTAACACCCTATTCATTGTATTGACCTAATTAATATTCATAAAGACAAAAATGTTTTATTCAAAGAACTTAATGTCATAAACATCTTTAAGATTCCTGACATCTTCCCTCTCCTTATAAAATTAGAGATCACTATTCCATCCCCTAGTTATAGAGAGATTAATTGCCAGAAGAGCTTTTTTTAGGACACAGCTTCTAAGAAGTTAATTCTACAACCTGTAATCATATTTACAGGAAGGAAATTTTCTTCATTCATGAAACAAGTAAACTAAAAACTCTCAAAAACTTTAGTAACTATCTCTGGATCTGTTTAATACAAGCTTTTGAACCAGAAGCTGATTCATTCTGGGAAGTTCTCAAGCAGCAGATTATATCACTCTGGGGAACTACTCTTGGCCCTATTCAATTCTAAAATTTTCTATGGAATTGATTAACCCTAAAGACAATTTCCCCCAGCCTCTGGTCTATTCTAGGATGATAGGGAAGTCTGAATGTGAACTTCACTAGTGCAGCTCAGAAGAGATTCATTGTGCCAAGCATCTTTGGTGTTTAGAGTCATCCTAGAACTGGATTGGATGATATCCCTGCCCACAGGTTGTCCATTGATTTTTTGGGGGAATAAACAAATCCAGGGTTTTCGGGTTGCTAAATTGAAGTTGCCTATTAAGGCCCTGATGCTAGTGAAATAAATACACAATTTAGTAGGAAACAGAGCTAGATTTGTAAGCAGTTTTGTCTCCTACTTTATTATTTTTTTTAAAGGCTATGTAAATAATATGTGAAGTCAGAGAAAATAGCTTGAAGGAAATATCAGGATTTTTGTTCTTTATATAGTGATCTACCTTTTTATATAGATGACTAACAAATCACTTATTAATTATCTAAAGGTAATTATCCTTTCTCTGTCACTTTTTATCTGTGTGAATTTGGGCAAGTTAAACTTTTTTGGGTCTCATTTCTTCTCAACTGTGAAATAAAAGGTCTGGACTACATGGGCTTTTCATTTCCTACCACCTCTACATTGAATATTCTATAATCTTTAATTCTTATATCTTTTTAAAAATCCTATGATATTTAAACCTTCTTTATATGGTAGGAAAAAGGTAAATTCTTCAAGTAATTTTTTTTGATGTCTTCTCTCCTTTAATTAACAGGTGACCTCTATAGAATAAAATCATTCATTTAAGTGATGGGATTTCCAGCTGTCATCAGGTAACAGAATCACAGTTTTAGTTATGTAAGGTTTGTGTTTTGAGTTCTACAAATATTTTACATATATATGTGTGTATACACATGTGCATATATGGACATGAAAGTATACATAAATACATGGGTGTATCTATATATACATACATATATACACATACATACATCACAATTTCCCTTTTCAAACCTGCACTTCTGCATTTGCTAGTAATATAATAACAGAGAAAACTAAATAACCCCACATTATTAAATAAATCTGGCTCTAAGCCTCTTGCGTAGAATACATAGTGTATTCCTATGGCTAGTTCAAATCAGTTAAACTATTAAATGAATAATTAATGCTTGTGGTAAATAATGCATAGTTTGTGTGGCAAGAATTACATTCCCTCAGCGTGTGTCTATTTATAGGCAAGTATTCTTTATACTTTATATTCTTTATTCCTGAAAAGTAAATGCTGCTCAACTAGGAAAGTCACACATTGACTTGTTGACTTGTCTTGTCCATTAACAGATAATTCAGGTTTTATTTTGATGAAAAACAGTATCTTTGAGCTATTGTTAGAGAATAGTTCAAAGAATAAAGGACTATATGCCAATCATTTATTACATTTTCTAGATGCAACACAGTGTTTGTGCAAATATGAATGTGCAGATATACAGGCCCAAACCTACTTTAATTCAACTCCAAATTGTGGAGGTCACTGAGGTTCTGTATAAAACCAATCCACATCACCAACTGCAGGGTGATTTTCTTTCAGGAACCATAAGTTCATCTCATTAAAATAAAAGGAAAAACAAATGTAAAATATAATCTGAAAGCATACATCCAGCAAATGCTTCTTTAGCAGCAAAGGCACTCCACATTATACCATTCAGAATGCATTGTGGAATATTCACAGAAATCTGTTTATAACTTAGATTAAATAATTTTTAAATGATTTCTTTAAAAAAAAAAAAAAGAGGATATAGTGAGTGTTGCTATGGAGTGATAAAGCCTAGCATGGGGAATAGCAAACATAAGAAGAGGGTGTTATTGTCATTTAAATTAATGTAAATCTCCTTAGAATTTAAATCTGCTATTTTAGCCAGAGTACTTTGAAGAAATGGAGATGAGATTCTAGCTCTTACAAAAAGACCCTCCTAAGGAAAGGTTTTTCTTACAAGTACAACAAATATTGTTAAACATGATTGAACACATGCAATTGGAAGTCTATAGCGTGGGAATTTAAACTGTTAAAAAGAAGATAGCCAAAATTCTCCTAGTTAAAATTTAAGAGGCACATGAAAGAGTAAGTAAATAATATTCATTTAGTAGTCACTGTACATAGAAGATTGGACAGGTAGGTATAGGTTGTTAAAGAGAATAGGAGATCTTACCTTTAAGTTAAATGAGAAAGGGAGAGCAAGCTAACAGAGAAAAAAAAGTAATGATGATAACTAGAGAAAAGAATAATAATTCAGAGATCAGCATAACCCTATGCATAAAAATGAAAAAAAAAATACGAATATGAACGGCCTCCTACTTTTAGCTCCATGACGAAAGAGAGTTTATGTAAAATTTTCTGAACTAAACTGTGCATTGCGAAAGAAATGCCTGCAACAAGTTTAAATCTAACCATTGTTTGGATTGTATTACTGAAGTTATTGTAATCAGTTTGTAGATATGCGCCACAAAAATGAAAGAAAAAAAAAGTGGAGTAGAAGGAAAATTTTTAGTGAGCCAAGAATAGTCATTCCAGGGAAAGTACCACATGTGACAAGAAAGGAGAGAGACAGACAGAACAGAGAGACAGGGACAGAGAAAAAGGAGAGAGGCGAGGAAAGAGTGAGAGACAGAGGAAGAAAGAGGCAGAAAGAAGGAGAGAAAGGGAAAGACAACAACACAGAGAAACAAAGAAATAGGGAGAGACAGAGAGAGGATGGCCTCTGTGATAAAGTATTTGCTTGATTTTCTCTAAAATAAAGTAAGACCATGTCTACACTATATTAAAACAATATATTTTTTTTGAAAACCAGTTCTTTAATGGAATTCACTTCTCTTTTCACTTGAAATCATTGATCCAATAACCGTATGCACACTCAGCATAGTGATAGATAAATTAGCAGCTTCATAGTCCTTTTTACGAGCCATGGTAATGTTCCTACATCTACTAAGCCATAACTCTTAATTCACAAAGAACTTTTGATTTCCTTGGTGTAGATGATTTGGTAGATTACAGTGTATGTAAAACTTAGAAAAATCTGAGGAAGTTGCCTCAGATTCACAGAAGTTAAGTGACATGTGCAGGCTCACACAGTTACATTGTGTCAGGCATGGGATTTGAATCCAGGACTTCAAGTAAACCATTTTATGCTTTATTGTCTTTTTTTTAAGCCATAGACACTGGCAGTTAATATAACATCTGAGTCAGTTATCACTGTATTACTAATATAATACATTTTTTCCTGTTAATCAAATATGTTACTAAAGTACCTACTACTAAAGTGAAATTGATTAATAATAAAATACAGATAGCCAAACTCAAGTATTGAGTAGTCGGGTAGATACTGACATTCATTTGACAATGATGATGACTGTTATATGGCACCACATTGATGGATATGATCCCTAATTTAGGGATAATTGTTAAAACATAAGTGTTAGTAATTTTTGAAGAATATATGATAGCACACAAATCAACTCAAGATATCTGAGAATCATTTGATTAGGGCAGAATGAAACAGCTTAGAGTAAGAAAAGGAAATAGAGAAGGGGAATTTAAGTGACTTAAAAATTCTTATTTTCAACATTTGCAAAATATTTTCTTCCTGGTGACCCCATGGAATAATTAGTACAATTATTAGACATCGGAAAGAAATCTGTGATTTCATTCCTAGACAACAAAACTCCTTTTACCAATTCTGCTCACTATCGTATCTGCAATGCAGAATCTTGAGAAGTTTGTTAGAGCACTGAACCATTAAGTCATTTGTCCAGGGTCCCACAGCTAGTGTGTTTCAGAAGTGGGACTTGAACTCACATCTGCTTCTCCATCTTAATAACCCCATTTTACAGATGAAGAGACTGCACTCTGAGAAATTAGGTGACTTGCCCATGGTCATCCAGCCAATCAGTTCTAAAAGCAGAATTTGAACATGTCTTTTCATTGCAATTCCAGTGCCCTATCAGTTGCAAGATTCTTCCAATCAGCACTTATTTAGCACTAGGTCTGGCTCATCGTAGACAATAAAGATTTATTGGTTGATTGACAACAATATGGAAGAGAAGGTGAATGAAAAGAGCAGGAAAGAGGAGACCATACTACAGAGGACCAAAGTTAAAGAGATGAAAAATAGAATAAAATGTTAAAGTAGTTAAAGGGGTGTTGCAATAGGCTAGTGGCAATTACTGTTTCCATAGAAACAGATCTTAGAACAGTGATAAGCAATTATATCAACTATTGGAAACACAATGTTTAAAGATAGTATCATATAATGTGATAGTGCGTTGAATATATTGGTATCATTGTAAAGGTTAAAGCCCCTGTAACCTAATGATGTGACAGTAGAATAAAATAATGCTCCATAGTGGAAAACAAATGTGTTGTATAATTCCACATAGCAAATTTATTCATACAGAAACATATACATATGATTGAGTGCTCTGTACCAGAGCAAAGGGCTTGTCTAACTAGTTCAATTTTTTTAATCTTACCTTCTTTTTCATATTAATTCCCTTTAATCCTTCACATATTGCTCTCTTTTCCCCCTATTTCTTGCTCCTGTCTCTTCCACCTCTTTTCCCCATAGTATATGAATTCTTCCAGGCAAATTTAAGTTTAAATCAAATTTAAAATTTTAATTTAAAAACATTTTAATAATTCTTCATTTTCTAAGCACTTATTAGAAGGCAAAACAGAGTTGTGTACAACTTCAGTCCCCATTACTGGGGAACAATGGAACTGGTGGATTGTTTTTGCTCCCAAATGTTTAGCCACAGTACAAATGAAGCTTAGTAGATATCCACAGTAAGGGTGGCACTACAGTGGAGATCCCCAGGGAGCAATGGAGCCCCTTGGCTTCTCAGTGGGGGATGAACCTGCTCAGTTTGGTAACAAAGGAGGTCAAAGCTTTTGTTCCCACCAGAATAGGTTGACCAAACCTTTGTGTTCTGGATGAAATACAGGAGAGCTAAACTACCAAACAAAGCAACACCTGATAGAATTGACGTACTGTACTAGATTATCTCATCTACTTTCATTGATTCCTGCCCTATTCCCACATGGTAAATCTCCTCCCAATTTGGTCATTCTATTACAACTGGCACACCAATTTTTCTTGACCTCCTTGTTGGAGCGGATATCAATATGCTGCTATTCAGAGTCTGTTTTTCTTTTGATAGCTGGAAAATAATGACTTGCCTGAGGCTACACAACTATTTGGTAGAAAAGGTAAAGAATGGACTAATTCTTGTTTCTGTTGTCTAGCAACAAGAACAAAACTACAGCACAGTAGATATCAATATGAGCTTTTGTATTTCTGAAGCATAGTCTGGCACCAATGTTAGCCAGAAGAATTTAAAGTGATTATCATTAGATTAGTATCCATAAAGATGAGTAATTATTAGCACTTCAATTATTTAAGTGACAATTGTCAAAGGTCAGGGGATGAATAAACCTCATAGTTCTTAAAATATATTTTACTTTATCTAGGTCCTCCTTGTTAATTAGTGTTAGGAAGCTAATTAAACTTAGAGTTTGAACTTAGACCTTAATGTTGTAAAGCTTATCTCTTTTTTTCTCCCTCTGAGAAAATTCTAAAATGGTTATTGAAGAGTTTAGTTAACACCAGGAAAATGAAATGCTGATCACAAAGAGTAATCATGATTTCATCAGAAACAGGTCACAATATATCTCATACTATTCTTGTGAAATGGGTGGTGAAAAGTGGCCTATGCTATTATAGGATCATAGGTAGAGAGGTAGAAGGAATCAGAGAGGTTATCCAATCTTATACCATATTTTTAAAAATATTATTTATGCAATTTTAGTTTTCAACATTCATTTCCACAAGATTTTGAGTTCCAAATATTCTGACCATCTCTCCCATCTGCCAGCTCCAAGACAGCATGCATTCTGATTACTCCTTCCCCCAATTTGTCCTCCCTTCTATCACACCCCTCCCTCCTCTTATCCCTATCCCCTCTATTTTCTTGTAGGGCAAGATAGATTTCTACATCCCATTGCCTGTATATCTTATTTCCCAGTTGCATTTAAAAACAATTTTTAACATTCTTTTTTAAAACTGTGAGTTCCAACTTCTCTCCCTTCCTTCCTCTCCATCTATCCCCACTGAGAAGGCTAACAATTTGAAAGATGTTATACATGTGCAGTTATACAAAAGACTTCCATAAACTCACATTGTGAAAGACTAACTACATTTGCCTCCATCCGATCCTGCCCCCCATTTATCTTATTCTCTCTTTTGACTTTATTCCTCCCCAACAGTGTTTACTTCTAATTATCCCTTCCTCCTATTTGCCCTCCCTTCTATCATCCCCTCCCCCCTTATCCCCTTTTCCCTTACTTTCCTGAAGTGTAAGATAAAGTTTCATAGCATATTAGGTGTGCACGTTATTCCCTCCTTAAGCCAAATGTGATGAGAGCATGGTTCACTTTTTCCCTCTCACCTCCCCAATTTTATCCCTTCCATTGAAAAAGCTTTTTCTTGACTCTTTTATGTGAGAGATAATTTGCACCATTCTATTTCTCCCTTTCTCCTCCTAATATAGTCCTCTCTCACTCCTTAATTTTATTTTTTTTTAGATATCATCCTTCCTATTCAACTCACCCTGTACCTTCTGTCTATATCAATATAATTCCTCCAACAATACAAGTACTGAGAAAAGTCTCAAAAGTTACAAGTATTTTCTTTCCATGAAGGAACACAAACAGTTAAGCTTTAGTAAGTCCTTTATGATTTTTCTTTCCTGTTTACCTTTGCATGTTTCTCTTGATTCTTGTGTTTCAAAGTCAAATTTTCTATTCAGCTCTGGTCTTTCCATCAAGAATTCTTGAAAGTCCTCTATTTCATTGAACTACCACTTTTGTCCTTGAAGTATTATACTCAGTTTTGCGGAAAAGGTGATTCTTGGTTTTAATCCTAGTTTCTTTGGCTTCTGGAATATCATATTCCAATCCTTTCAATCCCTTAATGTAGAAGTTGCTAGATCTTGTGTTATCCTGATGGTATTTCCACAACACTCGAATTATTTCTTTCTAGCTGCTTGCAATATTGTCTCGTTGACCTGGGAACTCTGAAATTTAGCTACAATATTCCTAGGAGGTTTCCTCTGGGGATTTTCAGGAGGTGATTGGTGGATTCTTTCAAAGTTTATTTTACCCTTTGATTCTAGAATATCAGGGCAGTTTTCCTTGATAATTTCTTGAAAGATGATGTCTAGGCTCTTTTTTTGATCATGGCTTTCAGGCATTCCCATAATTTTTAAATTGTCTCTCCTGGATCTATTTTCCAGGTCAGTTGTTTTTCCAATGAGATATTCCATATTGTCTTCTATTGTTTCACTTTTTTGGTTTTGTTTTATAATTTCTTGAATTTTCATAAAGTTCTCAGCTTCCATCTGCTCCATTCTAATCTTTAAAGAATTATTTTCTTCATTGAAATTCTGGACCTCCTTTTCCATCAAGCCAATTCTGCTTTTTAGGGCATTCTTCTCTTCACTGTTTTTGGGTTTGTTTGTTTTTTTGTATCTCTTTCATCATTTGAGTTAGTCTATTTTTTACAGTTATTTTCTTCAGCATTTTTTGGGTCTCCTTTGGCAAGCAGTTGACTTGTTTTTTTACAATTTTCTTGCATCACTCTCATTGGTCTTCCCAATTTTTTCTCTACTTCTCTTACTTGATTTACAAAATCCTTTTTGAGCTCTTCCATGGCCTGTAACCAATTCATATTTTTCTTGGAGGCTTTGGATGAAGGAGCTTTGACTTTGTTGTCTTCTGTTTCCATGATTTCAAATTCCTTCTCACCAAAGTAAGATATCATAGTCTGATTCTTTTTTTTTCTGGTTTTTGCTCATTTTTCCCAGCAATTTACTTGACTTTTGAGCTCTGTGTCAAGGTAGATGTCTACTTCCAGTGTGGGTGGGGGGGTATACTATTTGTTGCTTGATCCCTGTACAATCTGCGAACCAAGAGTTCCAGAAATAGTCACTGCTGCTGCCTCTGCTGCTGCTGCCTCTGCTGCTGCTGCAGCTGCTGTGGTTTCCCCTGCCCCCTTCCCCCTCCTCCTCCCTGGGGCTGGGGCCAGACCACTCCACTCTCTCACAGTGGTCCCACAGGCTTTTTCCACTAACCTTCCAATTTGTCCTTAGAGTTTTGGGATCAAGAAGTCTGGAAACCATCACAGGTGCCCAAGATTCAGTCACTCCAAGGCCTGCTCTGGTCCCGTCCACGGCAGCCCATGCTGGACTGCACCCTTCCCCCACTGTGGTGTAATAAATGCTTCACTGTGAACTTCCAGGCTGTCTTGCACTGGAGATTTGCTTCAGTCCATCACTCTGTTCTGTAACTCCAGAATAGGTTTAGAGTCATTTTATATGAATATCTGACTGGGCTTTGGGACAGCGCTCTAGAAAGTCTGTGCTGCTACTCCACCATCTTGGCTCCATTCCCCCCAGTACCATCTTTTTAAGGATGATAAAATTGAGTCCTTGAATTACTAAGTGACTTGTCCAAGATCACACACATTTTAAGTGTCAGAGGTCTGTTCCTCAGCCTCAAAGGGATTGCTCTTTACACTGGATTATGAATTTGTCAAATCACTGAGCATAAAGAATAATCCTTATTAGTTCATTATAAATATGACAGCAATGTTCCATGTTCAATGCTCTGAGATTCTTTGTTTGGTCCTGTGATGATTAATATTTTTTTTTCTTAGTGACTTCAATAATTACAAAATGACATGATAAAATGGATAGTTTAAAATTAATAACACAATCAATAAATATCTTGAGGCACTCAAACAGGTTGGATCTATTAAAATTAAAATCAAGAAGGATAAATATAAATTCTTACATTTATTTTTTTAAAACAAACTTCACAAATGTAAAATAAGGAAAAATTTCTAAATAGTATGTCATCTTCAAAAATGTAAGGATTTTAATTTCAATTTGAAAGACTGGTTTTATATAACAGCCAAAGTACCTACAATAACCAAATGCAAACTTTGGATTATATTTAGAGTGGTGACTTCTATAATCAAGAAATAAATCTTCAGGAGCCAGGATTGCTGAGTAAAAAGACGCATATACTCTAGCACTTACCCCACAGCAAAAAAAACCTGTAAAAAAGATTCTCAACAAAGTCTAGAGTAGCAGAAGCCATAGAGAAATAAAATAAAAGAGGTTTCCAGCCCAAGGTAACCTGGAAGGCCAACAGGAAAGGTTTATCTCAGGGAACACGGAGTGGAGCAGAACCCAGCCTTGGCCACTCAGCACAGGGAGGAACAGGCCTCAAGGGCAGAATCCCCACCACGGAGGGACCCAGATACCTCAACCCACAAGCAGCAAAAAAAATCCAAAGGTCAGTGTGAGAGGGCTTTCTCAGGTGGGCAACAGGGGAAGGGGTTTCTCCAGCAATAGCACCAAGCAATGGCAGACATAGTGGCAGTAGACTGCAGGCAGAGACGGGGCTGGGGGCCATTATCCAGGCAGCTCAGCTTAAAGCATCTGGTGGTAGGGAGCAGCTGATTGAAACCTCAGCCATTAGTGATGTCCCCGCCCCCACCCAAAGCCCCAGGGAACTGAGCAGCTGAGTCAAATCTCTTGACAAAGGATTCATAAGTCAAGTAACTGGCTGGGAAAATGCCCCAAAAAGGGAAAAGAATAAGACAGCAGAAGATTACTTTCTTGGTGAACAGGTGTCTCCTCCCACCCTTTCAGATAAGGAAGAACAAGGCTCACTATCACAGGAAGTTCAGACCCCTGCCTCCAGAGCCTCCAAAGTGAACTTAAATTGGGCTCAGGCAATGGAAGAGCTTGAAAAGAGAGATAGTAGCTTACTAAAGGAGAAACAAACAAAAAAAAATGCTGAGGAAAATAACACCTTGAAAAAGAGGCTAATTCATCTGGAAAAAAGAGGTCCAAAAAGCCATGAGGAGAAGGAGGCATTAAAAAAGCAGAATTAGCCAAATATAGGAGAAGATTCAAAAGCTCACTGAACATAATCATTCTCTGAAAGAGAAAATTGAGTTCAGGGAAATGAATGACTATGAGATAAACCAAGCAGTTAAAAAACAAAACCAAAAGTTTGAAAAAATAGAAGATAATGTGAAACATCTCACTGGAAAAACAACTGACCTGGAAAACAGATCTAGGAAAGACATTTTAAAATTTATGGGACTACCATGATCAAAAAAAGAGCCTAGACATTATCTTCCATGAAATTATCAAGGGACACTGTCCTAATATTCTAGAAGGAGAAGGCAAAATAAATATTGAAAGAATCCACTGACCACCTGAAAGAGACTCGAAAAGAGGAAACTCCTAGGAATATTGTGGCCAAATTTCAGAGTTCCCAGGTCAAGGAGGAAGTACTGCAAGCAGCTAGAAAAAACAATTCGAGTACTGTGGAAATCCAAACAGCATAACACAGGATCTGCAGCTTCAACATTAAGGGACTGAAGGGCTTGGAATAGGATATTCCAGAAATCAAGGGAACTGGGATTAAAACCAAGAATCACCTACTCAGCAAAACTGAGTATAATAGTCAATAATGCTCATTCAATGATATAGAGGACTTTCAAGCATTCATGATGAAAAGACCAGAACTGAAGAGAAAATTTGAATTTCAAACACAAGAATCAAGAGAAGCATGAAAAGGTAAACATAAAAGAGAAATCATAAAAGACTTTCTAAAGCTGAACTGTTTATATTCCTACATGGAAAGAAAATATGTATAACTCTTGAGACTTTTCTCAGTATTTGGGTAGGTGGAGGCATAGCATGCACACACACACACATACACACATATACACACACACATATAGACAAAGAGTACAGGCTGTGTTGAATCAGAAGAGATAATATCCACAAAAAAATAAAATAAAAATTAAGGGATGAGGGTGGAAAATACTGGGAGGAGAAAGGGAGAAAGGGAATGGGGCAGGCTATAACTCATAAAAGAGACAAAGAAACATCTTGTTCAGAGGAGGAGAAAAGGGAGAAGGGAAGAGGGGAAAAGTGAAGCTACTCTATCCACATATTGCTTAAGGAGGGAATAACATGCTCACTAAAATTGGTATGAAAATCTATCATACTACAGTAAAGTAGGGAAGGAGGTAACAAGTGGGGTGAGGAGAATGATAGAAGGGAGGGCAAATGGGAGGAGGGAGTAACTAGTAATAAACACTTGGGAGGGGACAAGATCAAATGAGGGAATAAAAAAATAAGGGGGATAGAGTATGATAGAGGGCAACATAGTTAGTATTACACCACATGATTATTATGGAAGTCTTTTGCCAAATGACACATATTTAGTCTGTATTAAATTGCTTACCTTCTCAGTGGGGATGGGTAAGGAGGGAGAAAGGGAGGGAGGGAGAGAAGTTGGAGTTCAAAGTATTAGAAATGAATGTTGAAAACTATTATTGCATATAACCAGGAAATAAGAAACACAAGTAATGGGCTATAGAAATGTATCTTGCCCTACATGAAAAGAGAGAAGATGGGGATAAGGGAAGAGTGGGGTGTGATAGAAGGGAGGACTCATTGAGGGAAGGGTGTAATCAGAATGCAAGGTATTAGGGGGGAGGGGGAGGGAAGAGATGGGAAGTAAAATTGGACATGTTACAAAGTGATGTAAAAGCAATTTGTATTAAAACAATTGACTGAATTAATTACTGAGACTAAATCAGAGGCATCTTTAATTTGGGGAAAAGAATTTTAGTCTAAGTTTCCTATAGGCAAGTAACTTCGAATAAAATTTGGCATTGATGGAAAAGTTAAGGTTTTAATGGTAAATTTGATTTTATGATTGCTACTTAATCAGGAACTAGAACATATATAGAAAGGCATGTAAGCCACTTAAAACTTGCCTCAAAAGATGTTCCTTAGCCAATGTGAAATTATAGTCATATCTGAAACCTGCTTATTGGAACTTGCTATTTTAAGATTCTATGGGATTATTAACTGTTCTTCTGAGTCTAACTCCAGGTATGGATAGCAAGAAAAGTGGTCTGAGCCTCCAATCCATGCTGCCAGTAAGCCTGTGAGATGCTGGTATGAACTGAAAAAGATGATCTCATGGGAAGGGTGGGAATGGGGCTGTTCAGGGTGGGCTGAGGTAGGATTCTCCTGATTCAATTTCCCCACTCACACTTGGCAGACTTTAAGCCTCAGTTAATGCAAAGTTGAAAGTTCCTGCCTGGAACTGACCTGAAGTTGGGGAAATATTGCTTCCTTGCAATGCCCCTACTCTTAGTGGCAATTTCCTATAGTCAAAAGTTTTGTAAGCTTAATACCAGAAATACTGAACTATAGATTGTTGGTAGGGGAACATTCGAGGTTAAGTCTAAAATTAAGCTATTAGACTTAGGACTTTAGACCAAAAACAATAACTTAGGGTCCTTTAATTCTTAGTAATAATGTAGAGACAATTAGGTCAAGGGCTTATGAAGTTAGCATACATAGTAATTATTTGTGTCTCAGTTGGTCAATGTTAAACAAAAAAATCCATTTGTGGTCTATACTGTAAATGCTTTAAAAGAAATATCACCTCACCAAAAATTGGAATTGTTTTATGTGACATGAACTGTTTTAAAAATGAAAAAAAAAAAATGATTCTTCTTGTAAGTATTTTGCTCCAGAACACACCTGGAATTTGGTTTTCATTTCTCCAAACCACAACTTTGCAAGTTCATTTCTAAATTAAAAAAGGCTGAGAGACCAAGGAAAATAATGTTTGATTGTGAGTCTGTTCCATGTTTTACTGGTTGTTGCAAATGAGGAAGTTTCTCAGGAAGAAAAGAAGAATAATGGCAGACATGTTACCTGTTTTGAAGGATTAGAAGTGCTGTTACCTAAAAGCAGGATTAAACTTGATCTAATGGACCCCAAATGGCAGAACTGGAAAAAATTGGTAGATATTTCAAACAGCAACTTTAGGCTTTATGTTAGGGAAATGCTTACTTCCAAATACAACTCAAGATACATTTAATGGGTTGCCTAGGGCAATAGGGAGTTGAACTTCCACTGGAGTTCAAGGAAAGACTAGACAATGAATTGTCAGTTACATTTTAGTGGATATCTCTTTTAGGATATGGATTGGATTTATCAGGAGTGGAGAATCTGCAGCCTGGAGGCCACATACAGTCTTCTAGGTCCTCAAGTGCTTCTCTTTGACTGAATGCAAATTTCACAGAACAAATTTGAAGTTTTGATTCAAAAAGTCACACTTGAGGACCTAGAGTGCCATGTGTCACCTCGAGGTTGCTGGTTTCCCACCCCATTTGGATTAAATGGTCACTGAGATGCCTTCTAGTTCTAAAATATTATGCTGTGACTCTTTGACTCAGGTGTTCAGCACACGATGTTCATGGAGTCATGATCTAGTCCTATGTGAGAATTAACTATAAGAAACTAAAAAAAAAAAACTCAGCCTCTATACCCCTATCTCAAATTAGGTATACTAGAAATATGACTTCTTTTTTTCCTACAAGGGGGACAAATGAAAGGATTAACTTGCCACTATTAACTCTTTCTGGTAGAACACATAAAAGTGTATCTTGCTATGAGTGGTTCAATAGCGTCTTTCATATAAAAATGACAACACATGTAGATGACTTTTTTCGGACTAAGATAACAGAACAGAATCCTACTATTCAGATGTTCTTGAAGGAATGCCTGTTTTAACTGAAGGAATGAGATATGCTGCATTCAATAAGCATGTAAAAGCCGTAAAAAGACTTATATGTAACCCGCTACCATCCATTTTATAAAAAGAAGTGTTGCCTTTTGTACTATTTAAATCAACACTCCTCTCCCTACTTATCACCAGTCAACGAAGGTGAGGTCAACTTCATGTCAAAACTATTTTGTGACTTCTTTCCTTCAAGGAGATATGGAAAACTAAAGGCAATCTCGAAGTTTAAATGAGAACATTTCTATAATTCAGGATCTTCAGGGACTTATTCTACCCCCAAACTTAGGGAGAGAAGACTAATGCTTTGGCATTGCCAAAGTCTTCAGCATAAGAATGGCCAAGGTCTTCCTTTGTATTCTTCTGTACA
Source organism: Bettongia penicillata ogilbyi (assembly GCA_023548195.1). Taxonomy (NCBI): domain Eukaryota; kingdom Metazoa; phylum Chordata; class Mammalia; order Diprotodontia; family Potoroidae; genus Bettongia; species Bettongia penicillata. The sequence continues at coordinate 6,471,305 of JAJHZJ010000421.1, read as the reverse complement.
TATGATGCGCCCAGAGTTTCAGTGTCATCTTATGGTGGTTTTGAAAGAGGTATTTCCTGACTCATGCAAACTAGAAAGGAAATTCTGCCCAGAAGGGAATAATTCCCACCTACATTAACATTCCTCTCAGTAGGGATGAATCAGGAGTGAGGGATTGTGCTAAACTAAAAGGAGGATCAAGCATTTATACTTTGTAGAATATGTACAGATTGACTAAATTTTATAACCACCTGCCTATTTTTCACTTTGGCTAGTTTCTTCAGGGGACTCAGGTGAGTGAGCAAGGGAGGAAACCAGAAAGATTCATTATGAAGAATGTCAAAATGTTTTTCTGCACTGAACCTATGGGAAAAAAATGTTTAAAAATTCAAATACATAAAGAAAAAGAATCTCAAAATAAGAACTTCAACAAGCTCTAGGAGGATTTCAACAAAAGTGGGAATGAATGGCAAGGGTTTTTAATGTACATGCATAATATTTAATTCCCCATCATCTAAATTTGTTCTACTATAGGTAGATTTTTTTTGAATAGGGAAAGAAAAAAGGGAAGTACAGAAAAAAATGAGATGAAATGGTATCATTTGATCATAGAGTTAGAGCTGAAGAGGGCTTTAAACACCAGAAAATGCTACCCATTTTACAGATAGAGAAACTGAAGTTGGGAAAGTTTAAGTAACCTGCTCTGGGCCAAATACCTAGAAAATGTCTGAAATAGGATTTAACCTCAGGTTTTCTGACTTCAAGATGAATACTCTATCTACTGTTCCAACTCTCTCACTTATTCACATTAGCATAATTTTATAAGCCTTTTGTAAAAAGGTGATTTCTGACAAGAGCTCTCTCTCCCTTGTCCCAGTCAGCCAGTCATCTTGGAGACAGCATCAGTTTCGGGAAAACAATCATGAATTGTCTGTGTCCTCTCAACAAGGTACCAATGGGTATGACTATACACTAATCATAGGGTGGTGCTTCCTTGACCTCAAATTATGAGGCCTCTTAGTCCTATTAATCAGAAACTCTCTTGCTAAGAGTTCCATACCTTTTTCTAAATGTATGGTTCAATGTATTTTTGGGGGGAACTTAGTAAAACTTGTTGAATAACTGAATGGGTGATAGGATTAATACATTCTGTTCTTAAATTATTTTAGAGTCAAAGAGGTGAGTGGAAAACCAAAATAAACAAATCTCATAAAGGCAAATATATGCTGAAGCCAAGTTTGTGTTCATGAGCAAATACTGTGGCAAGATATGATTCTTCACTAGATTTGTATTTGAAATTAGGAGTAGTACTCCTGGATGGTCAAATTAATAAAAAGGAAGAATCAGTATGTTTCATCTTTTATGTAAAAATAGGAGGAGGTTAGTATGAATAGAAAGGGAGAAAAGTTCCGGAGACTTTAAATTATTAGGACCATAGGATTTGGAATTGGAAAAAAACAAAAAACAAAAAAAAATCCCCAAAACTTGAAGATCAGTAATTCCTTACTTTTCATTTCCCAGATGAAAGAACTGAGACCTTGGATGGGCAAGTGACTCGTGCCAATTCTTGCAAATAGAAAGCAGAGATGGGACTTGTAACCATTTTTTGTACCAAATGGAATGACATATTTGCTGAACTATGAAGGAGAAATGAAACTATGAATTATGAATTAAATTTCTTAATTTTAAAATTTAAAAAATACCCTTTCACATTCAAAATGGTGTCAATATTTCTCTAAAGTCTGTTTGTTATTCTGTTGTTTAGATCAGACTAAGTAATCTGTACCATTTGGAAATGGCACTCTACTATTTCTTAAAATATGCACGTCTTTTCTGTTTTCTCCCTTTTCCCTCTGTCCCCTTTTCCCTTTTATTCTCTTTTCTTACAATACATGTTTATTCCTTTTCTTTTTTTTTTCTTTGCCTCATAATTACACCCATGGTCACTGCTTAGCATACCACTTAGCACTAAATGCTAAATATTTTCTGACTCCTCAATTATAAGATCATTTTAAATAATTTTTGTTTTCTTTTCTCTCCTTTTCTTTTCTCCTCTCTTCTCCTCTTTCTTCCCCTCCTCTTGTTCTCTCCCTTCTTCCTTTCTGATGTCAGTTGCATTTTAATGTCATACTTGTGTTATACTTTTTTTCTAATTATATCATCTGCTATTCTGTAAAGAAATTTAAATTATTAAGCTGCTTTATAAATTCTATTAAATAGAGTAAGAGTCATTATGTAGCAAAGGAATTACTATATGAGAATCTATTCTCTATTTGACGAAGGTCTCTTATCTTAAAATTGTACCTTTGTTGGTTTTCAGAGAACCGAGTACACAGGGCAGAACTCTTGGTCTTCATTAGGCAAGGCTTTGGCATTCTATTAAATGCTTCTTCCCCATAGAGTGCTAAGGAAAAAATGATAATCATACTCTGGAGGAAGGTAAATGTTGAAACTCTTTCCCATAAATCCTGCACCATAGAATCTCTCATAACAATAACAAATTTCACATGCATCTATACATCCTTAATTTTATACAAAAAAAGATAGCTTGGATCGGTGAGATACTAGTTGCTTAAACAGGAGCTATATTTGTTATCTTTTAACAAGGATTCCTACATTTTTTGTCAGGAACCCCTTGGGCAGACTAGTGAAACCTGTGGATCCTTCCTTGGAAAAGGATTTCTAGATGCATAAAATAAGAGTCAAGATTTCAAAGAAAATCTAGCTATTAGGAAACAAATCATACTGAAATACGGTTATAAAAGAATACTAATTCACAGGCACCAGATTAAGAATCACTATATTAGAAGAATATTCCCCAGAGTTAAAGAAAAGCCCTGTTTCTAAATAGCTGGGTTGATAATATGCAGAGATTGATCAGAAAAAGCAAAACAACAAACGAAACATGAATCAATCTGCTGGGGATATGCATTATATCTAAATGGGCACAAACAAATAAGGTATGACTAAAATAATTTTGCCTTATTAAAGCTTGTTGAAATAGCTGAATGGGTGACAGGATTAATACATTCTGTTCTTAAATTATTTTAGAGTCAAATAAGTAAGGGGAAACCAAAATAAACAAATCTCATAAAGTCAATCATATGCTAAAGTCAAGTTTGTGTTCATGAGCAAACACTGTGGCAAGAGATGATTCTCCACTGGAAACGTATTTGTAATTAGGAGTAATACTCCTGGATAGTCAAACTAAAGGTGATTAAAAAGGAAGAATCAGTATGTTTCTTGTGTTTTTTTTTTGTTTTGTTTGTTTTTTTTTCAAATCATACCTCTAAATTTGTTGGTACAGGATAGGCATATCAAACATGAAAAGCCTGCACCTGTAACATTGCTGAGTCCAACCAGAACCAGATTAATATGTAATTAGGAAATATTTAATAAAATAAATATACAATAAATCATAAATAACTTCAATTTTGGTAACACTTCAAATTGAGTTTGACACCATTTGAAACACAAAATTGTTTTGAGGAAATGTCTTTTGAGGAAATATCTATAACAGCTGTACAACAAAAAATCTTAAAGAATTTTCTGAAGAACTGAGTGCTGAAATAACTTGATAGGTATGGGAAAGACAGTATGTCAGAATCAGAACTTCAATTCTTCCTAACATTGAGACCAACTCTCTATCCACTCTCCCTATGCTGCACAGCCACCTATTTTTTTTTAAACTTTCACTTTTAAAAAAATGTGCTTTTATTAAATCTCCATCTCTACTTTGAAGATTGTAAGTCTGATAAAGCAAAATGAGTAGTTAAGGGTAGAGCATAGTCAATCACTCATTGACAAACATAAACATCACTCTAAGGCTTTACCTGTTCTTTATAATTGTGTATCTAAAGGACAATAGATATTTCATTTAAAATATCACATTACTAAAGTTGCTTAACACAAAAATAAAATTTTGTAAAGGCTATAAAAGATGATCCAAGATCTACCATTGGCGTGGTTTTAAATTTCCTATTTGAAACAAAAACATTATGCTTCTTTTTGTGGTTTTTCATCCTTAATTCTTGGAAAGTACCAATGACATCACAAGGATGATGTCCTAACCTGCACGTGAATTGGATTTAGGTGAGACAGAGCTGAGCAAACTCGTCAGCCTCACTCTCTCCTTCAAAGTCTTGTGCTTAGAATGATATTACAAATATGTTTTTAGAAAATGTGTGTCATCTCAAAGTATTTTCAATCATTCTCCCCATTCCTCAAAAAGTAGGTCAAGAACGACCTTCTATGTTGAGTTCCTTATCCCCCCAAATTCTAGTGGCCTCTTCCAATTTGCCTTGCATTTAAATACTTTTTCCATTTATCGTCTTATATTTATTCTATGCATAATTTATATACATACATATATTTTTTTCTTTCCTATTAGAATATAAGCCCCTTGAGTGTAGTTACTGATTCATGTTTCAGTGTTCTAACTTATTTACTCAATTACTAGCTGGGATCTTGGGAGCAGAGTAGAAGCTTAAAAATGTTTTTTGTTGTTTTGTGAAAATGGAGTTACTGTAGGAGAGAGGGACAGAGAGAGAGAGAGAGAGAGAGAGAGAGAGAGAGAGAGAGAGAGAGAGAGAGAGAGAGAGAGAGAGAGAGAGAGAAAAGGAGAGAGACTTGGTTTAGGAAATTACATCTGTATTGGTATAGATTGATATATAGGCTTAAGGAATCTTGACATATATCCCCCTATCTTATTATTTGAACCACACTATCTTATACCCTCTAATCAGGGTACAGAAGTAATATAATGTTCTCAATCATATGATTTTTTTTAATTCACCACATTTATGAAAATAAGCTTTATATATTGTTCTCATTCTTTTTAATTTACTTCAGTTAGTAAAATTCTGCCTTCCACCCCTTCTGCACCAAGTTGAGAAGAGAAGAAATCCAAAACCTCTGCTACAAACATGCAGAGTCCAGCAAAGATCTCTGCATTGGCCGTGTCCCAAACACCTATATGTCCACTCACACCCAATAACAGACACATGCGCACACACACACTGTCTCATTCTGTATTCGATGTCACCTCACTATTCAGAGATAGGTAGCATTTGAAGTTGCTTGTTTTGTAATTTTGCCATTGTATGAACAGCTTTACAAGTTTTGCTCATTTTACTCTGAATTAATTCACACGAGTCTTAGCAGGTTTTTTTTTCTTAAATCATTTCCTTCATCATTTCTTATAGCACAAAAATATTCCATAATATTTATATATCATAACTATCATCATAATAATATATAAATTATATAAATATATAATATAAAAATAAATATGTAAATATATAAATATATATAAATAAATATGTAAATATATAAATATATATAAATAAATAATATGTATAAGAATAACTTTTTCAGGCACTTGCTCATTGCAAAAGCAGCCTCTCAGATTTCTACTCTGACATACTCAAAAAGAGCTATATTTTTGTACATTCTTGGTTAAAGCTTGTTTTATTTAATAGTAATTCCTTTCTCAATCTGCCCTCCATCTAATTTCCCCTTCTCCTATCATCCCATTTCTCTTCTATTTCCCTATCAAATGAGATGTATTTCTGTATCCATTTCTTTGTGTGTATTTTTCCCTCCTTTGGCTAGTTCAGATGAGAGTGAGGTTCAAGTGTCAATGACTCTTCCCCTCCTCCTTATTATACAAGCATTCAGACATTAAATATGTATTGAACAAATATGCTACACATAGCAAGAGAATTATGCAAGATCAAAACTATGCACGTTGTCACTTAACTTAAAGAAGTTTGGCTTTTTGTAGTCAAGATAGCTGAGTACAGGCATCAACTCGGAAGAAATCTCCTAAAATTCCCTTCTAAATGTCTTTAAAATAAGTCCTCAAATCAAATTCCAACTCATAAAAGAGGCACACAAGGATAAACTTTTACACTGGAGGAAGAAAGAGGAGATGTATGCAATTCTTCAACCTCTCTTTTATTGGAGGTGGTTCAAAGAGAGAAAATATATACATATGCAGTTGGGTATAGCAATCTATTCTGCCCAGTAGGAAGATGATAAGCGATATGGGGAGAATAATAAAAGGAAGGACAGATTAAGGGAAGCAATTATCACAAGTAAAATGTGAAAATAGAGTTTACCTATAGTAGAAGGTAAGCTGCTTAAAATCAGGGACTGTTTTTTTTTTGTTTTTTTTTTTTGTAATTGTATTTGCAGGGCCTAAGAGACTATCTTGAGTCTTGTATAGACCTGACTTTTGATTTTATTATAGGAAAGATTTGATAAAGTGAAATGTTGAAGTAATACATACATGTCAGTCACAGAGTCTTCTTAAAAGAATTCAGGCTCTGACAGTTTCCAAATCAAGCAAAGGCGTTTACTTAGGGTTACATACCCAGAGGGGCCTGTTCCTTATGGAATTCCTTATGTCTCTGGAGTGAAGTATGAGGTTTATGTAGAGAAGAAAATATTACCAAATTTCCTGGATCTGGTCCAAACCATGATCACCTTAAGATGAGCCAAAATGGATAGTGCATAGGAGTTATTCTAAGTCCCTTCTGTGATTTAGTGGTCCACATTCTGCTCAGTATCTTGGTGGTACTGCTTTCTTATTGGCTGACTCCCGTGGGATGTCTAAAACTACTTTGTGTTGTCAGGTCATGCCTGCTGCTTTAGCAGGGCACATGAGGAAGTTGGGACATTGGGGCTGGGGGCAACAGTTAAGATTCCATTATAAACCACCCCCTTTTACCAATGCAAATGAGCAACTGTCTTGCAACTTTCAACATGAAAGAGATCTTTGGAACATTGAGCTGCTCCAGTGACTTACGTAAGATTACAGTTAAAATGTATCACAACAGTACTTGATCCCAGCTTTTACTAGCTCAGGCAACAACTCTCTATCTACTATATCTTATTGCCTCACTTCTCATGTACATTAGCTTTTGAATTATACAACCATTCCTATTTTTATGTCTTTACACAGGCTGTCCTCAATGCCTGAAATGTACTTCTTCCTCATCGTTCTGTTTCAGAATCCTTTATTTCCTTTGAACTTTTCCTTCAGCACCTGATATGTAGACACTTAATAATGAATAGATAATATATGTAATATCCATAGAAAACATTAAATTGCCAGCAGTTAAAATTATTGTTTGTATTTTAATTTGGTTATCAAACTAAATTCATTCTAAAACATAGGCATGATAGGGAGGAGATTTGGCTAGACAACAGTTCATATGAAAAAGATATAAACCTTTTATTGGATTGTAAACTTATTATCAACAAATATTTAGTATTGTTTCTGGCACTTCAATACAAAGAATGATTTTTTTTCCTAAAAAGCTTACACCCTAAAAATGTGTCAACAGAATGACAAGGAAGCCAGAAAAAAAGAATAAGTAGAAGATGTGATATTCACAATGAGGAATTGTTCGTTCATATCTACTGTAACAGGTTCATTTCTGGTTGTTACATTTTAGGATGGACACTAATAAACTATAAGATGTTCCATCGTTAAATTGTAAGCTCCTTGAGGGCAGGGACTATCTTTTGTCTCTTTGTATCCCTAGTGTTTAGCACAGTTTAACACATGCTAAATAATGTTAACAAATTGGTGGTTAATGAATGTTTACTGCCTGAGGACTGATTGAGCCAAAACTGAGATAAAAGATGATGAGTCAACAGAAATCACATTACATAAAGATTAAATAGAGAAACTGGAAATTTTCAGTACGGAAAACAAAGACTATTTTTTGAGAGGGTGATCAGATTTGGAGAGTAAATAGGCGCAAGAGAAACATCTCTAGGGTCGAAAGAAGCATTAGTTTCATTTTTTTTTTTCTAACAACTAGGAAAAGTAGTTAAAATTTCAAAGAAATATATTATGATTCGCTAAAAGGAACCAATTCCTGAGGAAAAACCTTCCCCAAAGTGAAATGTTCTGCTTCTGAACGTCACGTACCTCCCGGGATAGCTGCTGTCAATCGTACTCAGGACCGCACCCGCTCAGCGCTCATGGCCACGTGCGCCCATGGCCCCTGGCACAGAGGTGGAGCCAGAAACCCGGGGTCCGGGAGGGCGCTTACCGAGGTGCGGCGACGCCAGTACTTCGGTTCTCACCGGTCCCAGGCATCGTACAGGCATGAACGGCCTTTTTTCCATGGGTCCTGCTGGAGGTTACTTCCGAAGAAATCAGTTTCAACCAGTTAGAAAAGGGAGGGAGGGACGAGCACCGAGTCCATGCTTGTGATTGGCTTCTCCCTTAAAGCTTCCCTGTTTCTTCCAGGACTTAAGGATCTTAATAACATCTCTAGACACCTGATGCCATCAACATTTTACTTATATTGTTCCGACTGGGAGGAAAAACCTGTTTCTTGTTATATTTGGAAAAGTGTGAAGTTTTTCAAGAGGTGATGCACTTTCCTGACCTGGTTATGCAACCAATAGTGGAAGAATTTGTGGAAACAAATCTATGTAGGAGAGGTTCCAGACTATGTGCATAGAATTATACTTTGAGATTCACCACAAGAATAGCAGTCTGGGATCTACGGACACTTTTCCTTGAAGGAGGATCTATTATTGGAGTCATGATGGCAGTGGAAGGGCAGCAGCAGCTGCAGAGGAATAATTTTTACTTGGGATTAGCCAAAGTGAAACTCCATGCCTGCTTGAATGTATCCACTAGTTGTGCTACTGTGAAAAGGCTAATAGCCAAAAAGCCAGATCTTCAAAGCCATGATCAGATGACTGTGATTGATAAAGGAAAGAAAAGAAGTTTAAATGTTTCCAGATGTTTCAGCTCATTCATCAGATTACCACTAGCCTTGAAGATATATTAATGGTCACAAAATATATTATTAAAGAATTTGTTGATGATGGTGTCCAGTATCTACAACAGAGGAGTACAGCTAGAGAAGAAAATGCGACAGGTATGACTAAAAATTCTTACGTGGAAGGTGTTCGAGAAGGCATAAAACAGTGTAAACAAGAAAATTTGGATACTGAGGTGAGATATTTAATAACAATAGACAGAAGAGGTGAACCTTCAGTAGCAAAAGAGACAGTTAAACTTGCCAAAGAATTAATTCATCCTGTCCTCTGAGGACACTCTCCTTCACTTTGACTTGAATGGAGACCCCTTTGCAGGACATGGGAGAGACGTTTTGGAAGCAATAAAGGCAGGTCTGAAATTGGCATCGCATCTTTCAGAGATTCCAAACCCAGAAAAAGAGACCCAAGTTTTCCTGGAGTTGTTTCCTGATAGAGTTGGTTATGAGACTTTTCTCAGTTCCAGTTTAGGAGATTCACTGGATCTGATGGAGTTTATTAAACAGTTGGTTTCCTTAATGGTGTTGTAAGACAGATAAACACAGCACAGGAGAGGGTTGCTAGCACAGGTTCATTCTTGATTTGGTCAGACAGGAAAGACACTAAGAAAGGGTTAATAATATTACTTTAGTCTAGCTTTCTCAGAAGAGGTTGCTGATAATGAGAGCACAAAACTTTTATGGCATTCCCTAATCACTGTTATTGGTCCAGCGAGAACTCAGCAGCTATCCCTATGTCTTGATGAAGTCAATTGAGAAGTACAATTTTTGCATCCCCTGTAATCCCACAAACCTCAGTGGGGGCCAGCTGAGGCAAACACAGATTCCCCCCAAGCCTTGATGGATGCCAACCAAGGCATCCACAACATTCCAGCTTGTGTACTCAACACTAAGGTTCCCCATTCACTGACCAGTGACTACCTGATATATAGGGCATCAGACAAAGAAGGCATATTGCCAGCAGTAACCTCATAAGTTTACCTTGCCTCATCTCTGTATCTCACCATGGAGTCACAGTAGGTGTTTGTATTATTTATCATTATATAATGCTGAGCAAGTGTGGTGAAGATGTTTTGAACCATAACTTTGAGAACTTATACCTAGTACCTGAGAACAGAAGATTGTTGTGGCTATGGATCCTGGGAAACTGAACGCTGAGAAATAATAACAAAAATTCACTTCACACACACTAACATCCACCTTACTTACACAAAAATTCACCTTATGTACAGGTGTGTTCCCCAAAATGATAGGTGAATAAAATGAATCTCAATTACAATATATTTGGTGAGCTTTCTATTTCAAGGAAGCCTAGTAGAAAAAAAAAATAATATATATCCTCCCTCACAAAAAAACTTCAAGTGGAGACTGGATAAACTTTGGGTAGGATTGATAGAGGAGGCATTCTTGCTCATATAAGGAAAAGACCCTTTTCCAATTCAGATTTTGTGATTCATCTTTCTTGCCAGGTCAAAATAGCTGGGATGTAACTGCCTATTGTGCTAAACTGCTGGTCTCTCCTTTCACATCTCTGTAAATATCTTTGGGCACAGCTTATAATTTCATGAAGTGAGAAAAATGGAAGTTTATAAAATATTTCATAACATGTTCTATTAAAGTTATTCCACTTTATAAATACACAATTAAGATACCCAGAGTCAATATATCTTCTATAACACTATCCACTTGATTTAAGTATGATGGAGCTTTTGGTCATTTTAAAACCAGTTTAAGAGAAAGTAAAGTATCACTTTTTAAACTGAGAATCTCTTGATGAATATGCTATTCTCAGCCACTGAAAACACCCTACAAAAATGCAATAACTGTAGATGTTCTGATGTACAATCTGTTATTCCAATGCATCTTATAATTATGTGATTTGGAGTGAGATATTTGTCTTCTCCCATTATGTACTTGCATTTTTTTTTAATTTTGCTTTTCTGAATTTTTAGTCTGGGTTGAAAACTCTTTACCATATACTCATATATATATATATATATATATATATATATATATATATATATATATATATATATATATATGGCATAAAATCATAGTAAATGATAATATAATATAAAGTTGTAGAGCTCATTTCTGGTCTAAAGTTGGGTACTTAATTTGGTTTTGTGTCTTCCTAAATCATTTTGGCTTACCTGTCAGACAGCAGACATACAGTCTTTCACCAAGTTCAAACTCACAGTTTTGCTAAACTTACAAGATATGTGTAAGAACGTGTTATCTATTGATGAAGTTTCCTAGAACTCACAGTTGGTCAGCATTATAGGAAAATTATGTTATGTTTATGACTCTCAGAACTAAGATCCTCCCAGAAAACTCCAATATTTTAAATACTTTTAAATATTTTTAAAGCAGACAATGATTTAAAAAATCAGTTATAAATAATTGCATTAAATCCCAGTCTACACACAATAACTTTCAGAGTCCTATACAAGCTCTGAATGGAGAGACAATGTAACCTAATCCCACATGCTACTAAGAACCTTACCTCATATTTCACTGGAAAAAAATGAAATTCAACAGGAAATTCCTCTTTTCACACATTCCACAATTCAGATGTCTGAGACGTCTTCTGTCACTATCAAGACAAACTGCTCTTCAAGCACAGGTCATCCTATTCCATCTTATGTCTAGCATATTTCCTCCTCTACCAATCCCACTCTTGAGTTTTCTTTAGTCTTTCCTTTGTCTACTGGCTATTTCCCTACTGCCTACAAACCTGACAATATCTCCCTTAACCTCAAAACAAAACAAAACAAACAAACCAAAAAAAACAAAACAAAACAAAAAAAAACCCTGACAATTCATTCATCTTCGTTGGCCTTTTCCTTCTATCTTTCCTCCTGTATGTGACTTAAGTTTTTGAATGGGTCATCTACAATAGATGCTTCTAATGTCTTTTCTCTCCCCATCTTCTAAAATCCCTCCAGTCTGGCTCCTGACTATTATTCAAACAAAACTGCTTCCTCCCATGTTATTAAGGACCTCCTGTTTTTTGCTCAGTGCTTATCTTTCTTGATCTCTCTGAAGACTGTGACACTGACAGTAATCAAAAAAGGAGACAGGTCTGGGGTAGAATATAGGCATCTTATAATGGACCCAAACTCAGGCTGTCCTAAACCAAACAAGCCCTATCCAAAACTGCACCCATATAACCTGAATGTGAACCACAAGGAGGCAAATCCAGACAATTCTTTTTATGATTTTTATTTGCATTTTTTATTAAATAGTTTCTAATTACATGCAAATATTTAACACTTTTTTTCAAGTTCCAAATTGTTTCCCTGCCTCTCTGCCTTCTCTCTCTTTGAAAAAGCAAACAATTTCATACTGATTATACATGTGAAGTCATGCAAAACATATTTCCATATTAGTCATGTTGCAAAAGAAAACAGAAAGGAAAAATAATAAAAACAAAGTTTTAAAAATATGCTTCAACCTTCATCCAGAATTCATCAATTCTGTCTCTGGAACTACATAGCATTTTTCATCACATGTCTTTTGGAATTGAAAGTCAGACAATTCTTAAAGAATCTCAAGGCTAATCTTAGAAATCATACTAAGGAACAAGGAGGGCACACTTCTATATTCCAGAGTATGGCAGTAGAATTTGACATAAGCAAAACTTCCCACACCACAGAGAGTTGAGTAGAGGCTAGAGATATGAGTAAACAGAAAATAATTCCAAACACAATGATAAACTACCTTAGAGTACCCAAGAGATATGTTTAAAATAGAGTAGCACCACAAGTCCAAGCAGATCTTAGAGATAAAAATGCTCTGGTTTCAATGAGTACACAGAATAGATAAAAAAAGATACCAGAACATGTAAAGCTGTCAAAAATAATACTTTCAAGTGCTAAGGATCAACCAGTCAGACAATCATTATAACAAAGAGAACTGAAAATACGGTATTACAAAGGATACAAGATAAACACTAATTCAGGAAGGAGGGGGAAAAGTATCTTCTCAAAGCCCCAATGTTTTCAAGGTAAATATAACTTACACAGATTAAGTTAAATAAGACAGACAGAAAATCTATGGTTGCTTATGAGGAAAAGGGACTATAACAAAAAGGTCAAGTAGAAGGAAATGGAGGGAACTATGTATCTCATGTAATGGAGGTTAATGAGATGTTCAAATAGAGGAAGAGGATGAGGATGGTATGGAGATAGAATAAACTTTACTGTCATCTGAATTGGATAAATTAATGTTGAATTATTTTACATCATATATACATGCAGCATGTGCAGAATATATTAATTTCAAAAGAAATGGGTTCAAGGAGAAAGAAGAGGCTTAAGAGAATGCAGGCAAAATAAGTTAAGGAAATAGTCATAAACACAGCAAACTCAATCTTAAAGTGGGGAATGAATAAAAGGAAACAAGAGAAATTAAGGAAGTTAAATTGTGATGACCAATAGAGCAAAGGGAAGAGAAGAGTGGCATTTGCACAAATTTTAGATGGTGAGATTTAGATAGACTTTTTTTTTGCTGCTTTCTTACTTATGAAGAGAAGATTGGGGACAAAGAGAAGAAAATATAAGAAGCTAGGATAGATGGATGAATATGAATGTAATGAATTCAGCCATAAAACAGAAGGTAATAGCTTAGCAGACTGGATTAGAGAGAAGAATATAACATATTCAATTCATTTGAAATGCATTTGAAACATAAAGGTTCACAAAGACTTAAAATGAGGGGCTGCAGCAAAATCTATGATGCTTCAAATGAACTTGGAATATCAGGTATGGCAATCATTATTTCAGATAATGGTAGAGTAAATAAACATTGTAAAAAGAGACCAGTAGGGTTGCATTATACTTAAAGGCAACAAAGTAACATAGATAGTGAATATATATGTATATAGTATGTACATATACATTACACTATACATATATAGTACAGTGCACATCATATATATGTAAAGAAGTCTCAAGACCTTCATGTTTTCATTGTTAAATTTTATTTTTAATGTATGGACATAAAACAAGCATTTTCATAAAAGTACAATAAAAATGACTGCACATGAAATTGCAAATCTGTTATGCATGATTTGCTATTCCTTTCAATTACACAACAAAATTATGATGTAAATTTATTTTTTCTTTCCTCCCCCCTACCCTAGAGATGGCTACTATTAGATACACATACAAACATACACACACATACACACTCACACAAATATATATTTATATATATATAGATATATATGCATGTGTATATATATGTATGTGTATATATACATATATATGTGTGTGTATATATACACACACACACATTGTTGTGTTTGTCCTTTGTTTTTGAAGAGGACCATGACATCAGAAAATTGATGACATGACTTGCACTTGACTTTGTTTTGAGTGAGAGAAGCCTGTGCAAAGTCACCAGCCTCACTTTCTCCTCCTGAGCCATCTGGATCCAGTGACCAGATATTCATCAGGATGCTGGAGACAGCCCAGGATATAATGGGAGACCTTGGCCTTTTTAGGTTAAGGCCTTTTCAGGTACTCATTTAAAGTGAGGTAATGCCCATTCAGTGAATAGCCCTCTTTAAAAGGTACTCAGGGGGGTGGTCCCTTTAACAGGAAAGAAAAAATAAATAGATAAATCACTCTGGGAGGGGCAGGAACCTCAGCTGGGGACCTAGCTAGTTGGGTAACTCTTTCTTTTCCCTTCCCTCCATGCACTCTGAAGCCCATGGATTGAACAGGAAAGGGTCCCTACCCAGCCTTCAGTCATCGGCTGGTTTTGGACCCTCCTGGCTTAGAGTGAATGTCAATAGTAACAGTTTCTCTTCGAAACAACAACCTTGAGGCTCCAGTCCCTCCCAGAGTGATTTCTCTATTTATACTCACACACACACCCCTAAGTGTGTGTAAAATTATTCAATACATGTATTTATCAGTTCTTCCTCTGGATGCAGAGAGTGTCTCTCTTCCTATGTACTTTGTAGTTAATTTGGGTATTTATAATAGTCAAAATAACTTATTCAAAATAATTCTTAAAACAATTTGTTGTTACTGTAATGTTCTCTTGGTTCTCTTCATTTTCCTTTTCATTATTTCCTGCAAATCTTTCCATGTTCTTCTAAAATCATTGAGCTCATCATTTCTTATAGCACCGTACGATTCCATCACAATCATATACCACAACTTGTTTAGCCATCCCTGTGTTGTCAAGGCAATATTCACAGCACTGGCAGTGACTATGAATGTGCTAGGGTAGTTTTCAGTTGCAAAATAGATGACTGTCCATATAGAAGGCAGAAAAAAAAATTATTTAAAGAACAGAAAGCCAAATCCCAGAACCAGAAAGCAAAATCCATCCTGGTGACCAAGAAGTTAATAAACATGATCACAGCAGAGGGCAAAGCCAATCTAAAACCTCCCTTCCCTCAACCAGGGCCTCTCACTATCAGCTGTCATGCTGTGTCAGTTGGCCTGCATTCTATCCCCTTTGACCTGACCCCACTCACTCACATCCTCCCAGTTCTGCTCCACCCTTCCTGTTCCATCTCTTCAGCAAGCTCCTCCTACCACATGTGACTTAGGCTTCCAGGTGATTTAAGCAGATCATATGGGCCTATTAATTAATGAGAAAGATCTTTCATTTAAATTAGTATTATATTCTACCCCAAGATCTTTCATGTGTTATAATTTTCATAGCCTTTGGAACATCATCTGGTTTGCATTTTACCCATATTTTAGCTCCCAATTTTATTCTATCAGTAGAACCTAATCATTCAGTAAACTTAGTTATTTCAGAAGGAGGGTAAGTTTTCACAAGTGGTCTTGTTTCACAAAGAGGAATAATGACTTGAACTCTTCTATCATTTTTACAAAATGGTATGGGTCCATCATCTAAATTTTGGAATATTACAATAATTTCTCCCTCATAATTAGAATCTGTCACTCCAGCCAATACATGAATTCCTTGAGCCGCTAATTCTGATTTAGGTACTATCTGTCCAGAATAATTTTGGGGAATTCTCATATATGTGCCAGTAGAGATTGTTCTTATTTCTTTCCTATTCAACTAAAAGTCTTCTAAACAATGTATATCATATCCTGCCAAACCAGGTGTCTCTGGATATGGTGCTGGAACATCTGACCTCACAGTCCAATACTCAACATATGGAATCTTACATGTTTCTTGTTTCCTATTGCAGATTTTGGGTCATCATTCTGGCTAGAGGTATACTTCTTTAATCTGAGCTGGGACTTGGCCAACTTTCTATTCTCCCTTCAGGTGCAACAAACTTGGATACAAGGGTTCAGCAGGATCAGTAGGGGCATTTCTTACTTCTGTATTTCATCTAATATCAAGTCCCTTTTCTCAGTACATTCTGTATAATTCGTTAGTTGGAATACCATCGATGCTTCTGAAATTTAACCCTGATCTCAGTATTTTCATAGTTTTGTTTATGTAGTTCCTGGTTTAGGTTTAGCAGGTGTACTCCTATGTATTTTATGGTGTCTGGAGTTATTTTAAATGAGGTGGGTTTTTTTACTATATCTTTTTGCAGAGTTTTATGTGTGACATATAGGAACATTGATGATTTCTGTGGATTTACTTCATATCCTACTACTTTGTTAAAATCATTAATTGTTTCAACTCACTTTTTAGTTAAGTCTTTGGGGTTTTCCAAGGATATCATCAAATTGTCTGCAAAAAGAGTTTTATTATCTCATTGCATATTCTGATTCTTTGTATTTCTTTTTCTTCTCATTGCTAAAGTTAGGATTTCCACAGTCGCCATCCTTGTTTCATACCTTTTCACCTGCCTTTCATTTTAAGTTTTTGTGAATCTTTAGGTTTCAAATATGTTTCTATGCATAAACACATATGTGTTTGTATGTGTATATATGTAATGTTGCATATGCACACATATATGTATATATACAGTACAAGCAAAATATTTAAATTCTTAATGAAAAAGTTAATTGTGTTCCAGGATAGTAAACTATAATTGTGAGAGATCTCAATGAATCCCTTTCAAACCTAAATAAATCTAACAAAAAAAAAACAAAAGAAAGAAAGAAATATATTAGGGATCTGTATAGACTTATAGAAAAAAAATTAGAGATAATAGATATCTGGTAATTGATGAAAGGACATATACCACATCTTCATTTCCATGCTATGATGAAATAGTCTTACATGAACAGGAAGGCCCCTTATTCATCGAATCACTGTTCCTGCCTGCTCTGGGTTCCATGTGTAAGTAAAAGCCCACATAGTTCTCACCTGATCATTGTGAAACTTCTACCATGAAGTTTTCTCTGTCTGGTTTTCTGCTTCTGGGAATTCATTATATATATGTTGTTTTGGTAGATTCAGAGTTAACATTCTCTGGCTGCTATGAAAGTGCAGACATCATAAAATTTTAGATAGATGAGTCTTGAAGACATTGGTAAGAAAATGAAAATAACTGACATTCACAACCTGACCTCTTTGTAGAATGAAAGATACCAAATGGCAATGCTTCAAGACCAGTTTCGTATTTTTCCCTCTCAATCTATATTCTAGCCAAATGGATCTTCCTATTCTGTGTACTAAGTGTGGCTTCCTTGTTTTTCACATGTTTTCTGTCTTACTAGGGTACATTCATCTCTACCTCTACCTTGGAAATCCCTAGCTTCCTTTAAATTTCAACTGAAGATCACATAGATGTGATCCTTACTTATATGCCTGGTTATTAGTGCTCCCTTACTAATGTTTGAGGTTATATTTGTTACATTTTGCAGGCCAGGTTGGATATTTTAATCACCAAATATTCAAGCTGTGGTTCTCATTGTCATTTTACTTTGCTTTATTATTTTAAAAATTATTTTAATTTACATTGTTTTCCTTGTCCTGATTATTTTAGACTTCATCACTTCGTGTGTCTTTTCATGGTTTTTTTTTGTTTTCATATATGGCATTCCTTACCATACAGGAATATTTCATTATATTCATGTACGACTATTGCTTTAACTCACATACCTATTTTTTTTCCATTTTTTTTTTCTACTACAAAAGTACTGCTATGAATATTTTGATGTATATAGGGGAATTTCTTCCCATTTTTAATTACTTGGAATAAAGAAAAGTCTAAGTCAATATAAGCATGCACAATTCATTCACACATAAAAATATATACACACATGCAAACATACATGTGAATACAGGTGTTATATGTTATATATTATATGTGATTATCTATATTCTTTTCAGTAAGACCTTTGCTTCAATTACACCTCTGATCACTTCAGTCAAGATGGGTGCTGATTTGATAAATTTATCAGCACTAAGGGGGATGGGATGATTTCTTCACCCTTCCAACCCTGCATACATAACTATTTTGACCCTGCAATTTTAGTATTTACATCTAAGTTTTATTATGGGTGTTTGTTCAATTGTCTGCTTTCTTCCAGTAGACTATAAACTCCTTGAGGGAAGAAACCATTTTATTTTTCTTGGAATAAAACTTGCTATTCCTGCTGATATGCTTCAAAACTCTATTGATTACATTTCTCTCTCAACTCCACCCCTGGCTGTCCAATGTTTTCTGGATCCTTTCTACTAGCTTTTTAACCCTGTAGGTGCTGATACCTCGACAAACCTCTCCTCTGATTGATATGAGACTGTGGTTGGGATGCCTATATCATGAAATGCTGACACAATCAATTCCTGTCTCAGGCACCTTTTTTTTTTTTTTGGTTATTTTTGTTTGTTTTGTTTTGTTTTGTTTTAGCCTTTCTTCTCCCTCCCACACTATATTCCAGATACCTTTCATGTATTGTTATCTTTCTCATTAGAATGTCTATAGCTTGAAATGTTTAAAAAAAATAAGTATTTTCAGCTTGTTTTTGTATTCCAAGCATTTAGCACAATTCCTGGCTTATGGTAAGCTCTCAATAACTGATTTGTCTATCTTATCTATCTGTCTTTCTATCCATCCATCCATCCATATATCTATATAGATGGCTATATGACCACCTATTTAACTGCCTAAGAAGAATGGTCTTAAAAGTCACACATACACACATATACACACATAATATTCCTCCTACATATCACTTAGGATGTTGATTGTCAGAATTCAGACAAACCATTTAACCTCTCTGGGTTTTGTTCACCCATTCAAATAAAGAATTAGGTTAAGTTCTCTTATAATTCTAGTACTTTCATGAAAATCTTTCTTTCACATCTCATACACTTTACCTTTTCTATTTGTACTTAGAAGCTAGAAAACTTCTTTGTGTCAGCCCAATGAATTTTTAATCTAATTAAATATATATACCACACCAAATTGAATCAATTCCTTAAACTTTATTTCAAGATTCTAAATTACTCTAATGTCTAAATTCAACAAATTACAGAAATGCAAACAGTTTAGCTCCTTGCTAATAGATGTGATTGAGCAATTCTTAATAGCTAAATGTAACTTGATAGTATATTAAAAATACATCGAAATAATGTTGCCAATCACCCCCAGAGACCATTTAATAGTGGATTATGCCAGCATACACGCAAATATCGTACCCTCCAATCAACCTGCAGTTCCTTATTCAATGACTACAAGAGCAGCTAGTTTATCTTTAAGAGTGAACTTGAAATTCACTCAAATTACTGATTTTGCTGCTTTCTGTTTTATGTAACCTTAAGCAAATCACTTAACATTTTCGGGCCTCAGTTTTCTCAGCTATGCAATGAATAATTTGAACTAGACAATTCTCAAGGTCCTTTCTAGATATAAATACTATGATCCAGCAATTTCACCTATACTATTATGAAAACCTTCTAGACTCCATTCTTTCCGTATTTCATATTTATCAAATAGCTAAGTGGTATAGTGGCTAGAGCAACAGTCCTGGAGTCAGGAAAATCTGAGTTTAAATCCAACCACAGACACTTACTAGCTCTGGGATCCTGGGTAATTCATTTAATCTCCATTTCTTTATCAGTAAAATGGTAATATTACCTACCTCCCAGCATTGTGATGATCAAATGTGAAAAAAATGTAAAGCCTGACACATAATAAGCATTATACAAATGTTACTTATTATTATTATATTGTTACCAAAGCTTTCTAATGTGTTAGTATGATTATATCACCCACTCCTAAAAAAAAATCTTTAATGCCTCCCCATGAGCTACAAAATAAAACAGGCTACTACTTTGCATGGAAATGAATCCCCTCTGCAATATAATATTTCACATCCATCAAATAGATTGTAAATTTCATGGAGAGAGGGGATATGCTACTATTAATTCATGCATGCCCAGAAACTAACATAGTACCCAAAATGATTAATTCTATGGATAAAATTGATAATTATACATAGAGTATAAAATATAAATAGTCATTTATGTAAAAGTCACATAAGATATGGACATTCAATCTATTTAGAATCATATTTTTGGGTTTCTTTGGGGATTTTTTAGTATTGGATAGGTAGTGATTATTTTTTTGATGGAGATTGGCAGAATTTATAATAGAATGTCTCATAACAGTAGGTATTATTTATATTGATGATCACTAGATAAAAAACTAGGAAGATGCCATTTAAAATGTTATTTTGTCTAAATAATCCTAGATATTTAATAGCATTTCTCCGTTTTCATCCCATTTATTAGGGGTCTTGTGAAATAGGCTGATTTGAGTTAGTCCTACATTGTTGCTATGAATATCCTGCTTCAGGAAGCAGGAGCAGAGTTTTCTCCTTCATCTTTTTTGTTAGAACATGTTGCATCTTGGTGCACTTTTGAGGCTGAACATATTCAGGCTTGGTTATTAGATATCAATTTATTTCCAATGTGTTTCAGACATTTTAACTTAACCTCTGAAACCTTTAAATTTTTCTCTAAATATAGATTAGCACAAGAAATAGAGATATAACGTAATTAACCACTTTAATATGGGAATTGCGCATTAAAATGTAGATGTTCAATTGGACTAGAAAATGACGAAGATAATGTTTTACTTTAATTCAATATATTGTCAGAAAATAATCAACTTAAGAATCACTTTTCCACTTGCAGGAGGATTTCAAGCTCTTTTGGCAGTACTTAGGGCCTGATAGTGGTCTAATGGTGAAAAGGAGGTAGACTAATGAATAACTCATTAGGTTGAAAGCAAGGGCAGATGTGGTGAACGTTGACTCATAATCAGAGAAATAAGTGCCTTAAGTGGCAATTGCTTCTCCCATTCTATTGCTAGACCCAGCTTTCAGAGGATGGGGGACTTATATCAAATTATATCTTCTTCATTACCTTGAACTTGGCTAAACATAACATACTAAGTCACTGCTTCATGAAATGAGTTAAAAAGAAATGAGAGAAGCAACATTCCATATCTCACTCTTCTAGGCTTTCTCTACAATGCCCCAGAAACCATGCATTCTGAAATTCATTCCCTGGACTTTATATAATGAAAGTTATTTTCTAGTTCATTTGTTTTCACCTTCTGATTGACTGACTTCTCCAAGAACCTCACTTTTAAGAAGGAACTTCAGGGAAACCATGTCTACATTCCTTTCCAAGCTGTCCTCCTGACTCTCCTTGTTTTTCTCTAAATTGTTTCAAGTACCTTTTTATTTCCCTCTCCGTTCTTTTCAAAAGCCTTTTCACCTGTCTTTTCACATTAGAATACATACCTCTTGAGGACAGGAACTATTAATTTTTACTTGCATTTTTATTGTCAGCACTTAGTACAGTGTCTGGTGAATAGTAAGTGCTTAATAAATACTTATTTCCTTAACATAAAAAAGGATAATTGAATGGGAAGTAAAGATAGCCAATAAATGTTGGTAGGACCTATTTATTTAAATTTTTCTTTTTTTGAGAGGGGAGTCAAAAGATGACAAAAAGATTTAAACTTTGCAATTTCCTCAGCTAATCTCTGTTTAAAGAAAAGAAATAATGATATCAAAATATTGGGTAGAACATGATGATCTCTGAGTCCTTTTGTAAAACTGAGATTTTATGAAAAATGGTTCAATTGTAGAAACTATTGTGACCTATATGGACTTTTAGCTGCAAGCTCCCTGGCACATTGTAGATGGCCTGCTAGCACAGGTTCTTGGATCTGCTTTTCTAAAAGGAAAGCAACTTTTGAGGGCTCAATAATCTTCTTTAATCATGTACACCAA
This sequence comes from Bettongia penicillata ogilbyi, assembly GCA_023548195.1. NCBI lineage: Eukaryota > Metazoa > Chordata > Mammalia > Diprotodontia > Potoroidae > Bettongia > Bettongia penicillata. The sequence goes on along the minus strand of JAJHZJ010000421.1, from coordinate 6,449,359 downwards.
AAGAGAAAATACAAGCAGAGAAATAAAGACCAACATACAGCACTTTTAACTGTCTGACCATAAGCAATACATACATCACTGATCAACAGACAGATCAACAGACAGATCCAACTGTCTGACCATTATATATAGTTACCAGAGAGAGAAGCACCAACATCTGGGTTTTCAAAGCTGGGGGATGGTGGTGGTCTTTAATAGCTACCCAGAGTCTCATTTAGCATTCAAACCTTCTTCCAAAGAATAAACCCCCAAAGTAAACCTCACCTTAGAGTAAATATACACTTTTTAGAGCTAGAGGGCATGACCCTGTGACCCAGTGCCTCATTAACTATCAAAAGGTATAGATCTTCCAACAAAACAAGCCTCCTCTAATCAAGGTTACCTTAATGGGCAGGCCAATTAATGGGTGAGGAAGATCTTTAGCTCTCTTTAACATAGTTAACATTACACCCTCATCTATATGTGTCAACTAAAATACACTTAATCCAGAAAAAAAGTCTATCCAGAATTCAAAATAAGACTTGGAGAAGATGGAACATATTTGCTACAATTCATGCTAAACTATAAAAACATTCATAATGATAGAAGATTATATCCCAAGGGAAATATTTAAATGAGGATGAGGAAGTACACTAAGACAAGGGGAGTAACAACTTTCTAAAAATAGAAGCAGCATTGAAAAGGAAAACAAAAACAGAGGAAGGAAAAACTAAAGATTTAAAAGATGGAAGAGAAAAAGAATTCTCCCATTAAATTCAATAAATATTTCTTATATGAGAAAATTCTCCAATATTTAGTGAATATAAAGGCAACTTTAGAATCAGACATAGCCTTATTAATGTTCCACCTTTAATTGGCAATGTAACCCTGGTTAAATATGATTAACCTGATTCCTTGGACAAATCTCTAAGATTAGAAACTGTGGAGCAGTTGCAGATCTTCATTGGTAGAGGGATTTTTTTTTCAAATTCATTTATTTATTTTATAAATTAATTTATTTGTTTTCAGTTTTCAATAATCACTTCCTTAAGCTTTAAATTTTCTTCCCCTCCCTACCTTCTTCCTACCCCCACTTCCCCAAGACAGCATGCAATTTTATATGGACTCTACACAAACATTCTTATTAAACACATTTTTCACCTTTTTTCCTGTTAATTAAAAAGAATGGGAAAAACTATGAGAGAAACCAAAACAAAACATACTACAAGAGAAAATAGTCTGCTTCATTCTGTGTTTCAATTCCATAGTCTTTCTCTGGATGTGGATGACATTTTGCCTCAAGAGTCCTTTGGGAATGTTTTAGATCCTTGGATTGCTGTGAAGGGTTAAATCTATCAGAAATAGTCCTTGCACACTGTGGCTATTACTGGGTACAGTATTCTTGGGGTTCTGCTCATTTTACTTTGCATCAGTTCATGCAAGTCCTTCCAGGCCTCTCTGAAATCCTCCTATTCATCATTTCTTATAGCATAATAGTATTCCATTACATTCATATTCCGTAACATGTTCAGTCATTCCTCAGTTGATGGGCATTGATTTGACTTCCAGTTCTTGGCCAACATAAAGATAGCTGCTATAAATATTTTTGTACATGTGGGACCTTTTTCCATTTTTATGATCTCTTTGGGATACAGCCCTAGAAGTGATATTGATGAGCCAAAGAAAATGCACATTTTTGTAGCCCTTTGGGCATAGTTCCAAATTGCTCTCCAGAATGGTTGCATCAGCTCACAGCTCCACCAACAATGAATTAGCATTCTACCTCTCCAACAACTTTTCCAACATTTCTTTTCTTAATATATTGTCATGTTAGACAATCTGATAGGTGTGATATGGTACCTCAGAGCTCTTTTGATTTGCATCTCTCTAATCAATAGTGATTTAGAGCATTTTTATATGACTATAGATGGCTTTGATTTCTTCCCATGAAAACTACCTGTTCATATTCTTTGATGATTTATCAATTGGAGAATGATTTGTTTTCATGTAAATTTGGTTCAATTCTCTATATATTTTTGAAATGAGGTCTTCATCACAGAAACTAGTTGCATAAATTCTTCCCCAGTATTCTGCTTCCTTCCTAATGTTGGTTGCATTGGGTGTGTCTGTGCAAAAACTTTTTAATGTAATGTACTAAATTATCCATTATGTACTTCACAATGTTCTCTATCTCTTCTTTGGTCACAAATTTCTCCATTCTCCATATATTCTTCAGATATTAACCAGGGTTACGTTGCCAGTTAAAGGTGGAATTTTAATGAGGTGATGTCTGATTGTAAGACTGCCTTTTTATTCACTAAATGTTGGAGAATTTTTTCATATAATAAATATTGAATTTAATGGGAGAATTCCTTTTATTTTCCATCTTTTGCATCTTTAGTCTTTACTTCCTCTATTTTTGTTTTCCTTTTCAGTGTTGCTTCCATTTTTAGAAATCTGACAAATACACTATTCCTAACTTCTCTGTTTTGTTTATAGGATCAGCGTTTATACCTAAATCATTTATCCATTTGAACTTCATTCCTCTGTCTGGTGTTAGGCATTGGTCTATGTCCAGTTTCTGTTATCCACACTGTTATCCAGTTTTCCCAGCAGTTTTTGTTAGACAATGAGTTCTTATCCCAGAAGCTGGGGTCCTTGAGTTTATCAAATAGTAGACTGTAATATTCATTGACTACTGTGTCTTGAGTACCTAACCTATTTCACTGATCTATCCCTCTATTTCTTGGCCCATATCAAGTGGTTTTGAAGATTGTTGCTTTATAATACAATTTGTGATCTGGTAAGGCTAAGCCACCATTCCTAGCATTTCATTTCATTAATTCCCTTGATATTCTGGAATTTTTGTTCTTCTTGATGAATTTTGATGTTTTTTTTCTGGCTGCAGAAAATAATTTTCTGGTAGTTTGATTGGTATGGCACTGAATAAGTAAGTTAATTTAGGTAGAATTGTCATTTTTATTATATTAGCTTGGCCTATCTATGAGAACTTGATGTTTTTTCCAATTATTTAGATCTGACTTTATTTGTGCAAAAAGTGTTTTGCAATTTTGTTCATATAATGTTTTGGCAAATAGAATCTGATATTTTATAGTGTCTACTGTAGCTTTAAATGGGATTTCTCTTTCTATCTCTTGCTGCTGGGCCTTGTTAGTGATAGAGGGAATTTTTTCATTGGAAGTTCCCTTTTTCATTGAAATGACAATTAGGGTTTCCCCACCATCATAAAAAAATGTGGGCTATTCCTTACATTAGATGACATATAAAGTTTAAAATCTGTCCTTGTCTCCCTAGGACTCATAACCTGTAAGTAATAGAACATTCACTCCTGCTCAAGCTTGCTTAGAAAACTGATTCATATAGGCAAAAAAATTGTAAAAAGGATAGAGATGTGAGGACCAAAGGCGGAAAAGTTAATTTTTACCAGAACATTATTAAGGAAAACTTCAGAGAGATGGTGGCATGCAGGAGTTATCAGTAACATTTACTGATGTGCCAGGAGTAGTAGAGTCCTTCCTTAAGACTCTTCTGCTTGCCCCTATTATGCTATTCAGAGGGATTAAAACCAAGAACTTCAATCTATGTCAAAGTACTACCTACATATCATTTATTGTGCACATCATATAAACATAATTCACCTTGGAATCTGAAAGTTATATGAATATATTGAAAAGTATTACTTAGAGGATTTATGTAATTATATTAGGGGAGAATAATTAATGAATATTTTAGATATGTCTGGGGTGGGAAGTAGTGTGTATTGTGACCTTTTTACCATAAGGTGGGAAGTATAGAGGCTAGAACAGATTTTCAAGTCAGAAAGAATTGAGTTTGAATCCTGTCACAGATATTTAATGTATGACCCTGGGCAAGTTAAATAACCCCTGCCAGCCATAGTTTTCCTATCTCTAATATGTAAATAATAATAGCAGCTAGCTTTCAGAGTTGTGCTTATGAAATTAGAGAATGTATATAAAACTCTTTTCAAACTAAAAGCAAATCATTCTTATCTTTAACAAAATAATACCAACATCACCCTAATTTCCATCTACCTCTTAAACATCATCATCACATGGCTTTACCCAGGATACCTAAAACACAATATGCCCACAATTAATTTACAATATTCCCCTCTACAAAACTTTCCTGTTTCTCTCAATGTCATCTCAGTCAATCAAACTTAAAACCTCAGTCAGCTTTTTCTCCTTCATCTCCATAACTCTTAACCCTTAATTAGGTGTCCAGATCTATAAAATCCACCTCTAGTCTATTTCCTTCATTTATACTTTTCTGGTACTGCACTTATCACCATTTGCTGAGAATATTGCAATAGCTTCCTATCAGTTATCTTTGACTCAAGTATCCTATCTTCACATAAGTATTAAAAAAAATATTCCTAATGAATTGATCATCCATTCCTTTGCATTCATAACTTGAAAGCCTTCAGTGATTTATTATTTGCATGAGGAGAAATTAAAACTTTTTTTCTAACATTTAACACCATTCACACTGTCTCCATCTGAATTTCCTAGATTAATTTGGCAATAATATTATCTTTTATACTTAGTCAATGAGCATTAATTAAGCATTTGCTCTTTGCCAGGCACTATACCAAGAACTGTAGTAATGTAGTAAAATTAAAACATTACCCACCCACAAGAAACTCACATTCTAATAGAGGGGAGATGGAATGCAAATGACTTTGTACATGAGTCATATACAGAGTAAGTGAAAGGTAATCTCAGAGGTAAGGCTCTAGGAGTCAAAAGGATGAGGAAAGACAATGTACAGAGGGACAAATTTGATTTGAGTATTGGAGAAAACCAGGGAGTTCAAGAGGCAGTGATGAAGAGTAGAACACTCCAGACAATAGGAACAGCAAGTAAAAATGCAGAGTCAAGACAGATGGAGTGATATGTGTGAGGAAAAGCAAGAAGATGTTTCTATATCACAAAATACTAGGAAAGGAGTAAATTGAAAGAAAACTAGAAGGAAATGGAAGGTCAAGATTATAAAAAAGGTTTTATGTTGGAAAGTATATTATATGCAATGTGGTGTGTAATAAGTGGTCACAAGAGTTTAATGAATAGGAGATTACTATGATCAAGGCTGTTCTTTGGAATACCACTTTGTCAGCATAAATGAGTATGTCCTATAGAAGAAAACTGAAGCAAAGAGAAAACACATATATTTAATGCATCTGCTCATTATGAGGTGAAAACATTCTGAATCAGGGTGATGGTTAAATGGAGAGAAAGAGACATGAACAAAGGATTTTGTTAAGGCAGAAATGATACCTTCATATTGAATATCTATAAAAAATGATGGCAATGAGTCTTAGATAATGATGAGGTTGGGAACCTGGGTTACTGGGAAGAAAATTTGGGAAGAGTACAGGGTTATGGGGGGCATAACAAGTTGTCCTTTGGATATGTTTTGAGATGCCTACAACACATCTAATTTGATATATATGAAAATCAATTCAGTCATGTGAGATTGGAGGTCAAATGAAATAATAGAGTTAAACAAAACTATTGAGGACCTCAGTTGTCCCCTCTCGGAACTTGATAAATGCGACCAAAAATTAAACCAAAAAGAAACGCAGGAGATAAATAGAATATTAGAAAAGTTAGATATGATAGATAGACCTTTTACATAATTTAGCCATAAAGGGTGATAACCATATTAGACAAGCAAATTAGAAGAGTAAGAAATAGTCTACTTGTAAGATCCATGGGGAGGAGAAAATTCATGACAAAACAAGAGACAGAGAACATAAAATGTATAATAGATAATTTCTATTATATCAAACTAAAAATCTTTTAGTACAAACCAAAACAATGCAACCAAGAGTAGAAGGAAATATGATGGATGGTGGTGGTGGGTGGGGGCCGGTCAGGGAATCTTAACAGCCAGTGTCTCTCATAAAGACCTCATTCCTCATGTACATGGAGAACTGAGTCAAATTTACAAGAATATAAGCCATTCACCGATTGATAAATGGTCAAATTTATGAACAGGCAATTTGCAGATGAAGAAATCAAAGCTATCTATAGGCACATGAAGAAGTGTTCTAAATAACTTGTTTAGAGAAATGCAACTTAAAACAACTCTGAGGAACCACCTCACACCAATCAAATTGGCTAATATGACAGAAAAGGACAATGATAAAAACTGGAGAGGGTATGGGAAAATTGGGACACTAATGCACTATTGATAGAGTTGTGAACTGATCCAACCATTCTGGAAATGAATTCGGAACTATGCTAAAAGGGTAACCAAACTGTGCATACCCTTTAATCCAGCAATACCAGTACTAGAGATCATAAAAATGGGAAAATGACACATAAATCTAAAAAAATGTTTATAGTAGCTCTTTTTGTGGTGGCAAAATATTGAAAAATGAGAGGATGCCCATCATTTGGGGAACAGTTGAACAAGCTGTGTTATAAGAATATAATGGAATACTATTGTGCAATAAGAAATGATGACTAGGTGGATTTCAGAAAAACCTGGAAAGACTTCTAGGAACTGATGCAAAGTGAAATGAGTAGAACCAGGAAAAGATTGTACATAGTATCAGCAAAATTATGTGATGATCAAATATGAATGACTCAGCTCTTCCCTGCAGCACAGTGACCAAAGACAAGCACAAAGGACTCACAAAGGAAAATCCTATCCATATCCAGATAAAGAACTGATAGGGAATAAGATGAATGGACTCCTTTTTGATGTATGAGATAAAATACTCAACTGAAGTGAGGAAAAATGGTGTAATTAAGGCTTGAGAAGAGATGGAAAAGTTTGAAACAACCTCTCTGCTGATTAGGATGGTGAATCAATTAGGTATATATAAAAGGATTGCCTTGGTGCAGTACAGGCCCAATTATTAACATTATGTAATATAAATTAGTAGTGGACCCAGTCAGCATGGCTATGTTACTTTCTCTAACTGCTGAAGCAGGGTATAAATAGAAACACTACTGATTGATTGGTGAGAATAAGTCAACATTGGAATTTTGACAAGGCAAGATCAGTGACAGGGAAATGAGCATACAGGATATTATAACAGGAAAGACCCTGTTATAATACATATGAGGGCCTGATATTACAGGTTCTTAGATCTGCCTTTCTAAAAGGAAAGTCAATGTTTTAGGGGTCAATTTTAATCACTTCAGTCACTTTAATCAGGCACATATATTGTTCACTTAGTTCAGAGGAAAAAATCAGCACCCTGAACTTCAGAGAAAATAAAAACAGAGAAATCAAGATGAACAGACAGGGCCAACTGCCTGACCATAAGCAATACATACATCACAGATCAACATACAGATAACTGTCTATGTCTCTGATAAAGACCAAACATGCATAGTTATCAAAAAGAGAAGCACCAACATCTGGATTTTCAAAGCCAGGAGACTCCTTAGAGGCTGCCCTGAGTCTTATCTGACCAAACAAGCACTTGCAATGAGTAAGCCCCAAAGCAAAACCTCATCACAGAGTATCTGTACATTTTTCAGGGCCAGAGGGCATCATGATCCTTGAGAAGTAATGCCTCATTAGAAAATTAACAAAAGTTGTGGACCTCCCCCTAATGAAGCTTTCCTTAATGGGCAGGCCCATTAATGGGATGGGGGAAGATCTTTAAACTCTCACAGTTTACCATTACAAATAGTAAAAGGTAAAATTTATTCACAAATGCATTGAGATAGGAAAAAGAGGGAAATACCATAAGGGGAGAAGAAGTAGTAAGATTGGAGGAAATGATGAGGATGAGCAGGGTTATGGGTGATAAGACAGAAATAAAGATTGAATAATAGAAGGCTCTGTTCAGATAAAGTAATTTAGTAATTCATAAACATAGAAGTGGTTCACTTGTGGGCAAGACTAAAATCAAGGGAATATATCTATGCAAATGAGATAGTATGGAGGAATAGGTCATGGAAAATGAGGAGTTTGAAGAAATGGAAATTTGTGATACCAGAAGGAATGCTACGCTCATTATGAAGATTAAATTTGGGGAACAAAGAAAGACTTTGAGCTAGGTATGAACTCATTTTTAAAAATGAGAATATCCTGGAAATATAAAGATTATACTGCCCAGGATCTAGATTGAATGAAAATTTTGATTTTTTTAAGCTCAGAGGAGGAGAATTTCCTGAGTGATGGTAGAGGGGCTCTCTTGAAGACATAATAAGAAGCAAAATTGTATTTTGATCCTCCTACTATGACCACTGATTCACAGAGAAATAGTGAATGTATAACTAACACTGGAAAGGGTAGCCGGATTTTGAGTGTCAACAGGAGGGAACCAGATCTATGTCAGTGTCCTAAGATGAAAGAAGTGAGAAATGAAAATAATTAGGATGAAAATAAGTTGGTTAATTGTTGGATAGACATTTTACTAAGAACAGAGTAAAAACTGGGCAGATCTGGACTCGGGGCATGTGTAGGAGGGATAGGATTGAGGGAGATTCAAGTGAGGGAGGTTACATTTTTGAAAGGTAAACAAAATGTGTTGTTCAGCAGCCACAGGTTCACAATTAATAGGATTAAGAGAGTATGAAGGCATAAGAGTATGCTAAGTCGCCACTGAGGAATTAATCTAAGCAGACATTTCTCACACTCTACATTCCAGGCAAAAGCACTTAGACATACCACCTGATTTCTCCAAATTCTTTAATCTCCTGTGTCTGAACACGTTTCTTGCTCACCTGCTCCCTGTTGAGAACTCTCTTGCTTCCCCCAGTACCTGGTATAGGTAACGTCTTCCATTCATCCTTTTATCTTCCTACACAAAACCTATCTCTGAATTTTCTTAATGAACTTTCTATAATTTATCTTTTTTACACCATCACATCCCACTTTATATTTGTCTGTGTATATATCTTACTTACCTTGTGAGCATATCATTTACTTGTGGTGAGGGACTATGCAGTTTCATTTTGTCTATTTTAAAAAATATATAATTTATTTATTTTTCAGTTCTCAACATTCACTTCCGCAAGAATTTGAATTCACAATTTTCTCCCCATCTCTTTCCACTCCCCACCCCAGGACAATATGCAGGCAATTCACCACTTCCTCCAGTCTGTCCTCCCTTCCATCACCCACAATTCTTTCATCTCCCTTCCCCTCTGTTTTCCTGTAGGGCAAAACAGATTTCTATACTCCATTGCCCATATATCTTAATTTCCAGTTGCATGCTAAAACAATTTTTAATATTCCTTACCAAAGTTTTAAGTTCCATATTTTCTCCCTCCCACTCCACCTACCTGCATTGAAAAAACAAGCAATTCAATATAGGTCATACATGTGTAACAATGCAAAGCACTTTCATAACAGTCATGTTGTAAAAGACTAACCACATTTCCCTCTGTCCTATCCTACCCTCAATCTATTCCATTCTTTCCCTTGACCTGTTCTCCCAGAGCAGTGCTTGCTTCTGATCATTCTCTTGCCGAATTTTCTGTCCCTTATATTATCTTCCCTCTTCTATTCCCTTCCCCCCAAACCGTGCAGGGTAGAATAGATTTCCATATCCAATTGAGTGTGTGTTATTTTTCCTTCAGCCAAACCCTATGAGAGCAAGGATCACTCATTTTCTTTCATCTACTCTCTCTTCCCCTCCTTTGTAAAAGCTCTTTCTTCCCTCTTTCATGTGAGATGATACTCTACATTTGACCTATCCTTTTCTCCTACTCCCAGTACCTTCCATTCAACTGTATATTTATTTTTTTTAGGTATTCTCCCTTCACATTCAGCTTACCCTGTGCTCTCTATGTTTGCATATATATATACATATATATATACAATATATGTATGTATGTATGTAGATAGATATGCATATGCATATATATTATATATATTTATGTTTATATTTATATACACATATACATACGTATTTCATGTAAGAATGCAAACAGTTCAACTTAAGGCTTCTCTTTCCTGTTTAACTTTTCATGTTTCTCTTCATTCATGTATTTCAAAGTCAAATTTTCTATTCAGCTCCAATGCTTTGAAGTCTTCTATTTCATTAAATTCCATTTTTTTCCCCTGAAGTATTATACTCAGTTTTGCTGGATATGTGATTCTTGGTTTTAATACTAGCTCCTTTGACATCTGGAATATCATATTCCAAGCCCCTTCAATCCCTTAGTGTAGAAGCTGCTAAAACCTGTGTTATCCTGATTGTATTTCCACAGTACTTGAATTGTTACTTTCTGGCTACTTGCAATAATTTTTCCTTGACCTGAGACCTCTGAAATTTGGCTACAAATATTCTTAAGAGTTTTCCTTTTGGGGGGAGGAGCCAAGATGGCAGAGTAGAAAGACTCACGTATGCTAGCTCCGAACCCACAGTCCATAAATTTCCTATAAAAAGAACTCCCCACAAATTCTGGAGCACTGCAAGCCATGCAGAAACACAGTGGAAGAGATTTCCGTTCCAGAGAACCCTGGAAAGCCGTCCCCAGGGGTCCGTCATGCTCTGGGCACAGAAGCCATCCCTGCGCTGCTCTAGCCACCTGGCCCCAGAGGAGCAGATCTGAGCAGTCTTCAGGGACTGAACCTCTGGTGGCCGCAAAGGTCCTTCAACCCACAGGTGCAAAGGATAGTGAGAGAGACATCTAGGCTGGTCGAGAGGGGAGCAGGGTGTCTCCATAACTCAGGCCCCCTCGGGAGGCAGCGGCAGAGGCAGCAACAGAGGCAGCTATGACCAGGAGCTCCCCGAGTAGACAGGAGCAAAAAATTAGAGCATAGGATAGCAACTGTGGCAAGCAATGCCTCCTGAGAGTGATGGACAATATAGAAGTAAGAAGGATTCATGACCACTTGAGAGAATGAACCCAGCACCAAGAGAATTGTGAAATACCAGTGGGTCAGAATTCAGTAAAAGAGAAGTGTGATGGATAGCATTTGTATAGAGATGGGAACATTTTTTTTTTTAAATGCCACTGAAGGATCAACATAACACTAGTGGAGAGCTATTTCTCTCTGTAGAATTGCTGGTGAAAAAGCAACTAAACTTCTAAGTTATGAAGAAACTGAACTGTTAGAAGTGGGGTACTTTTAGTGTCTTTTCTATTTCCTTTACTATTTAAATAAAATCATTGTATGTATGTTCAGCAGCATTGTAAAGATAAGTGCTCTTTATAGAGATTACTGAGAGCAACCTTTAGGGTTTACCAGATACTGCTGTTTTCATTTGAGTGGCGACAGTTATCAAGATTAGTGAGATTTTGCCCAAACTATATCATAGGAACTTGTATTAGGATAAAGTCTACAAATTGAGGGTTACATTTGTATACACAGTGACTAGCGCATTGACCTGCAAATGCTGAATATTTAATGTACCTACTAGATTTTAAATTACTTGATGAACAGCATGGAACCTGATGAATGCTCATAGTCTTTATCAACCAGCCCATAGCCTTAAACATATAGACATTCAATAAATGCTTACTAAATTGAATTACTTGACAAAGAGTCCTCAAGGTCCTCAACCCACTGCTGTCTCCATTCTCATTATCAAATGAAAACACACTTTGTTCTCTCTTATAAAAATCTGCCAACTTCTTTCAACTTTATTTTAACATGTCAACCGACAGGAAGGCTTGCCACACTGTGATCTAGCCTTCCTTCCACCCTCTTTGCATATCTGATCATATCTTCTGTGACCATAGAGTAGAGTATGGAATCTTCAGAAAGGGGAATAGAAAATTATTTTTAAAAAAATCACAATTTAGACTCAAGTTTACCTTGTTTCTAAACATCCTGAGTTGCCAGAGGTAAATAAGACTATGAAGATTATTAGAATTAGTATAGCTCTCTGCCAGTTAGTAAAGACCCCCAATTACCAGAGAATCTCACATTCTCTCAGTCTCTCTATCCTTCCTGCATATATATACATAGTTATATGTATTTATTTTAATTTAATATTTATAATGTATCTATAGGTAAACACTCTATCTATCTATCTATCTATCTATCTATCTATCTCTATCTATCTATCTACCTACCTACCTATCTACCTATCTATCTTCCCTCTCCATTGTGAAATAAGCTCATTACGAGGACAAATTATATCATTCTTTATCCTAACACAGCATCTGACAAATATTTGATTTTTGATCAAACAACTGACTGATTGATGTCCAAGGTGCCTTTGGGCATTTCAGTGGTTTTAAATCTACCCTTATATTCATAAAAGTCTGATCTTTAAGTCTTACATTATTGATTGTGAGTTTCATAGAATTTCACAGGGTTTTCAAACATTGATGTTAGTAATAATTATATAATGCAATTTAATTAGATAACAGAAACAAATTCATTCAAAATCTTGCTGCAAAATGGTTTATAAAAATATTGGTCTCATAATTCAAATACCTCAATACAGAATTGAAGATTCACAATTTATTTATGATTAATATATATTTCATTCTGTGGCAGGGACAAAAAGGCTTCCATGTTCTGTATTTAATGATAGGAAAACTATTACAAATTTCATGAAAAGAAATATTAGTTATCTATCCTGAATGATATAAGGTACTTCAGACATTTTATTTTGACAAAGTTAGTTGCATCTTAATTATTTATGATAATACTTCAAAGTAATACAGAGATACTATTGTATGACAGAATACTACATTTTTGTCAGAAAAGAAGCCCTCATAATGTGAACTTCACTAGAATATGTGACCATTAAATCTTTCAAATACAATATGAGGCTGCTATGATTTCCCTGAGAAATACTGAGATTCTGAAACTGAAAAAAGAATGTTAGGTTACATTGTTTGTAAAATTTTCAAGTTATTCAACTCTAAAATTGTGCCAAGAAATCCATATCAAGCATTTACTCCAAGGTAAAGATTAAGTCCTCAACCTTGTTTGAATGTGGCCTAGACAAATTCACTTTGTCACTTAATATTTTGAAGAAATTCGATGAGAGTTACAACAGTCTTCTTTGCATTCACTGCAGTTTTCTTCTGTCTCTTCTGAATGCATCAGTGTTTTGCAAATGGGCATCCATCTGTTACAGTGCAGAGAAAACGGAATCCTTTCCTCCTCAGTCTCCCATTTTTTCCCCACTAGAAAAAACTGGAAGAGGAAATGAGGTCTGTGCTATGCTTTTGATTTATTGCAGAAAGAAACACAGTTTACCCAGTGAAAAGTGCAATTTAAATTTAACATCCTTCAGTAACCACATGTACATATGTTGAACCTGTATATAAAATCAAAAAGGACTTGTGATGGTTAAGGAATAAAAAGGAAACAGGAAACAAAGTGTTATTTTTAATAGTTATTATTCTAGAATTTGTTATATAGAATTAAGGAATGGCTTATAATAAATTATTTTCTTTAAAGAAAAAAACATTTTGGCAATTTAGGACTTTGAGTCATAGAGAATTATTTGCATATGCCTGCCTATTATCTCTTCCTTCTTATAATATGTCTATACACAGAGACATGTTTATTACAATATAACAATATATTTATTATGAGTTCTTCAATCCTGTTAGTGGTTCTTCAAATTGGCATAAATTCTTGCCACTCTTTCTTCCCTGTAATCAACCCTTTGAAGCTACAAGACAGACTTCCCACTGTTAGTGCTAATACATTTTGTATTAGTATTGCTTCAGGAAATTCTGATTCATAGAGTTATAGTGGGGTTTTTTTTCCTTAAGTATGTTGTCAGCTGGTATTTGTCTTATATTGCACATTTATTTATTACTTTGGAGTTAGGATGTGCTTTTTATTGGAAGTTAGGCATGAGTGGAAAAGTGGCATATGGCTGGCACTGAAGCAGGGAATGTTTGCAATTAGAACTCTCAAACAAGCAAAAGGAAAAGACTTCATATCATGTGTCAGCAGCGTGGGTTCCTCTTACATGTTTCATTCCTAATTATTCGTCTTAAGTAATAGCTTTAATATCTTGGAATGAATGAAGTAGCATTTTGCCTATGATACAGTGATAAATACAATTTTAGATTTAATCATGACAGTAAAAAGTCATTCTTGAAAGGGTCTTTCTGATAGGAAAACTTGACACTATAAAATAATCCATTATAACAGTAATCTTAATAAATTTTAAGACCTTAGGTCAAACTATTTTCCCTAGGATTTCGTATAGGATGGCATGATTCTGTCACTGAATTTGCTTTATTGTGTAAAACTGGATAATAATGTAGATACACAAGAGAGGAATTACTTATTCAGGCCACCTATATAGTTTCTGAGAGATAATCTTTAACCTGTGAAGCATATAACATTATATTGCTGTCTTGAGAACAATCTGATTTCCATACTACTTACTGAGTACTTGATCCTGTGCTTGGTAGCTCCTGAACTCATGGTGATAGTAGTGAATATAGTATATGAGATATGTTTCCATTTATTTCAAGAAGCATTCAATAATACTTAATCTATGTAGAAATATGAAGAAAAAAATGAATTCCTGTCTCAAAGACCTTATATTATTCCAGATGTAGACAAAACATATGAATTCATATATAAGCTCAAACATAAATATTAAATACAAAGTAATTTTCAATATTTTTCGTATGCACATTTTTCAATATGCACATATCTACATAAACATATATGTATGTGTGTATATATAATTTTCTTAGTCCATTAAACTGTTAGGGGGATCAGAAAAGGCTACAAGTTAGTAATATATAGTACATGTGTACAGATAATAATTATACAAAGTAGAATGTGAGAGTATTATGAGTGAGAAACAAGCATCTATTAAGCATATACTAGGGGCCAGGTACTATGCTAAGTGCTTTATAAATACCATCACATTTGATCCTCTCAAAAGCCAGGAAGTGTTAGGTGGCATTATTTTCTCCATTGTATAGTTAACCAAACTGAAGCAGAGGTTGACTTACTCAGTAAATGTCTGAGTCCACATCTGAATTCAGGTCGTTCTGATTTCAGACCAAATGATCAATTCACTGAGCAATCTGTTTGGAGAAAAAAACAGTTTTGTTAGTCAGAATGTAATAACCAAGTTTTACGATTTTTTAAATTTTTGTTTGTTGCACATTTTTCTCTTGATGAATTCATGAGATACAAACAAGACTGAAGATGAAGATAGGGGACACTGATTTCATCCCCTCTGTTTACCTTTTGCAGTTTCTTAAAATTAGTTCCAAGTCAGACAGAATTAAAGTATTAAAAGTAGGGTTCATAACTTATCTTCTGTACGTTCTTTGTAGGGTTTCGTTGACACAAGCAGCTGAAAATGGGTTTGAAGCTTCAGAATCCCATAGGAGTATAAACAAATTGATTTGCAAGGAGTTTCTAATGCCATACTGCTTGGGGCAGTCTATAATCACTGAAAAACAAGCATTTGTTTAGTGCTTATTGTGTACTGGGTATTGTGTTGCATTCTAGCAGTGACAGAAAGGGACAGAGACAGAGACAGACAGAGACAGAGAATGTGTGTGTCTCTGCCCTGAGGGAGTATACATGCTAATCTGGAACATGAACAACTCTGAAAAAAACTAGATCTATACAAGATATATACAGAGCAGATCAAGAGGATAACTTGCAGTGAGAAGGCATTAGCAATTGGAGAGCGAGAAAACGCCTACAGAAGTTACAGTTTGAACTGTGCCTTAAAGAAGTAAGGAAAACTAAAAGACAGAATTGACAGGGAAGAGTTTTCCAGCCATGGAGGGCAGTCGTTAAAAATAAACAAACCAAAAACAGGCCTAGAGATAGTAGATGGAGCATCATGTTCAAGAAAATATAAGTAGGTCGATGATTGTAGACTTCAAAGCCAGGTGTAATGTACAATGATGAAGAAAGGGTGGGAAATGCTTAGATTGTGAAGAGCTTTAAATATCAAGTATTATATTCTATTTGACTTTGAAGGTAATAAGGAGTCACAAGAGCTCAGGAAAGAGAAGAGTGACATAGTCAAAATTATGCTACTCAAAAATTGGCAAGTGAGTAAAAAATAATTACTAAGGAAGATGATGATAGCTGGCATGTATTTAGCACTTATACATCAGTCACTGTGCTAAGTTCGGTGTTGTTGGAAGAAGCTGGAGGCAGAGAGAGCAGGTAAGTGGTTATTTTTGTAATGCAGACCGTGTGAGAGGTGATGAGATTTTAGATTAGGAGTTTTGACTTGATGGGAGAAGAAAAGAGAATGTACATAGATTTTGTGAAAGTAGCAACAGTAAAATTTGATGATGGATTAGATATATAGTATGAATGAGTAATGACTTGACGTTGACATTGAGGTTGCAGGCCTGGGTAGTTGTGAGGATGACTTAGAGAGTAATATGGCAGCGCAGAATGGTGACTAGTTGCATGGGAAAGATAATGACGTCGGTTTCAAGTATTTTGAGTTTGAAATGCCTAGTGATATATAATTTGAGTTGCTCAAAAGGCAGCTGATGATGTAAGAATGAAGAGATAGGGCTGAATATATAAATATTACAAATCTCTGAGTCACACACAGAAATAGTAATTGAATTAAAAGACTGGTATAGAGATGAGAAGGGAGAGGAGAGAAGGGAAGGGAATCATCCCAGAATCACCTTCTAATTTTACTTCTCAACCCCTTTGCTAGCCATTGATGAATCAAGTCTCTTGCTGTGACAATAGGTCTAGCTGCCGGCTCTTATCAGTGACAAGAATTACAGCTACTGTGCTCTGACACGAGTTGAGGTGGATAGCAAACAACTTTAAAGGGACAACATCTACTAGCCTTAGAAAAGTCCAGAAATAATTATGAGAATAAAAGGTGTGACATACACAGAGAAAGGATTACCAATGTACGTAAAGAGCAGCGGAGCAAATAAACAACACTGAATCATTATAAGTATGAGCTTTCCTATCCATGTACTCTGAGTATAGAGATTCCTGGAAAATGTACATTATGCACACACATATGCATATGTGAAGCCCATATGTATATCCTACATATATGATCCCTAAGAATACAGATTCTTTGCATATGCTTTCTCTGTTGATGATGTGTCAATCTGTGGGATATTATACCTCATTTTTTAATAAGATTAATTTCTTGACTCCTTGTTTGTTAGGACATTTGATTCGTATGTTATCACAAAGATCTACAAAAAAAAAATACCCACTGATGATGACTCATCTACTATAGTTGCCTAATCTGGTAGCGTGACTGTAATTCCTGCTTTTTGGATTCACGTGATGCATGATAAAATTGATTTCTCTCTTCATTTTAGTGCTATATATGTCTTTGCTTTTTAGGTATGCTTCTTGAAAGCAACGGAATGTGGCATTTTTGATTTCTTGTACAATCTGCCACTTTATTTTATTTTATTGGTCAATTCATTTCCCTTTAAAATTATGAATTATGTTCATATTTTCTTTCATTTGTCTCTTTTTTCTGAACAAAATATAGGCTTTCTTTTCTTTTCCTCTAAAAAGCCCAGACTTTCTCTTTAATTATTACAATTCAGTTATACTTTGATCTACTAGAATTTAAGGAATTTCTCTTCCCACAGTTTCTCTTCCTACCATCCTCAAGTCCTAACTCCCATTTTGTGCTTTATTTTTTCCCTTCTTTTTTATTAAGTTAGCTAGTCCAAAACTGAATTTATTATATTTTGACTTCTCCCTTCCACTCTCTTTAACTTCCCTATTACTATCAAGGTCTGTCTTGCCCCAAAAGAGTGGAAACACTCATTTTTATTACTTTATATTTCTTAATGTTTTTTTTTAAATTCATTAAAGAGAGTATGAAACAATACTTTCAAATTTTAAATATATTTATTAGATTTGTATATATATGTACATATACATGTGTGTACATACATATACTATTTGTATATATAGGTATGTAATTGATATCAAAACTGGGAACCAACTTATTTAGATGAACCTTGAGTAAGAATTTCCTGACAGCTAGAGGTCTGGTATACATTAGAGCAGGCTGTCAGTGCTTCCCCCTGAGGATTTTTGAAACTGGAATGACTCCCATGAGTCCAGAGAGATGGTCCTTTGATCCAATAACACATATTCACATGTACTACCTAAGTATTTTAATGATGGATGCTTTTAGAGAAAAATTCCCTTTATATATACTTCTTTTACATTTATACTGTTTTTATATGAATATTAATCTTTTTTTACTTGTGGTATGCATTTTTGATTTAAGGATATTTTATATGATTTTTGTAGAACATTCTTCTCTTGTTTCATTCAGTTTTTATAAAATAGTGTATTTTCTATCCATTTCACAAGTCACTGCATTTATTTTTACCATCCTTGAGTCATGAAAAAATGTAAAAATAAGCAAAATTGCTTGACAAGTAAATATGTTGTTCACTCTTCCCTTATGAGTGATTCTTCATCTCTTTACCTCACTTCCTTACATCACCTTCTACACATGATCTGAATCTCAAAGCTGTCATTTTTTTAGGATATTTCATCTGTAAGTCGTTTTTTTCTTGTGTCACTACAGTTATGTTTGTACTAAATCAGGAGTGATATACTTATTATCCTAGCTCAACTGACATACCACCTATGTGCAAACCTCTGGATTCCTATAGCCTTTTTGTCCTTCTTTGTTTCAAAAGAAAATATTATGTGTGCATTTATGCATGTATGCATTTATGTGTGTACATAATATATAATAATATACTGCTGCCTCCCATACACTTCTAAATAATTTCAGTGTCAGTGTCTACACACGTAAAACAAAATGGAAAATTTTGCCATCATTCCATGAGGTCAATCAATGTAGACAATAAATAGAAATAATTTCTTGTATAAAATTACATTGATATCAAATTGAATTTTAGAAGAACACAGAGTGCACAGTAAAATGAAGTGGAGATTTGGCAGGTCTTTAGCTCATTTGATCTATCTCAACAGACAAAGTGGAAAGTTTGAGCCAAAAAACACGAAAAGGCACTTTGAGATAGGAATAACCCAGCTCTGACAGTCTGTTTAGAGCTAATTCTATGGATAATACTCATTGCCCCATTCACTTTGGCTATGCCTACATAGCAGAAATTATAGGATTGCTATAGAGCCATTGTAGAATTCAGTTTGCTACAGCATCTATTACAACAATTCAGATATACCGAAGCTAAATTGAATTGTTCGATGATCTAGATGAGTTATTTAGGTGACATAAATGACTAATTATACCATGTTTAATATAGGGCCATTGTTGGGGTTGTTGCTGTTGTTATGTAAACGTAAACTGTCTATAAGACAACAAAAATTCCATTAGCTTTCATGCTACCTCATCAACATGGTGCCAAACATCCAGCTACTTGGGAACATCTGGATAATGGACTGAAGATTTTTTTTTTCAAACTACGTTTGGCACCAGGAAAACAAAATTTCTAAACAATTGCCTGAACTTTTCTATCTCTGGTCTGACATAATGAAGACAACACATTAATTCTCAATGTAACATCAACAATGTCTTACATTAAAAAAAAAGATAATCCTGTGACCTCTCTGTAGTACAGCATAAGATCTTGAAGCTATTTTTCCAAAAGAATTTATTTATGACTTTGCAATTTATTGATCAATTGATTTAACTATGTAAATCTAGTTTAATTGAGTTATTTTAAGCTGATAGCTTCCATAAATGTCTTGGGATCTGATCTGGTCCATCACTCTAATGCTCTGCATATGAGAGACATATAATTCAAATTTAATTAGAACAAAAGATAACAATTAGAAAATGAATGTGTATATATACACATATATACATATGTATGTGTGTATATATATATATATATATATATATGTATATTAGATGAGAATGCTTCATTGACTAGCCTTTAGGCTATTGGAAAGATTAAATAAACTATGTTATATGTGAAGATTTTTTTTTAATTATGAAGTGCTATGCAAATATATGTTCTTTTCCTCATACTGCCCATCATTATCATCATCACTCTCTGGATGATCTTTTCTATGACTTGAATCTCACTTGCTCATTCAATTTTGATATAAGATAAAATGGCTTTTTTTTGAATTTTACTTTCTCCTATATGTTTATCCTGTTTTCGTTCATTTTCACCCTCACTTTTTAACACTTTGTGCTTTGAGTAATACATGGTCACTCTTAGATTATTGACATAATCTTTCCAACTGTCTTCGTCCTCTATTTTTCTTCTCAGATGAAAATGAAGTACTGATTCTTATAAACTGCTAACACCTTTATCCCATAAAGTGCCGCATAGCTTAATGGCAAAAAGAATCAAAACTCATTATGCTAGATAAATGCATAATCCCTGTAACTTTCACACTTTTATTATTGATTAATTTTACCTGGATTTATTGATTTAATTTTATTAAAGTATTAAGCTGAGGGCATTTTGAATATATGGATACAAATGGAGGAAGACCAATTGAGAGAATATTTTAATTGATAAAAAATTGAATACTCAGAAAATTCAGAAACATGCGCCCATGAAGCATCTGAACCATACAGCAGATTTAATCTGTCTTTGCCATTTCAAATGAAGCCTTCTGGAATATGTTAAAGGCTAGGAAAAATAAACAATTATATGGCAAATTCCAATCCTATTTAATACTTCCAATAACTCTTATTTTCCCTTCTAGTTCATGTAATTTGTATGCTTAAGAAAAACTACTTATAGAGATGCTGCAGTATATTTGGGAAGATCAATACCCCGCTGGTGTTGATATTTGTCAACGTTTTCTTTAGTTAAAGATTTATAGGATGCCAAAAGCAGTTATAAAATCCTTAACTCTTAGTCATGTCTCTATTTGCTCTAAGCTAAAACCTTCATCTTTATTATTATCTATTTTGCAATAATAAAGAACATGCCTCTGGATTTTTTATAATTGTGTTTAAAATAGTGATGGTGATCATGGAATTCCTTAAGCTTTCCTAATAATTGGACTAAATCTTTATGAACTGATTAAAACCTAAAAATAACTTCTTAAGATGGACAAAAATGACACACCATTCAATCAGTCTAAGAAAAGTGTGCCCTTGAGTGAGAATTTCCTTGAAAACATGAACTAAAATATAATTTCAAGTTTAAATGATACCAAACAGTGATAAGGAAATTAAACTCTCCATTTAATCAAGATTGCCTTAGAGCTAATGAGGAGAAAGTTGTAACAAGGAACAGTCATCATGTTTTATGGATATCACACAAAATCACTATTATGTCAGCAGAGAAGCTAAGTAACAAGGGGCAGAATTAATAACTTACAAAAAGCAATGGCAACAAAAGGTATACACAACTATATATGATGTGATATAATCATATGAATAAGCATGTCATGAGCCATACACTAAGTTTTATTTTGTATACAAAGAGCATTCTTTAATAGAACTTATAACTGATACACAGTAAAATAATTAGTCATATGCCTCTTGATAAGCAAGGATTTCTAAAATTATGTGTTTTTCCAATATACGAGGACTATTTTTGGTAGACTTCATCCCTCAAACAATGTAAAGACCTAAAACATTTCCAAAGGACTCTTGATGCAAAATGTCATCCACATCGAGAGAAAGAACTATGGAGTCAAAACACAGAATGAAGTAGACTATTTTCTCTTTTGTTATATTTGGTTTTGTTTAGTTTTATTCATGTTTTCTTCAATATGCTTTCTTATATTCAACATGGCTAATGTGAAAATGTGTTTAATAAAAATGTATGTGTAGAGCCCATATAAGATTTCATGCCATCTTGGGGAGGGAGGAGGGAGGGAAGGGGAAAAAATTTGAAACCTATAAAAATAATTGATGAAAATTTAAAACAAATGAATAGATTTGGAGGGAAAAAATAAAATCTTGTGTTTTTCAAATGATTAATGTGTTGAATGACTATTAATATTTTCCAGATTATTTAGGACAAAAATGAGAAAGACCTATTCAAAAATCATTAGTTGACTCAAATTAAACCCTTATGCTTTATCATGATCATGATAACAATTATTGTTAAAACCAGAACAAGGTAAGAGTGATGAAAAGATCACAGATTTAGAGTTGGAAGGATATTCAGAAATTACCTAATCCAATTTCTTCATCTTATAGTTGAGGAAAATGAGGCACAGAGTTCAAATGACTTGACCACAGTCTCAAAGAGAGTAAATGTCTGAGGTAGGAGTTGAAGCCATTTCTTCCTGACTTATATAGTTCACTAGATGAAGCATAATGCCATGGTAACGATGTGGTGGTGTTGATGATGATGTGATAGTAGTGTTCCAAGCTCATATTTATGTTTTACCTCATGATTTTCAAGTAGACTTAATATAGTATACTTCTTGATAATTAAAATACTCCTGAGAGATACAATAATTATTTAAAGCAGATCAAGTAATAGAAAAGGTCTAAAAAGTCCTTGACTTTTCCATGACTTGTATAAGGTTTTAGAGACATTAAAGGGAGGTTAGGCATGGGAAGAAAAGGGACAGTTTCAGGACAAGGTGAGCAATTATTCATAAGAGCTTATTTTCTTTCTCTAAATTCAGAAAAGTCCAGTATAGTAAAAAGAACTCTAAAATAGTTGTCAGAAGATCCAGCCTCTAATTTTTCTTTTTTGACTAACTTATAATCTTGAAAAAGTCATCTTTATTGATGTCAGTTTCCTTATGTATATATGGAGAAGTTAGAATTCAATTATCTCTAAAGTATTGTGAAGCACCATTATTTCATAATCTACCACAAAGTATTACCCTTCCTTTCCTTCTCATTCTAATTTTGTGGTGTCATACAATTGTTCCTATTTCAAAGCCCCAAATGGCAGCTAAAAGGTAGTGAGGTAGAGTAGAAAGAGTACCATGATACCCTTTGACCCAACAATAACACTTCTAGGACTGTATCCCAAAGAGATCATAAAAATGGGAAAGGGTCCCACATGTACAAAAATATTTATAGCAGTTCTCTTTGTGGTGGCCAAAACCTGGAAATCAAGGGGATGCTCATCAATTGGGGAATGACTGAACAAGTTGTGGTATATGAATGTAATGGAATACTATTGTGCTGTAAGAAATGATGAACAGGAAGAATTCAGAGAGGCCTGGAAGGACTTATGTGAACTGATACTGAATGAAAGGAGCAGAACCAGAACAACTTTGTACACAGTAACAACCACAGTGTGCGAGGAATTTTTCTGGTAGATTTAGTGCTTCACAGCAACACAAGGAACTAAAAAATTCCCAATGGACTCTTGAAGCAAAATGCCTTCCACATGCAGAGAAAGAACTATGGAATTGGATCACAGAATGAAGACTATTTTCTCTTGTGTTATGTCTTGTTTTGTTTTCATGGTTTCTGCCATTCATTTTAACTCTTCTATACAACATGACTAAGGTGAAAATGTGTTTAGTAAGAATGTATGTGTAGAATCTATATAAGATTTTACAACATCTCAGGGAGGGAGGAGGGAGGAAGAGGAGAAAGTAGAGAAGTGAGGGGAAAAAAATCTAAGATATATGGAAGCGATTGCAGAAAACTGAAAACACATTAATTAGTTTTTAAAAAATTTAAATATTGTAAAAAAAAAAAAGAAAAAAGAGTCCATGCATAGAATCAATCAAACTGGGTCCATTTCTTAGAACTGACACTAGCTTTGTGACTTTGTATAAATCATATAGTGATTCCAGGGCTATTTCCCCATCTGAACCTGGATAAAAATGCCTACACTATGTATCCCCCAGAATTGTGTGACCATTGCCAAACAACTCAGCTTCTCATATTCTCACTCTCTCTTTCTGTAGAATGGGATCATAATTTTAGCATGGCCTATCCATTTCTGTCATTTCCCAAATATTGGGAAGCTTCTCTGTATTCTGTTTTGAGGTGTTGTTGTTAGGCTATTAAAATAATACTTATAAAATGTTATCATAGGTATTTCGGTATATAGAAGATCTTTCAGTTATATGATTAATATTGAGATTGCTGCAATAAAACTATGGGAAGGATATTAACTTTTTTTTTACAAAATTCCAAATTACTTTTGAATCATCAATCATCATTCTACAAATTCTACCTATTGGTATGTCTGTCTGCCCACAATACCCACGAAATATATGTTTATATGCTATTTTTAATCAATTGATAGGTGAGAGTAGCATATATATATATATAATTACAATTTCTCCTCTCCCATCCTCTACATTTGTGTATTCTTTTTAAAAACACTAATTATAAAGAATGCTCATTTCCTGCCATCTCTTATTCTGTATTTCATCCCTGGTATACTCATTTTCCCATATCATTTTAAACATTTCTTTCTTAAACAAATAAGAAAGCATAAAAACAACTTCACATTCTGTGTTGTTTTTTTTTTCTTTATTCCCTCTGTGCCCCTTGAAGATACTGAATTTCTAAAGGGACACCTTCCCCACACTCTTCCATTAAATATAAGCCTTTCTTTTCCATTTTTCGATTTAGCCCCTTTCAATTGCTTAACTTTTATATTTAAAGATTTTACCTAACTCTGCTCATTTTCATCCAGAATCCTTGAGAGTCTTCTCTATTTTACAAAGATCCATTTTTGCCTTATAAAATTATACAGTTTTTCTGGATAAGTTATAGTTGTAAGCTTTTTTTATTTTTGTTTTGTTTTGCCTAAAAGAGCAATGTATTCTGTGATTTTATCTCCTTTATTTTATTTGCAGCATAGTCTTGAGTGATTGTGACTGTGGTTTCCTAATATCTGAACTTATTCTTTGTGATTACAAGGAATACACACACACACACACACACACACACACACACACACACACACGAGCGTGTATGTTGTTCAATTGTTTCAGTTATGCCTGACTCTTTTTGACTCCATTTGGAATTTTCTTTGCAAAGGTACTATAATAAAATTGTCATTTTCCCGATAAGGAAACAGGTTAACAGGGTTAAGTTATTTGCCCAGAGTCACACAGCTAGTAAGTGTCTGAGACTGAATTTGAACTCAGATCTTCTTGAGTCTAGGTCCAGCACTCTATCCACTATGTCACCTAGCTCAGAAAGAGAGAGTGAGAGAGAAATTGAGAGATCAATATGTGTCTATGTGTCTGTGCGTATGTGCAATTTTTAATATATTTGTGTATACTGTTTTTGTCCTTGACTTGGATATTCTGGATATTAGATCTGAAATTCTCAGATTAAAAAAAAATTAATTTTGTATTTTATTATCATAGCAAATCAGCAAACACAAACATTACATATTGTGAAGCAAAGCAACAGCCAAAAAGAGATTGCATATGAAATTGACAACCTTCGTCTTGTACAGTTGATATTTTCCCACTATGTAATGTTGGATATTTCAAATTTAACATTTTAATTTGAATATTGTCATGCTTTTCTGTGCTCCTCTTCTCCTCAGACTTTCTTCTGGTCACTTCTGTTTATTTTTAATCATGCACTTATCTTTATTTCCCTTGTCATTATTGACATCAGTCCTCTATTTCCCTATTCCTTTTCCCATGGAAGAAAAAGAAACCTCTTATTTAAAACAAATCTATGCCTTGCTCATGTGTAAAAATACAGGTTTCATTCTCCACTTTCCTTTATCCATTCTGCTCGGAGGTGAAGAAAATGATTTAGTGTCAGTCCTATGAAATATAATTGATCATTGTACTGATCATAGCTAACAAATCTGGATTTTTTTTTTCAAATGCTAGTTTCTTCTAGGAGATGATTGATAGACTGTTCCATTTTCATTTAGCCTCTGGTTGTAATATATCTGGACAGTTTTCCTTTATGACTTCTTGAAATATAATGTGCAACTTTTTGTTTATGTTGTTCAGAAGGTAAAAGAGAAAGGAATAAGGATTTATTAAGAACCTGTGTACCTCGCACATATAATTTTATTTAAACACATATTATTTAAATTCATTCTCACAATAAACCTGTGAGGTAGGTATTACTGTAATGCCTATTTTACAACTGAGGAAACTGAAATAAAGACATAGTTTCTGAGACTAGATTTGAATTCAGTTTTTTCTGACTTCTAATTCACAACTGTCGCCAATGAGCCTCTCAGCTGCCACAAATCCTGGTGATTCTTAAAGTATCTCTTCTCAGCCCACTTTCTAGGTAATTTATTTTTTAAATATTTTATAGTTTGCAATTTCTAACTTTA
Source organism: Bettongia penicillata ogilbyi (assembly GCA_023548195.1). Taxonomy (NCBI): domain Eukaryota; kingdom Metazoa; phylum Chordata; class Mammalia; order Diprotodontia; family Potoroidae; genus Bettongia; species Bettongia penicillata. Next base: position 6,423,263 of record JAJHZJ010000421.1, on the reverse strand, counting down.
TTTGTTTAAATATTTCTTGTCTCATCAAAATATTGATTTTTCTTTGCTCCATTCTAATTTTGTAGTGAGTAAAACCTCTTCCACAAAGTTTTCCACTTTCTATGGTTTTTTTTTACCTTCTGAAGTTTTTTTTTTCTCCTTAAGAGATTTACTTTCATTTGCATCACCAGCTTCATTTCTTCAAGCCACTGCTAGAGAGCTTGTGGGAAAGCAATTTGTTTCTCTGAAGCTTTTCATAACATTGGGTTTCTCTTCTTCAGTTCTCTCACCCCATCTATTTCTCCATTGCATTCTGATTTTTTTTTGTTTACTTTGGATTTATCCTCAGTTCCCTCCCTGGGACATGGTACCATGGCCTGGTTTCATCCCCTCCTGCACTGCAGGACTGAGTGTGCAAAAAATGCTTAACTTTGTCCCCTCTTAAAGATGAATGCATTTATTACTACAGTTTTAGATGGCGTTGCTAGGACTAGACCCTATAGTTAGCTGCTGTCTTCGACTTTTTCCTCTCTATTTGTGGTTTAATTCAATGTTTGATGATTATCTATAGTTTAATTTGAAATCTAGAAATGCTAAGTTCATGTATTACTGTACTATTTTTCATTATTTTGATTGAAATTATTGAATAGATGTGTTAAAAATATACCTTCGTTCTTATGTACTTAAAGGAACTTTGAAACTGTGTTAAGCCCTGAGGGGAAATGATATTAAATAGACAGCCTCTTACATTGAAAAGGCTACATTTAAATAGAACACAACTTATATTGAGGAGAGATAACTAGGGAGTGGAGTCATATCCAGTAGATAGAAAATTTAATATGATTAGTGACTTAATGGGATGTGGAACTGAAAGATGGCCTGGACTGTAATGCAAAGATATGGGGCTATTCCTCAACCACCAGTTAAATTGCCTATTGCTGGAACTCCAAAAATAAGTGTACTACCTTGTTCAGGACCTGGGGCTCAAAACACAATTGCTTAGGAATGGATGTATCTGGTAAATCCAATTTGAGAAGAATAGGTCAATTGAGGCAGGCAGATGGTGAGAAGACCTGTTTAAACAACTAAATAAGAAAACACTATCAAATACTTGACATTTTTTCTTCCATTTCAATTTTGTTTTTATTTTTTTCTGTCTTTTTAATTAATTTACTTAATAAAGTTTTTTCAAAGTGGAGTTAATCTTCAGCATGCTCCAAAATTAACACAAATTCCTAATTAATAATATGTATATTGGCTCTATTTTTATTGCATTTCAAATAATCCATAATCAAAATGGAAAGTTTATAAGCTACAGATATTTGTCACTAAAATGAGAATGCAGCAAGTATTAAGGGCTATTTCCAATCTCACAGTAATATTATAATTAAACAAGAATGACACTAAATGTGTGAAGTCTTTTAAAAAGTTATCAAGGAATAGTTTTCTGACTTTTGTTAGATTCCCAGATAAAAATTAACCCAAGAAGTATGTATATAGCTCCCATGGAAAATTTCCCCATTTTGAGTTGCTCTTCCTCAGCAGGAGAAGTACTTAAAATGAATTTTCTCAGTAATGAAATGTGAAATTATTTTAAATCAGTTTCATTTTAAACCTTAACCTTTTCCATATTCTGTAAATAAATAGACACTAATCATGTAAAGTGGCATGAAGTGGAAATGATGTAATAGAGTACAAGAAGCCAGTAAAAAAAAAAAAAGGAGAAAAAGGTTTTTCTTAACAAAGTTTAAACCAAAAATTTTCTGTCAGTACTTTTCTTTTGTTCAGAAAGAATATTTCATTTCCATTTTATAACTTCTACTCCGCATATCAATATATATTTAAAGGAGTTATTTTCAAATATCTTTTTCTGGCCCTGTTATATTTAGCCCCTGAAAATAAGGTAAGAATATGACCTTGATTTATACCGTTTGACTAAGTCTAGTGAAATGAAATGGAAAATGGAGTGAGTTTTTCAACTGTTTAGGAAAAGTTCTTGTTCTTCAGTCATTTTTAGTCACGTGTATGCTTTGTGACCCCAGTTAGGGTTTTCTTGGGAAAAAAAAAAAAAAAAACTACAGGGGATTACCATTCCTTTTCCATCTCATTTTATAGATGAGGCAAACAATGTTAAACGACTTGCCCATGCTCACATATCCAGTAAATATCTGAATTTGAATGCAGAAAGATGAGTTCTCATGATTCTCAACTCAGTGCTCTATCCACTGTGCAACCTAGCTACTCTAATTGAAGAAAACTGTTCCCTTTAGTGATCATAGGTTCACACACACACACACAAACACACATTTTTATTCAATTCCATGCATATTTAATGAGGGAAAACTTTTACGAGTAAATTTTAAAATTAATTTAAAGTTTAGTTTGCTAGAACTGTCCTTAGAACTTTTTTAGGTGGTGAGTAAAGGCAGAAAATACCTTAGCAAATTATAGCCATTGTTTTCACAACTTCAACTGGGGAAATTTGGAGGAGGAAGAGCAGGAGAAAGAGAAGAGGGGAAGAGGATAAGAGAAAGGAAGGGATATAATAAAAGGGAGGACAGTTAAAGGCAACAATAGTCAGAAGAAAAACTGACTTTTGAAAAGGGACAGGATAAAAAGAAAGAAAGGAGAATAGGCAGATGAAAATACTGGGGAAGGAGGGATGTTCAACAACATGTTATTTACAGGAGACACATGAAACAGAAAGGCACACCCAAAGTTAAAATAAGAAAATAGAACAGAATCTATTATGCTTTAGGTGAAGTACAAAAAAGGCAAAAGTAGCAATCTTGTTCTCAGGTAAAGCAAAAGCAAAAATAGGGCTAATTAAAAGAGAGAATCAAGGAAACTACATTTTGTTAAAAGGTGCCATAGACAATGAAGTAATATGAAAAACTTTTACAGCAAGTTTGTCTGATAAAGGCCTCATTTCTCAAATATATAGGAAACTGATTCAAATGTATAAATTTAAAAGTCATTTCCCAATTGATCAGTTGTCAAGAGATATGAACAAGCAGTTTTCAGAAGAAATCAAACCTACTTAGAGTCATACGAATAAAAATGCTCTAAATCACTATTAATTAGAGAACGGCAAATTAAAACAACTCTTAGGCACAACCTTACACCTGTCAGAAATGACAAATTTGGCAGGGATGAGGAGGTACACTAATTAGCGGTTGGTAGAATAGTGATCTGGTCCAATCATTTTGGAGAACAATTTCGAAGTATACTCAAAGAGCTAAAAAGCTATGCATGCTCTTTAATCAGCCAAACCATTACTAGATATGTACCCCAGAGATCAGAGAAAAAGGAAGAGTATCTATATGTACAACAATATTTATAGCAACTCTTTTTTTGTGTGATGGCACAAAATTGGACATTGAAGGGTTGCTCATCAACTAGAGAATGACCGTACAAGTTGTGGTACATGATTGGGATGGAGTATGATTGTGCCATCAGAAATGATAAAGGAGGATGGTTTTGTAAAGAAATGGGAAAACCTATATAAAATTATGCAGAGTGAAGTGAGTAAAACTAAAAGATGATTGTACATAGTTATAACGATCTAGTAATAACTATCAACTATGAAAGACTTAGCTACTCGAATCAATACAATCCAAGAGACTTAGGATGAAAAGTGCTATACGTTTCCAGATTTCCAACTAATAAACTCTGGCAGCAAATTTAAATATATTTTTCTTGCTCTTTTTGTGATATGGTTAATATAGAAATGTTTTGTATGATTTCACATGTATAATTATAATCATGTATCACTAGTATCGTTGTATTTGTCATCTAATAAGTGGGAAAGAGGCTGGAGGGAGAAAAAGAATTTGAAACTCAATTTTTTAAAGAAAGTTAAAATAAATATTAATTTAAAAGAAAACAAGATGTATGTCATGCCAACTACCCAAATGAAAAGAAATTTTAAAAATCTTGGATATCTTAAAGGATCTCTTAGTGAAAGAGTGTTGTCAGTTAATATTGCCCAAAACTTGGTGGAAGGTCAGGAAAATTCAATTCAACAAGCATTTATTAAACACTTAAGAAGTTACAAGCCACTCTTCTAAACATCTCCCTGCCCTCAAGGAACATTTTTTTCTACTATTTTGAGTGGAGGGGTAGTGGGTGAGGATAACATTTAAACAGAAGGTAAAATATAGGGTTATTTGAGGATCAAGAGAGCACTAGCAAAAGAGAAGTCTGAACAAAGTCTTCTGGAGGAAGTGACAACAGGCATGAAGGTAAAAAGAAATTAGGGAAATTATTCCAAAAAGTGAGTAAAGGAGAACTAGAAATTCATATCCAATGGTAAAGTGTGAGTAATGGTGGCTAACTTACCATAGGTGAGTTGATAAATACTAAAATGCTGTGGAAAAGTTGCCGGGGATAACAAAATCTTCATTATTGATATAGTTTCTCTAGACTTTTGGTATATTGTAAGACATCTGAATTTTTCACTATTCATCCAATTGTTTCAGTATCATTAAACAGTCTAAATTATTCCTCTGCTGTTAAAAAAACATAAAAAATCAATTTCTTACATTTAGTGTCTTCTTTCTCATTTATGTGCAATAGGTGTTGGCAAACAGGTACAATGTATTTATCTGTTATACTTTCTACATGAAAGAGGCTGAGTACCCACTTTTGAGAAAGGCATGATGATCAGTTGTTCGCTTGTAATCAAAAAGGACTAAAATGACATCACCATGTCAAGGCAATGGACATTGTGTCCGATCAGACTAATACAAGATCTAAAGCCTATACCACAGGTCTGGCACATATAGTCCATATAACCATTTAGGAATGTATCACTTGAGGTAGAGAGAGTGTCAGGCTTAGAAACATGAAGATGGATTCAAATCTAGTCTCAGATACTTCCTAGGAATGTGATCTGGGCAAGTCACTTAACCCTGTTTGTCTCATCTTTATCTGTATAATGAACTGGAGAAGGAACCAGTAAACCACTCCAGAACCTTTGCCAAGCTTTGGACATGACTGAGTGACTGAACAGCCACAATGTATGTATGTATGTATGTAGGCATCTTCATTTCCTATGTTTCTTCCTCTGTCTTTTTCTCATCTCTCTAGCTTTCTTTCCAATAATGAAAAGTCTGTATATTCCCTATAGTCAAAACAATTTTACATGGTCTGTGCATTATGGCTTATCTTTCTATAGAATACGAGTTTTTTGACCTGGATAATTCATATCATTGAAAGAAAAATCTCTCATGGATGTATGATACTCTTTGCATCGTAAGCACTAATACAATGCTTTGCTTAGAGCAGACATAATAAATGTTTGTTAAATTGAATCAGAAAATACAGTACATATTTTCCCCATCAGCTAAATAGTCCAAAGACTTAACCAAAACGTAGTGCTATCAGTTTTTAGTGTCCCTAACACATTCCTTTATTGCAGACAGCTTTTTGAGTTGCATTAAAACCACAGGACTGGAGTTGTCATGGATTGCATTTTATCAGCACAAATGAGGGGGACATTTTTTGCCACATAAATTAGAGTGATTATTTCAAATCAAGCTGTGATAGTTCTAGGAAGAATGATTACACATATATTATTCAAAAATGAAAAAAAATCACAGTAGGACTCTGCAATGTGATGCTCATTTTGTTTTGTTTTGTTTTTCCATCCACTTAGTAGAAATTTATTGTCCTATGCCTCTCATACTTTGCTGAGTGTGGAAAGTTTGCATTTTTCATGTTCCAAAATTTATGATAATTTTATTTCCATTATTTTCTATGGAACATGGAAAAATAAAATCAGTTAAACTGCATCTAACTGTTAAGGAAGGAAGGTAAGGTTTTTTTTATTTTTTTAAAACATATAACTACAACAAAAACTGATAATAAGAGCTAATATTTATATTATGCTTTGAAGTTTGTAAAATATTTTAGATATATTATCTCAATCTTTATGATAGCTGCCTCCAAGCTGGATCCTAAAGTAAACTTAATCCTCACAATTTGGAAATAATAGTAGAAGATGCATTGAATTTGAAGTTTATATTGGATTTTGGCTTCTCTCTTTATTAGCTATTTACTCTTAGACAAGTTACTTAATCTGGCAAATCCTCCATTTTTTTTAATCTTGAAAATAGGAAATAGTGAAGTATACTAACAAAATCTCAGAATTGTTTTGGGGAATAAATCAGTTAATAGATTCAAAAAAACAACTGCTAGACAAATACTGTTTATTGTTACTTTAAAATGTATAGGACCAAAAAGAAAGCATTTAGAACTGGAAGGATATTCGATCCAGTTTAAGTCATTATATAGATAAGGACACTAAGTCTCCAGAAGAGTGAGTGACTTGAATTAGATTGCATATGCATTAAATGACAAAATTCAGTTTTCTATAGTGCTGTGTATTATTTAATTTTAAATGAATGGAGAAATGTAATATTTTACATTCCTAAACTAAGCAATTTTTTTTTTCTGGAGGGAAAACTACAGCATACATAAGAGTTGAAGAAAAGCCATGAATATTTTGACAGCAGACAAATAAATTCAAACTCAACTTCCTTGAGAGAGCTCATTTAAATTAATCTCTAAGAAAATCTAATATGATGAGAATATTCCACTTGTAAGTCAACTACATCATCGAACTTCAAAGAGGCAATGTGCCCAGGGATTTCTTTATAAGTTGTCCACTTATTTCTAAGAACCAAAAGAATACAGTATACAGTAATGGCAATATAGTTTTAAGAACAACTTTGAGTGACTAAGTCATTTTGACTATTATAAATACCAAAATGAACTACAAACGACATATGGAGGAAAACACCATCCACATCCAGAGAAACAACTGATAAATAGAAGTGTATATATATATATATATATATATATATATATATATATATATATATATATATACACACACACATATATACATATATGTGTATATATGTGTGTACATATATATCTATGGATGTGTACACATCCATATATATATACATATATAAATATATATATATGCATCTATGTGTGCGTATATATGTATGACACATATTTATGTCTAGTGGTAGCCATCTCTAGGATGGGAAGGAGGGAAGAAAAAGAGGGAAAGAAAGTCTCATGATAATTTTATTGTATATTTAAAAGGAATAACGGCATATATAATAGATTTGCAGGCTCGTATACAATCATTTTTTCTATTCTGTTATAGAAATGCTTATTTTATTCCTTAAGTTCAGAATAAAATAATAAAATAAATTTTAAAAAGATTAATCATCACTTTAAATGCAAAGTTATGGAAAAACTAATGTTAGCCCAATTATATTATATCTTTATATTCAATCTTTATGAATTATTTCACATAAACTCAAAAGAATGGGAAAACCAGTCATGAAGTAAGAGCAGAGGATAACAAATCAACACCATAAAAAAACTAATGAAAAGTCTGGAGGAAGGTCTTGGGTTTGGGGTAGCTCATCGGTGCAGTAGTTACCAAATGTTATAGACAAGAGCAAAGAATGAGAAGGTATACTTAGGTTGTAATCTGCACTGTTGGAATGAATATCCAAGTCTATGAGATTGTGGATTTATTGAAGTACTGAACAAGTATCTACCAAATGCAACAAAAAAAAAAAACTGAAACAAAAAGAAAAGCAAAAAAAAAATCTTACTTTATGCTGACACTCTTCTAAATACTGGGGGTGGAGGGGAGAAAGAGAGACAGAGACAGAGAGACTCAGAGCCAGAAACACACACAGAGAGAGAGAGAGAGAGAGACAGAGAGAGAGAGAAAGAGGAGAGAGAGACAGAGGAGAGAGACAGAGAGAGAGAGAGAGAGAAAGAGAGAGAGAGAGAGAGACAGAGAGAGAGAGAGACAGAGAGAGAGAGGACAGAGACAGAGAGAGAGAGGAGAGAGAGAGACAGAGAGAGAGAGAGAGACAGAGAGAGAGAGAGACAGCAGAGAGAGAGACAGAGAGACAGAGAGAGAGACAGAGAGAGAGACAGAGAGAGAGAGACAGAGAGGACAGAGAGAGAGACAGAGAGAGAGGAGAGACAGAGAGAGAGAGAAAGAGAGAGAGAGAGAGAGAGACAGACAGAAAGGCACACAAAGTGAGGGAGAGAGAATATCATGATATTGTGTTGCACCACAAATAAGTCAGACTTTATGTTCATCTTTCCCCCAAAAGTTTTATCAAATATAACCTTTTCACCAACACCCAAAGTTTTGTTCATACATAAGATTATGTCCAGTCTTGGAGAAAGCTCACAAAATCTTTTATCTCATTCTATCTCTACTGAGAATAGTTGGTGAGAAGCTGTATATAATACTTATCTTGATTCTATTTCACATCTAAGGTAGAATGAACCTCAGTTCTCAGATAAATACCGAAGGTAACAATCCATTTCAGGTTTTTGTTTGTCCTTCATTCTCAGAGGAACAATGACATCAGGAGGTTGCTGTCTTGACTAACAAGTGAATTGGATTTAAGTAAGGCCAAGCTGTGCAAAGTCATCAGCCTCACTCTCTCCTCCAGAGTCCCCTGGACTCCAAGACCTAGGTTAGGATGACTGGCAATGACCTTCAAATCAGATACAGCGCAATATAAATCCCACATAAAATATATTGAAAATAAAGTTAGGATCCATGGTTGTTCAAATAGAGTCAATACTTTTTCCCTGCTTTCTTTAGTTAATCTCATCTTTTCCAAAAGGTTGCTCAATCCTCCAATATCACAGCATCACTTTATGGTATGAACTCGCTTCAGAAAGGAAATAAACATGGGTGGGGTTTCTAACAGGGCAATCACCTGGCATTTTAGTCAATCACATTTAGCACTCTGAGACAATAGTAATAATGATAATTCACAATGTTTTGCATAGGACTTTACAAATATTGTATTTTTTTACCCTTAGGGCAACTTTAAGAGGTGGTTGCTATTCACACACCCATTTTATAGATAAGGAAACTGAAACAGAATTTAAGTGACTTGCCCAGGGTCTCACAGCTTACAAATATCTGATGCCAGATTTCCACTTAGTTCTTCATGACTATAGGTCAAGTGGTCTATATATTGCATCACCTGCTCTTTGAAGCCCCAGCCTAGACTCCTTTGGAAGGAAAATAAACTCATCCTGATTGGCATCAAGCTCTGGAATTTATATTATGTGATTCCATGAGCAATCCTTAATAACAAGAATTAAAATAAAAGGAAAGAATCATCAAAACCATTTAAACATTGAAAGCCATCTGCAATATATTATATGACCTGTTTTAGAATCTTGATCCCTGCCTCTACAAAGGATTGTTCATTATATGACTGTAATTTTCATTTTGGATTTTTGTTCCATTCATTTATACTGTTGCAATCATTGTGTATGCTATCTTCCTGGTTTTGCTTACATCAATAATTATCAGTTCAAGTATGTATGCATATATAAATATATATATATATATATAATATCTATGTATGCATATTAACATACACACAATACAACAAAATTCAAATACATTTATGTGAGTTTGTATTTAAATTAAATATCATTCTAGCTTAAAGGCCATTATTTTGTCATTTTGTCATTTTTATGTAAGAGATAAGAAATTCAAATTTTCAGAATGAATAAAAATATCCTTAAGGAGTTTATGAAATATATAATTTTTATGGTGATAAGTCACTGAGTTCATACAAGATATTAAAATGGAAATACAAAATATTTAAAAACATTCTTCCTACATCTATTTTGTTTCCATGTAAAGTAGTGCAGTACAGGGGAAATACCCTTTATTTAGAGACTGAGGACCTTACTTTGAATTCTAAGCCTGCTATTTACTAGGCTTTTTTGCTTATTTGTTTGTTTTAACCTTGATAAGCCACTTCAGCTTCCTAAGCATCAATTTCCTCACCTGCAAAATTGGAATAATATAACATGCTATGCCTCAACAACCAGGTTGTTGTTAGAGAAGAAAGATTTTGTTGACCTGAGAAAGCTATATAAATATGAACTCCAATTTTATCATATTATAGGTCTCTTGACACGATAACTACAGCCATAGAAAAATAGATGATAAAAGAATAAAATTCTGCTGTATTTAAGGAATACCATATTGATGATATCACTATTGACAAGGATGGATGGATTGATGGATGGATAGAGAAATCAATAGATGGATGGGTGAGTGGTATATGTATATGAAGGACAGGCTTCAGAAATGGATAAGTGGCAGTAGGGTTAGAGCAAGGCAACCATCCAAATCACAGAGAAGTTAACATAGCATCAAATATATGCCTTAAACATTTTCTGAGATAAAATTAGTTAAAGGTGCCCTTCAATCAGACATTATAAATTACATCAGGAGGATCGGGAAGAAATTGTAATATTAATCTGTATAAATCATTTAAAAGAGTCTGTCTTTTCAAGCTATGTATAAAATAGTAAGGGATAAACTATATTACCATATTTCAAGACTGAAAGGAAAACTTGAGTAATTACCTTGGTACTAGACTGCGACATACATTTTCTATTATGATAAAGTTTCCCAAGTCTACCATTAATGTCTAGGACTGAAAAAAGATGGCAGTTATTCTCATTAAGTTATGGTAGAAAAAGAGATAATGGACTTATAGTGCAGTAGAGAATATGTAAGCTAAATACAAGAGAAAAATTTCTGAATTAGAGAGCACATTAAGTAAAATCACAGTTGTCATAGGAAATTATTGCCTCACTGATAGAGTTGTTCAAGGTTGGTCTTCATACCTAACAGGACATTCCAAAAACAAAACAAAAAAAAGTTTGTTTCAGTGGCTCTAAATATTAAAACTTTAGATTTTCTGGATGCTCTATTAAACAGGAAAAGACACTCTGGAGGGTACTCACTGGTCTAGAAGAAAAGTCACCATGAAATTTAAGGGAAACAACCAAATGAGCACAAGTTGGTTTGGAAAGTAATGGGCAAGTTTAAACATTTTTTTTCAATTTGGTAATCCATGAGTGACATAACTTTGGCAATTACTAGTTTGTTTAGAAAACTACTGTACCAAATGATACTTTAAAATAGTAGAAAAGAAGATTTCATTGGGAATATGTTATAACTATGAACATATAAATGAATAATAGAAAGTGAAAAGATCCTTATCCATTAACTCATGCCCAACAAGGGCAAATTCATTGCAAAAGAATGAATGTGTTCAGTCAACTCCATGGTTCAAATACTTAAAAAAATACAACAGTTTTATATATGGAAAAAGAATAAGTTCAACAAAAATGTTTCAGGACAGAGAAATAGTATAACTATGAAGAGAAGGTCTTGTAATTCAGTCATGCTTAGATTAAAGGAGTAACCAGAACTTTCTTTAAGTTGCAAAGTGTCTTGGTCAGTGAAACTTTCTATGATTCTTCCTTTATTTTTAATTTCTGCTTTCTATTATCCTTCCAATTACAGAGCAAGAAAATCATTGAGTTGTTATCATAATGAGAAGGCACAGTAATATAGTGATTAAAGGACTTTGAGACATTGATATACAAAGTACACCCATGTAATGAATTTTCAATATGGAACTGAGAGGTATTTCTTAATCTAAACATTTAATATAGGCATTAGAGGGAAAGAAAAGAGAAATGGGGAATTAAGTTGTTAGAGAATTGACACAGATCACTCCACATAAAGCATAATTTAAGTAATAATTTATAAGCTCTCTTTTTCAGCTCAGACACATTACACACTATACAAAACGTGAATTCTAAAGAAATATTGACTTTTTCTGGAAATCAATATTTATGAAACTGTGGTCCTTTATATTTTTGGATGGGGGGAAAGGAAGCATCAGATAGCATTGCCCAAGTTACCATGGTTCCTTGACTTTGTTATTTGTGAAATAATAGTGTAGAATACCTGATTTTTAAAGACATGTTCCATGTCTGTATTTTATGAAGCTTACATAGTGGTTATAATACTGAAAAAAAAACAGTTCACCTAAGGAAATATAGTTATCTCTGGTCAAAAGAATAAAAGAAATTGATAGAACTTCATGGTTTAGAGACATTTCTAAGGATTTCCTAAGAAGAATCTGAAAGAAGATGGTGTATTTAATACATGATCCTCCCAAAGTCTACTAACAAGTAAACAATTACCTAGGTGATATTATTTCAAGGTCATGGGGAAGGCATTTTGCTTTGTACCATAGATAAATTGTCTGCTTGCCTGAATCATTACAGTGACATTATTTACATTTCTGTAATGACAAATTAATTCATTTGCACTTTATTAAAAGGAGTCTGTCCTTAGGAAAGTCAATACATGAAACTTTATCAGTCATCTGTACCTTCTTGTGAAAGAGTGTATAAGATCATTTTATTTTGATACGCACAGGAAATCTAAAGTGGCAAAGGAAAGCAATAGAAGGGTAATTTTATTAACAGTAAAGGCAAACACCTATTTAAGAACCATATTTTATTGGGTCAGCCTTGTTGGATCCCCTGTTGGGTGTCAATAGCTGTAAGTGATTAGGACAGTCACCGTATCTGAGTGAATGCTTCCTCCTGAGGAAGGTAATATGGAGACCAAGTAAAGAGTCCAGGTAACACTATAAAACAGAGGCAGAATCAGGTCAGGAAAAAGAGTTTGATGGCTTCACTGAAGTACAAGGTAGTGATAAAGAGATTTAAAACCAGAGAAGACTGAGGAATGAATAAAGAGTCTCATGCTACCAAGGGTGTAAGTAAAATGATGTTCTGGTCAGCCAGTCTTATTCCTTGAGACTTTGATACTTTTTATATTGACTAAATGGGTCATCTGTCTTCCTCCTATGGATGTGGGGAGGCAACAATGAAATCTAACAGACAGGGGAACCTTTTAGAAGTAGATAAAAGAAAATAGCAGGGAGGTTTCCTCCACCTCAAAAAAAATGTTAGTATAAAATTTCCTTAAACAATTTCTGTATAAAGTAGAAATAATAACATCAGCCTAATCATTGTTCACATGAAAATCTGGGGACTCATGATTTTAAAATCTGATAGGTATTCATGAAAGGAGTTTGGAGTTGCCCATAATTATTAATTACTTCCTGGTGTGTAAAAAAGAATCAATACTTTTTTTTTTTTTGATGCTGGCACATACAATCATAGATCTAGAGCTTTGAAGAGACCTCTGATTCCAGTTAGTCCAAAATCCTTGCTATATAGTTGAGGAGATTAAGGCTTTGGAGGACAAGTGATTTACGAAGTCCCAGAGATATTAAGTAACATGGATGGAATTTGAAGCCATGTCGTCTATGTCTACAGCCAGTTCTTTTCTCACTCTTCTGTCACACAAGTAATTGTTTTTTGCAGGGTGGTAGAAAATGGAGCACGTGGGCATTTGGGACAAAGTGCCAAAAATGGCATATACAGAATTTGGGAAACATGAAATTAACATTATGGTCAGAGTGATACTTAGCATCATTCCATGTTCCCAATCTGGATAAACATATTTCTAGGGGATAAGGGAAATGTGATAAGGAAGTATGTGGAATATTTGGTGGCCAAATATATTACCCTGTTGAAATATTCAAAAGTAGTAATAATACTAAAAATTATGAACCAAATAAAAGTTTACTGATGAAAAATGAATCATCTATTTTGTTTTATTTTACATAAATATATAGGGTAATCTCAAGAATTTATTTCCTTTCATATTGAATAGGGGATTTTGAAAGGTTAGTTAAAGCTAAGGGGTACAAAAAATTTGGAAACCCTTGATATAGAGATTACTGATGAGAGTCAAGGGCAGAAGAGAATTGTAGTAGTCAATGCATTGGTGTAATTAAGTCAATACAATACCAACAAGCTCTCTGGGAATTAGGTTCCCCTGTGTCTGTCCTCACTCTTTAATCACCTTGGAGGGTAGGTCTAGTAAGGGCTGTGGTAAATTTATGTAACAGGTAGGTATTTAGGTGGGTAAATTTAAGAGAATAAGTGTTAGTAGTTAAAATCTTGATGCATGAAGATAACAGAATATCTGTATGTTGTGTGTTTCCCCAGCTACCATAGTCTTACGTGAACCAGTTGTTGCAAGCCCTTTATCTTTCAATACTTATTTTGCCCTCTGGTTCTAGAATGTCAGGGCAGTTTTCCTTGATAATTTCATGCAAGATGATGTCTAGGCTCTTTTTTTGATCATGGCTTTCAGGTAGTCCCATAATTTTTAAGTTGTCTCTCCTTGATCTATTTTCCAGGTCAGTTGTTTTTCCCATGAGATATTTCACATTCTCTTCCATTTTATCATTCTTTTGGTTTTGTTTGGTGATTTCTTGGTTTCTCATAAAGTCATTAGACTCCATCTGTTCCATTCTAATTTTGAGAGAACTATTAAATTCAGTGAGCTTTTGAGCCTCTTTTTCCATTTGGCTAATTCTGCTTTTGAAAGCATTCTTCTCCTCATTGGCTTTTTTTAACCTCTTTTGCCAATTGAGTGAGCCTATTTTTCAAGGTGTTAATTTCCTCAGCATTTTTTTGGGTCTCCTTTACCAAGATATTGACCTTTTTTTCATACTCTTCTTGCATCTTTGTCATTTCTCTTCCCAGTCTTTCCTCCACCTGTCTAACTTGCTTTTCAAAATCCTTTTTAAGCTCTTCCAAGGCCTGAGCCCACCCAACACCCCCCTGGGGTGTCTGGGGTACTGAGGCCTCACCCTCCACATCTTTCCCTGATGGGAAAAATACGTTCTCATCCTCCCCATCAGATCCGAAGGTCGGGATCATTTGCATTTGTTGGAAAAAACTCTCTAAAGTCTTATTTTTCTTCCCCTTTCTAGGCATTTTCCCAGCCAGTTACTTGACTTCTGAGATTCCTTTCCACCCCCGCCTGGATCCGCCCAGCTAGTGCTTGGCCTCTGAGATTCAAATGCACTTTCCCGCGGCAAGCTTTAGTTCTGGCGCAGGGGTGGGGGCAGGGCCGCCTCCTATGCTTGGGCCCTCAGGGGCTTTCCGCAGAGACTTTCAGGAACGGAGTGGGTGGGGGCGGGGTGGGGGGTCCCCCCGCCTGCTGTGCTCAGCTCCCTTGGGGGTTTTATTCAGAGGCGTTCAGCAGTAGAGCAGGGTGGGGGCAGGGCCGTCTCCCCTGCTCGGCTCCCTCAGGTTGGAAAGACCTTCAGTATTGAAGATCCTACCTGCTGCTAGGGGATTCCTGAGTCCCGGGCTGTTGCCGCCTCAGCCGCCTGCCCACGCCTCTGCCTCCGCCGCTTCCTGCCCCCGTCTCTGCCGCCGCCACTTCCTCCCGAGGGGGCCTGAGTCACGGAGGCGCTCCGTTCCCCTCCCCTATCGCAGGCTTCTTTCTTACTGACCTGTAGCTTCTTGGGCGGAGGGACTTTCCCGGCTGCTGGAGCTTCCCCCAGAGCTTTCCTCTCTGAAGTCTGCTCGGGTCAGCTTCTCTGGGTCACGGCCAGGGGTGGGGGTGGGGTCCGCTTTCCGGAGTGCGATGGACCCCTGGGACAGCTCTCCAGGGTTCAGTGGAACGGAAATCTCTTCCCCTATGTTTATGCACCCCCTGCAGAGATTCAGAATTTATGGGGATCTCCTTTTACCTCAATTCCATGGGTTGTGGGCTCGGAGCTCGTAAATGTGCGTCCTTCTACTCCGCCATCTTGGCTCCGCCTTCGCAAGCCCTTTATCTATGATTCTAGATATCTGGTTGAAGGCTCTGACATTTTGAAGGCTGAACTCTCGGGCTTCAGCTAGATTTGCAACCAAGCAGATTTATATAGGTGGTACCTTCACATGAGAAGAAAGACAGTCCATTGCCAATATATATATATATTGGCCTATAAGGCTTTGAGGATTGGTCCCAGAAAAGAAAATGTCAAACATTACTTCTCTGAGAAGTAAAAAACAAATGAGGATCCAGATTTCTGGTATGACAGAGATGACTTTATAGGAAGAATACTAATCTGCTCCTTTTAAGGCCCTATAATCTAATCACTATGGGTATTCCCCTCACCAATGCAGATTATGATCCATTCATGCTTTGTCATCCTATATAAGTTTTGCTAGGCAGACAGCTCCCATATATTCTAGCTGACCTTTGTGAAGAGCTGTCATAAGTGGCAGTGGGGGAAGCATACCCCCTTCAAGATGTCACAGATGTAGTTCTAAGACACATGTCTAAGAAAGAAGAAGAAGAGGGAAGGGGAGAATTATGTCTTATTTTACAATCTACGCAGTGGGAGGCTATTCCAGGCTCAGTAACCAGTGAAAAAATTCAGTCCTTAGCCACTGCCTGCCTACAAATGACCCAGAGATGTCAAAATCAACTCCAAACGTATTCCAAAGGAATGATTATTCCCTTTCCACATATATACATCAATTATAACAAAAACTTAGTATTAAACCATCAAAAAGGTTGCCAAATATCAATACCAACTGAAAATTATATTGAACGCTATAAAATAAATACTAATGTTTTCCCTTAAATACTTGGGTTTTTTTTTAGATTCATTGCAATAGCAATCATAAGAGCCACAGTAACAATAACAAAAACAATGAAACAAGTTCTTGTTTAAATAGAACTTTACAGTTTGAAAAATGTGTAAATTTATCCAATGTTTACATGTATACATATATATTTAACACTGAATCTTTAAAACAATCTGCAGCTATGTATTATTAATTATCTCCATTTTTTTGGTGAAGAATCAAAGAGGTTAAAAGGCATACCTAATGTTATGTAATTTGTACTTTGGAGGTAATCTGGGATATACTATGTATTTGATAAATCATAGATTTAGCAAGGTGAGGCACCTGCAGATTTACCTAGCTAACATCCTTATTTTACATATAAGAAAACTGGGGCCCAGAAGATTAATAGATCTTTTCCCAGGTAACATACATAGTACATGGCAGAACTGGAGTTCAAACCTGGGTCTTCTGACTTCGTACACACACTTTCCCCCACTGTAGCATGCTTCATATTGTCACAGAAGAAATCTAAACCTTACAGTAGAGATAAGAAAATGTAAGGGTGCTATCTGAAACTTATGGTCTCCGCCTATGAAATCACTTTTAAAAACCATCATTTTTAACATCGGCTTTTCAAAATATTCACACAATCACTGAATGCTTTTATTATTATCTGTGGAATCTCTTTAGGACTATCATCAATTAAAGAGTTAATTATTTAAGCAGTTGGCATAAGGATTGGGGATGACAAATACATTAAGATGATTTGAGACAGTTTAGATCTCCTGGTGATATGTTAAAGGTTCCTACTGTGTCTTTCATTTAATATGTCATATAATATAGCCTTTTTAACCAGGCTTTCATTTTAAAATGAAGAATCTACTTCATTAAAGAAATAAAACAACAAAAAAGTTTTCCATGAGTGCAAAGCCCGTTGAGGATGTTCCCTTCATTCTTTGTTCGCAGGTCAACATTGGTAGACGGGGGACAAAATATCAAAGATGAACACTGATCATTAGGAATGTAGACAACTAAGTTATTAAATATTGGAAATCATTGGATATTACACAAATTTCAACAAAAAATGAATCATCTATCAAGCTACATACCTAAATATATATGCTTTATTCAATTAAGGAAATAAATTCTTGATTTTTTTAGAATAATTAATTGAAAATCTCGTCTTAGTAACGCAAAATGAAATTAAATCATTATCTTTTCATTCAGATAAAAGTTTTCTCAAGATTCCTTTGATTAAAAAATAGTAACTAACTCAAAAACAGAACAAGGGAACAACTCCAAATTTAAAAAAGAATATTAAAGCTGGAAGTGACACAAAATTACATTTAACTTTGGGCTCCTCAACTCCAAAGAAGTATTGAATAGAGAACCAACATATGACAGGAGAGACATGGTTGTAGAAGACTCAGTAGTGACAGTTTCCCTAGACAATGAAATGGCAGGAGAACATGTCTTCAGTGTTGGAGGTAACCCCCAGTAGAGGATTAAGATAAGGTCTATATGGTTAAGGGGTGGTAGTCAAAAGTTCTTTTAAAGCAAGAAAGAAAGTCTAGAATTGAAGGGATGATTCTGGCAAATTATGCAATCTAGGTTGGGGACCCAAAAGACAAATATAAATATTGGTGGCCTGATCCACTCCCTGTGCACTTGCTTATCTTCAGGACTAATCCATCAGCAAGTTCTTCCATGGTATTCAAGAGTCATCTGTACAAGTCATTGTAGTGCAACCACTATTGGAAGGAAAGCCATTCCATGTTACCATTGTTAAGGGTTGACCCAGTTCCCCTTCTCTTTCTGTTCTCCTCTCTAGAAGGGAAACTCAGCAAGCTGTCTGTACTCCCAAGAGTCTTTGTCTCCCTCCCTTGCCCCTTCTCCCCCCTGTAAAGTTGCTAGGCTACAGTAACCTGCTGAGGAGATGTGTGGTGCTCTGGCTAAGGAAGCAAGGTCTCTAAAGAATCCTCTTTGAAGTTATTTGACATTTATATATTTGTTTCCTTTTGATGGGTGGGGTTGGGAAGGTTAACTCTTTTTGCCACTCCACAGCCCACCTGAAGAACAAAGACTGGGCCTGGAGCTAAGGTAAATATTAACCTTATCTGATAAGTGTATTTAACACTTCACTGTAAAGGAACAGTCAATTTTTTTTCTTTTTAACACATATAAGATGCCTTGGATGCAAGTCCAAGATGGCACTCTGGAACAAAGCTCCCATCTACTTGCCCAGGTACTGACTGTGAGTAAAATTCCCAATTCCTTTCTGATTGCTGGGGCTCTTTTCATTACATCGTGCTGCATATCAAAACATTTCTTATGTGCTACATTCCAGGCAAAGTGCTGAATACTAGAAATAGAAGGGAAAACAGGAGTCAAGAAGTTTACATTCTAAGGAGGGAGACAACAGGGAAATGACTTTACATACCAAATATCAGCAAGGGGAAAGGGAGATTATCCCTGAGGCAAGCCACAGAGTCAGTTAGTTACGCAACTAGCAGTATGTATAAAGAAAGCATTTACCATTTGTGCCAGGCACAGTACTAAGCCCTTCACACTGAGTGGTATTGAAAGTTATGTTGACTCAGTGACCCATTGTTCTCAGCCCTCCTTAGCAATCAGTATTGGGGAAGGCAACCCTATGTCTGTAGCTTTTTGTATCACCTGCTCTTTATCATGCAACTCTACCTGTGACATGTGTATTACTACCTACAAATTGCCACATTCTTGCTACCTTGCAGGGCAACAGAGATGCAAAGGTCCAACCTCTTTTGTTGACATGGACCTAGCTAAATTGCCTTTAAAATTTCAATAAAACCTGGCCTCACCTAAGAAGCCATTGCTAATCTTCAGTGTAACAGCTATTCAATATGTTGCTAACATAGTGTACTTATAACAAACACCTTTTAATTCTCTTTGACATGAGATTTTCTTCATTAATCAAGGTGAAAAGCCAAAGAAAAACATTTTCCTTTGAAGATCAGGAGAGGCCATTTGCAGAAAGTAGGACTTGAGGTGAGTTTTGAAGGGAGGTATGCAAGAGCTAGTAAGTGCTAAAGCTTTTGGGTTTGAGATGGAGGATAGAATATGACTGAATTGTAAAGTACATGGAAATGAATGAAGCATAGGCAAACCAGAAAAGCCACTCAGAGCCAGGTTGAGAAAATCTTTTAATATCAAGGCATCTGTAATATTCCAAGAAGGAGGTAAAGTATTACTCAACTAAAATGGTGACTATGTGTTTAGCATAAAAAAAAGTGTAAAGAGCTCTAGATTGATAACTA
Source organism: Bettongia penicillata ogilbyi (assembly GCA_023548195.1). Classification (NCBI taxonomy): domain Eukaryota; kingdom Metazoa; phylum Chordata; class Mammalia; order Diprotodontia; family Potoroidae; genus Bettongia; species Bettongia penicillata. The sequence goes on along the minus strand of JAJHZJ010000421.1, from coordinate 6,403,587 downwards.
CTGGAGAAGAAAGGATCAAGTGAGGATTTTTCAAAGCACAAATATATATGAAGACCTTTAGTGGTAGCAGGGAAGGAGCCAATAGACTAAAAAAAAAAAAGATTAGAGATTATAGGGGTAATCTGTTGGAGACACTAAGAATGAATGGGATCAAGGGTAAAAGTAGAGGGATTGGCTTTACTTTTACTGAAGTCAAGGAAGAAATGTGTCAAAGAAATGTGAAACAAGAAAAAAAAGAATAGAATATTCAGGTCTCAGCAAAGATCTCCTTTATTTCCCATGTAAATGATGAGGCCCTCAGCTGTGAGGTTGGACAAAAGTTCTACCAGCAGAGATTTGAAACAGAATTTTTGGAGAAGTAACTGTAGAAAATAAGAAATAGAACTGATTAGGAAACAGAAGTGTAATAGATGTCAGGAACACACTCTGACCACTTGGGATGGTATTTCTCTATGCAGATAGAGGGGGAGCTATCTCTGGCAAAATCATGATGAAATGCAAGGGAAGTGATTCAAAGAGACCGGAACATGGATAAACATTTTATAACTAGTTGCTGGTTGACTGGCTGCATGGTTAGCAGGAGCTTTTTTCTATGAGCTGTGGAATTGGAAATATATTCAAAAGTCCTGAGTTAGCTTAGGCTCTTTCTTCTTAATTTCTATACCTATACTTGGATAATGTGTGGTTGAAACAACATACGTGTGTGTGTGTGTGTGTGTGTGTGTGTACAAAACTCATTGTAAAAGCCATTTGGTGTTAACTTAAAAAATAGAAAATAGAAATGAGAAGGGGAATTGAGAAAACAGAGTCAGAGTCAGTGAGGTCTAAAATTGATAGCTGTAAAAAAGAAAAAGCCTATAAATCCCTCAGAGTACCATAGAATCCCAAGGGTTCATGTAGCAGCCCAGCCCTGAAAGAAGGGAGCCAAAGTATTCGTTTTACAAAGGATTGTCTTCCTGCAATGATGGACTAAAAGCTAGAGATGTATCATCTTTGAAGCATTTCAGGGACTTTTTCTTTTTCTCATTCTGGTTTGCAGAAACCATGTTGTTATTCAGTGGCTTCAGTCATGTCTCACTCTTCCTGACCCCATTTTGAGATTTTCTTGACATAGATACTTTTGTGGTTTCTCATTTCTGGCTCATTTTACTGATAAGGAAACCAAGGTAAGCAGTGTTAAGTAACTTACCCAAGGTCACACAGCCAGTAAGAATCTGAGGCCAGATTTGAACTTAGGAAGACGAGTGTTCCTGACTTCAGGTCCAGCACTCTATCCATTGTACTACCTAGCTGCCTTTTGTTTAGAGTAAAACATCTAATAAAAGTGTTCTTAGCTTGTTGGGGGTCTTTGTGTGCGTGTGTGTGTGTGTGTTTGTGCATGTGTGTGTGTATGGGAGAGAGACAGACAGACAGACAGGGACAGAAAGAGAGACAGAAATGGCTCGCTTTGGCAATCTGATGAAGCCTATGGATCTCTTTTCTCAGAACAATGTTTATAAATGCATAAAATAAAATATATATTACAAAGGAAAAAAATTTTATTGCTTGATGGTTATCAAAACTTTTTAAGTTCACCAGTCTTAGGTTGACTGCCAGGTATAAAGGTTTAAGAATAAGGATCAATTTAAATTTTGATGACTTATTACTTAACAACACAAAAGGAATGAATGAGGTGATCAGTTTAACATTCAGAGATCAACAGAGAGGGGTCAGGAGAACATACAGATTTAGATACTGTTAGAACCAAAAGAGGTAGTAGAGTTCATCTAACCCAACCCTCTTATTTTTTTGGATGAAGGATCTAAACCTGAGCAAGTCAAGTAGACAAGCTATTAAACTGCCAAACTGAGACGTGAATAAAGTCTGTGCTCTGGACTGAAAGTCATTTAAAAATTCTGAGTTCAATCTCTTTTATGCTTCTATTTTGACTTTTTCCATTTATACATTTTCTCCATAAATATCCTGCGTATAGGATGGAAGAGAAATATGCCTCTACCTTATTAATTTAAGGGAACTGGATATGGTGATATCACATAATAGTGTAACACATATACAGGGTGCCTTTGAATGAACCCTAACAATGTAATATCTTACACTGGGACATGGTTCAACTACCCATTCTCTATGTTGGCTCACTTACACTAATCTACCCTCCTCCTGGCAATGCTGACATTCCAGAAAAAGACCATCAACACAGAGCTACTCTTAATCTGTCTCAGAGTACTAGATAATTATAGACATTGAGTCCTTAACAATTTGATTCCATTTTCACAAAAAAAGCCATTATAAATGATATCCCATTGGATCTAAAACATAGCCATTTAATTAACTAATAAGACAGAATTACTATCTATATTGTCCACTGTCATGGTGATGAACTATTGACAAACAATCACTTGGAAGAGAGTACTGAAAAAGTTTTATGCTATTGGGCTAGCAGCATCCTTTAAGCTAGAGGACCGCAATGCTCATTAAGTCAGTTTTCCTTGGGAAATGAATTCCAGCTAATAGTAATCTGCCTACTAGCATCCTAGGACAACCAAAAAGGGGTACATCTAGTCAATTCAATAGAAAATCATCTGTAAACCCTGTGTTTCCTCATTCAGCATCTCTCTCATATGAAAGTGCAATAGAATGAAAGATACCACTAAGAGACTTGTATTATCTCACCCAGTAGATGTACTAATGAGCAATTCATCTGTCTTCCACTAAGAATCAATGTTTCTCTAGACAATTATAAATGGAACGCTGTAGGCATCAAGTGTTAATTTGAATCTAGATATAACATTTATTGCAATCCTACAAATGACCCCGAAAATAGGGAGACTGGAAACAGGATGTGTGTGCGTAGAATTTTATGGTTTACAGAACTGTTTTCTCATTGAAATGCTATAAAATAGTGAGCACAAATATGATTAATCCCCTTTTATGGAAGAAATTTCGACTCATACTTGTAAAATGCCATAAAATGCTTTAAAAGGCAATGGTGGTAGATTGGTGATTAAAATAATAATTTGGGTTTTGCCTGTAAAGTGCTTAGTACTTCCCAGGAAGCTAAGGCCACATTGGGCTTAGGCTCAGGCTCACTGCAGTCAGTGGCTAACACCAGACTGGCAGCTCCAGAAATGGTTTCCATCTCAGAGCTCACCTGCATCAGCGTGGTCCTCATCCTGCAGCACGAGGTCACAGTCACCGAGGAGAAGATCAACACCCTCATTAAAGCAGCAGGTGTAAATGTTGAACCATTCTGGCCTGGTCTATTTGCAAAAGCACTGGCAAACATTGACATCAGAAGTCTCATCTGCAATGTAAGAGTTAGTGGAGTTGCCCCAGCAACTAGTGCTGCTCCTACTGGGAGTTATACCCCTGATGCTGGTGCTGCCCCTGCTAAACAGAAGAAAGAGGAAGAAAGGAATCTGAAGAATCATATTATGACATGAGCTTTGGGCTTTTTGACTAATTATCGCTTGTAACACAGCAAGTAAATAGTTGAAAACTGAAAAAATTGATAATTTGGTGAGCAACATATAGAAATACAAAATAACATTTAGACAGAACACTGGACATGGATTTATGCTCAAATCATGTCTCAGAAATGTATTAAATAACTGTTTAATCACATATGTCAATTTTCTAATTTCTAAAATGAGGAAAACCATAAACTGGAGACAAATGGTCACTTCAAGGGAAAAAAACTGTTTAAACCTTAAATACTACATAAATGCACATTATTTTGCCAACAATTTTAATAAAGGGGAGCCATGTAGGCCTAGCCTATGCAATAGACTTTAGATCCTGAGAGAGAATTGTTCTCTCTTCTTTTCATTTCCTTTCTTTTCTCTTTTCTTTTCCTTTCACTTCTCTTCAGTTCTTTTAATTAATGCAGGGTGTAATTCTAGATTAAGTCACCAGGGTCTGTGTCTGGTATGAACTGAATTATATCGGTCCGGACTGAAGGGATTAATAACCCAGAGCAAAGGGTTGCAAAATGAATTCCAAGAAGGCTGAAACACAGAACTTAAGGATCATGAGATGTGTTCTAATTCTTATGTGAGTATTTTATAACTGTGCAACTTTGGATTCTTTGCTTCACTTCTCTCAACTGTGTTGTACTCTATGCAACATAAAGGGTTTTGAACTTAATGACTTCTAGGGTACATTTTAGGTCTTGTAACCTACAGTTCTGTCAAAAATACAATTAATTTGGCTCAAGGCTAAGAGCTGTGACATCGTCTGACAGTTGACTGGAAGACAAAATCTAGCAGGCCAAGTAGAACAATCATTTATTGAGAGGAGAGGGAATCTTTAATGTCCTCTGATGGGTAGGTAGTCTGTAATATACTCAACATCCCTTGTCAGGCTGTACTTTCCCCCTATTACTTTCAGTTTTGCTCCACTGTATATTATCTTATAGCTATTTGTTGTAATCTCCTCTTAGAAAGGTGCTGTCTTGTTTTCTGGCAGCAAGGACAGATTCCTTCTAGAGAAGTAAGTAAGGTATTGGGGGAACACAATTCAAAGAGAATAACTAGTGACAGTAGAGATAAATAAGACCCTCTTGTTTTCTGAGCTTCCAAGCTTGCTGGTGGTACAAGGGGAAAAAAAGGAAAAAAAAAACAGACAAAAATATAAAATCTCCATATGGTAGGATTAAAACGGGGCTTCAGCAAAGCTTGTTGTAGGCCTTAGTATGCCTTAGTATGTGATACCATTTTGTGTGTGTGTGTATGTGTGTTGTTTTCCCTTACATTCTATCTTTTTCTCTGATGTAAACTTTTAAATTTTTGTTGTATTTGATGAATATAATTAGAAGTTCCAAGTTATGGTGTAGCCAAATCAAGGAAACCATATTTTGTATATTTCTAAGAACACTATTTTTTCCTTGAATCAACGGCATTTGATGAGGATAAAAAAAAAACAAAAACAAATACAAACACACCACCACTACCTATACACACACATTCCCCTGTGTTCTACTACCTGTGCCCCAGCTTGCGTTCTACTGCATGATCCTTTTAAGGGTACATTTCATAGTCCTAAAAATTTATATTCAATTGCTTTCAGGCTTTATCAACTTGTCAGAGTCATCTCGGCCTCTCCATCCAATCTAATTTCATGGAAAGAACAAAGCGGTGACAAGGATATCATAACCCTACACCTTAAATGGGAATGTACAATCAGAAGCATGAAAACTGGATATTAAATCTAGGGCACAAAAGGATTATAGAAGCTCTCCACTTCCCTTGACCTTATAGTTTACTAATAAAGAAACACATATGCAGAGGCCATGTGACTTATCACACAGATATTAAGTAGTAAAGTTAGGATCTTAATTCAGGTACCATGGACCAAATTTAATTACTTAATCCCCCTTAAATTAAGACCAAGTGTAAGATTACTGCTTTGAAGGCTTTGCTTGTGGACATCTTGTTCTAACGGACACCTCTACATTTAATCACAATGCATCGATGAGCTGCTATCTTGGACAGCAGTTTCATTAAACACAATTTCCAAAAATGTACAAAACTTACACATGTTCTCAAATGCTCTGTAGCATTACAATGACTCCTCCCCACCAAAATTTCTTCCCAAATGTTTTGTTTGTTTTTGTTTTTTTTTCCCTAGGAATGAGTAGGATGAATGTTTGATATAGTATATGCGATTAACCTTGTTCTTACAATGCGAGGCTACTTGCAGGCTGAGCATAGTTCAAGAAATGGAGATAGGAATTTTAAAGACAAAAGCAATTAGGAACAATAGTAAAGCAAAAACACAAAATATGAGAACAGTAGTCTGGTACCTAGGTCTAATCTTGCCAATAATTAGTTATGTGATCTTGGTGTGGCAAGATTCTTCCCTCTCTTAGGCTGAATTTCTTCCCTTTTTAAAAGGAAGGATTGTGAATAAATGATATTTAAAGTTCTTTATTATTGCAAAACTGTGATTCCAAAACATTGGAAAAAATATGGCCCTATGAAAATGAACATAATTCATTGTACTTTCTGCAGGTTCCACATCTACCAGCATAAACCGCTGCATTCTGACTGTTCTCTCATTTCCATGCCTTGAAGATTTAGAATTGTCTCAAAGGGTGGCCCAATTTGGAGGTTTCAAAGACACAGGAAGTCTGGGTTTGAAAGAGAATTTTCTTTCCTGCTACAACATGATCAAAAAATACACCTTCAAGCCATAGCTGACATCTGGAAATAAAAAGTCATCTCCAGACCTCAGAGCATCCAAATTACCATTTCTGAAATTTTCCCAAGCCAAGTTATAAATTAAAGTAAACATTAGGAGTGTGATCCACATTCAAATGACTTTGGAAACATTTATAACTAGCTGTAAATTAGAACTTTAAGATACTTCTGTCTAATAGAAAGAGAGTGGCATTGAAAGACAGCGGCACTAAAAGTCCCCTTTTCAACAAAATGGTAATAAGGTCAACAGGTATGGAAAGTCACCAGGGATTTTTCGAATGTCTGACTCCTTGCATCACACTTTGCTGTGTGTGCTGGGGAAAATATAAACCCTGTTCTTCTGAAGATTGTCATCTAATTGGAAAGTAGATATGCACACATCAAAAATGTATTAAATAAGAAAAAATAATATGAGTTCCTTCACTTGGGGGTCACTTTATTTTTTCTTTTATATACTTTGATAACTATATTTCAATGTAATTGACTTCCTTTGTAATTGTTTGCATTTTAAAATATTCTGAAAATGGATCCATAGGTTTCACAAAACTTTCCTAGGAGTTTCTTACTAAAATATATATACATATATATATATATATGTATGAAAACCCATAGTATAAGATGAATAAGATGTGTGTCCTTTTCTTTAACCCACCCATTAAAAAATAAGAAAACAGCAACTCCAGTCCTCCTTCTTTTCCCTGTTTCTGTTGATGGCATTAAATTATCCCCTTTACCAGAGTTATAACCCTGGAGTAATTTCTGACTTCTGTTCCCTTGTCTCCCATATCAAATACGTTCCAATTAGAGCTCCATCACATGGGAAAGTTTTTGAACATGTTTTCCTTGGCTTCAGAAAACAGAATGAGGGGCAGTGATGAGGAATTGGAGAGAGGCAGATTTTGGCTTGATGTAAAGAAATAGTCTAATAATTAAAACTATCCAACAGTGAATAGGCTACTTTGAGAAGTAATGTGTTTCACCTCATTGGGAGTCTTCAAGTGGAGCTTGAGCTAGGTGATGGATAGCATTCTGAATCCAGTCAGACTCAGAAACTCCCTACCTATGTAACCTTGGACAAGTCTTTGACCTCAGTGAACCTAAGTTACCTCAAATATAAAATGGAGACCATAATAGCATGTCACAGTATTAGTGCGAGGATCAAAGGAAGAATACCTGTAATGAGCTTACCACAGTGTTTGGCATAGCCTAAGCTCCTAATAAATACCTGTTCTCCTCTCCTTTCCCTCCTTTCCCTTCCCACTTGTCAAAACTGCAGGTGAAGGGTTTCCTTCAGTGTTCAAGAAGGCTTTTTTGACTCTCGGGAATATTTCTAATTCAGATTTTCTGTTATTTAGTGAATAAGATACGATAGGAATAAGAATCCCTTTTCCCAGGAATATCTACCAACAAAAACAAGAACAGGCATACTAATCAAAAGACTCACAGATCATGATATGGAACCTTTTTTGATTGGTTCTGTAACCCTGGGAAAAAGATTCACCCTTCCTAAAATATTTCCACTTGCAAAGTGAGGATTCAGATGATATCAGTATTATATCATACCATTATTATTAGGATGAAGTGAGATATATAGAGTTAAGCTTGTGGAGAAAGTAAAATTAGTGTAAAAAATAATGAATTACCACTGAAAAATAGGAGGGATGCTAAAGTATAGCCTTTAGACCAGTAAGACCTCTAAAATTAATTTGATGGGTATAATTTAGGCATAGAAAAATTTGTCCTCTAAATAAACATATCTCTAAAAGAAAAAAGAAAAGCCATGTTTTTCAAAGCTGAAGATTTTAAAATAGTAGTAAAGATCTGTAGTAGTGAATAACTTTGAAATCTCAAGATTCATTTTTCTAAACTCTTCTATGGGAGAAAACGTGCTCAACAGTTCTTTCAGTAAAACAGATGAACTTTATTTGAACATGTGATCAACTTGACATCATTACTTTCAAAATGTTAATAAATATCTTTTTTCAATATTTTAGGATCAGTTTCAGGAACAAGTTGTAATAATATGTGCTTTTTTTAAAGCAGAAGTTAGTTTCCACTTCTTGGTGAAATGATACCAAAACTGTGAAATTTAAATGCAGAATAAACGCAATGCCAATAAAAGGAATAAATATGGCAGTTTACAGATTTAGGTAGGTTTGAATTCAAGTGTCATTTTAAATAATTATTTAATTACACAGAGTAGAATTAATCAGTCCATCCTATTTGAAATCATTCTTCCAAATTGTTGTATTCCTAGTCCTTAGAAATATAGGAAAAAACACCTGGCAAAACTGAAATGTCTAGAAAAAGACATATAAAATGTCATTAGATTAAAAATCAAAGACTTTATATGGAGAAATAACTAAGAAACATCCAGATTATTTAAATGAATAGAAAAAATAGCATAATAAGAGATGCTGAAATGTTACAAAAAGATAATTGGTTTAACTTAATTTAATGTTCTAATTAATTTTTAATTAAAAATACAACTAAATTGTCTTTATCCAATTCTATAGGAGTATAAAGTAACACACAATGTGAATAAATAATGAAAAATATTTAAAATAATGGCAGGACTTATGACTGTATCCTGTATAAAATCAATGTGTTAGTCACTGTCAAGTAAATTTACTGAAGTTTGTGATAAAAAATATCACAACATAATATGTAATACAATACATATGTAATACAAAAGCAATAATGCTATTAATTCTTCATTATGTATGATGATGGAGAGGACATTTATTTGGATAATTCATTATGTTAAGTAATCTTCAAGGAGCAAAGAAAAATTTTCCTCCCTCATTGGGAAGTAATGTTTTCTTGAATTTGAGTTACTTTATCTCCTGATTTTCAACTATTGCTCTGCTAATCTTTCTGAAAATGCTTAGGGATGAATTATTGGAATTTTGGAAGAAAATAAAAATTATTAGATATGAAATACTAACAAGGGAAATTTCATCTGGCTAAGTACCTTACCATATTACTACTGTGGAAAAGAAAAGAGTAGCTTTGACTCAATGGAGGCAAATGGAAACACAGCTATATCTACTTTAAAAGTGAAAAGCTATACCTACTGGTCTTCTGACTTCAGTATAGCTTGAGCACAGACATAGGCAATGATAGGTAATGTCAATTTAACAAAAAATACTTCTTTATCTGAGTACCTGGTAAGTCAAATACTACAATTCATATCCAGCATCAATATGCCCATGCTCTGTTAATTCTGCTACCTGGGAGGCTGAGGCAAGCAGATCACTATACTCTACATTACTGTAGTAAGTACCCAGGAGCAGAAGGCCACTAGGTTGCTTAAGGAGAGGTAAATCAATTGAGGTCAGAAAAAATTCAGGCCATGATCTTTGCCAGAAGCACTGATCATGATCCATGATCACTTATGGGCCCCTGAAAGTAGATCCTAGATTTCCGTTTTCAATCTGGGAGAAACCTAGTCATTAAAAAATAAACAAAAGAAGATATACATACACATATGTATGTATTACATATATTTGTGTGTATCTATGTATATATGTATGTATGCATAGACATGTATCATATAAATCTATATAGGTACATGTACACATACATATATAACTACAGCCCCAACAGTTATTCCTAGGTCAGTTACAAAAATGTAACAAATTTACTGCTAACAAAGAAATGTTAGTGAATTTTAAATAACAAGTTATAACTTGGCTTTGTGCATGGGATGGCTGTAGCCCACATCATAAATCTCTGTATGTATTTCACTTCTGTCATGTCAAGTGTTGAATCTAGGTAGAATACCAGGTTATAACTACCAATTGTATATTCTCATTGGCAATTCCTGTGTTCTTGAGTACTAAAGCTCAGTGGCTGACCTATTCTATCCTCTTTCAACCTATTTAATGCTTTTGGAAAAAGAAATCTCTGAACACCAACTGGTAACAGTCAATACGATTCACATCACTCTGTACTGCCAGAACTATAAAAATAGAATCTGAAATTTAGGTTCAGGACTCTTGGGAACAACTACGCTCTTAAGTAAGGGAAAGAGTTTCACTTTGAATTTTGATACCTGACATTTAGACCTGAAAAATGAGTGGAACTGACTGAAAACTTAAGAAATGTAAGAAATAAGAGGCTCACAGGGAAATGGTGGCATTAGTCTGCCTCCTATTTAAGGGCTCTCCTCTTTGACATTTGACATGATATTCATAAGAAATATTCAGGGGACTAGCCGTTGCCCCAATTTTTAAAGGTAGAGCCAGGAATAGGAATTGCTCATTCCTGAGCATAGTGGTGGGGTGGGGAGTGGGAGAAGAGGTTGGCTATTCTTTGATGAGGTAGTAGAGAGGAGTACAAAAGATCAAAGGGGAAATATTATATTAATTTCTCCAAAGGCATCATTAAGTCTTTTCCTTGTGATACAGGCTTAGAAATCATTAAAAAAAGGATAATTCTCATTGCCATGTTCTGGTCATACACCAAAGATGCATTTCCCCCCTTTTATTTTGTTTCTCTTACTTATACTCACTGCATAATGAAAAGCCTATATACCCCTTTCTCAAAATGACAGTTCTTTAAATATGCAGAATTAACCATTATGTCTCTCTTCTACTTTTCTTCGGAGCAGTCATCCTAATTTCTTTAACTATGCTTTACAATATGCTATCCAAAGCCAACACTATTCCAATTGGGCTTCTCTCTGAATTCTCCTACATTTAATATTCCTCTTAAAATGTGTTGCTCAGAATACAATGCAAGCATTCTTTTCTGAAATCTATGGAATGTGCTTCTATTAGTTTAGCCTAGTTTACATTTTAGGAGTATTGTTTATTTATTCATGTTGAGATTAGGAGCAAGTACAATGGCCAATGTAATTTTCTTTGTATGAAAAGCACTAAATTTAGGTTATCTCTATTGTATTCATGCAACTGACATAATTGCCATTCATGCCAATTTATGCCCATTGCATTTCATTATATTGGTTGAGGGTCAGCTTCCCAATTTATTGAGACAATTTAGAATTTTTGGTTCTTTCTTCTGTTTTATTGGGTGTTACTTTCAGCCTTATCATCCATAATATTGACAAATATCCCTTCAACATATTCATTCAAGTAATTTTTAGAAATTGTTGAACAAGAAAAATCTATGAACAGTGTTTATGCATAATACGTAAGTGACATTAGTCCATTTATTAGCACTTATTGGGCATGGTAATTCAACCAGATATGAACCAAAAACTTCTCAATAGTTTTAATATAGGAATAGATGACATTCTCTTCAAACCTGCAGATAGTACAAAGCTGTAAGACAAAGTCAGGGTTCACAAAGATCTTGGTGAACTAGAACACATATGTTGAACACATGGCCTTCAGGACACATGCAGTGTCTGAAACAGATTCAAATATAAATGGGAAAAACTTAATAAAATTTTAAAAATTGATAATATTAGGTAATATTAATTTTAAATCTAAGTCAATATACACCTACAGGGATCCTTTTGAACGCCTTAGTAGCCCATGTTTTAATTTGAATTTGACACCAACCTAGAGCACTTTAACTCAGTCTAATAATATAAAATTCAATAGGAATGAATGAAAAGTTTTAAAATTAGGTTAATAAGTCAATATCTCACATAAAAAATGGGGGAGAAAGATTAAACAGCGGATTTCCATACAGAGATTATGGGATTTTTCTGGACTGTAAGATCAATGTAAACAAGTAACATTTTGTGGTAGCCAAAAAAGCTAATGTGATTTAAGATAGTCTTTACATTTACACTTTTCCCACCTAATATATCTATGCATTTGATTCCCCTTTAGTCCTATTTGACTGAAAGCAATTTTCCAGGGTCTTTGTGATGCACACACATGCATGCGTGTATACATTTATAGGTATGTATATAAAATGTGTGTTTGGATCTTTTTATTGTCAGAGCTTAGCATAATGCATTACACCAAGAAGTAGGGGCAGTTAGGAGGCACAAGTGAATAGAATGCTGGACCTGGGGTCAGGAATATTTATTTTCCCAAGTTCCAGTCTTGCTTCAGACACTTAACATCTCTGTGACCTTGAACATGTCACAAAATCTCCTGTTTGCCTCAGTTTCATCATCTGTCAAATGAGCTGGAGAAGGAAATGGCAAACTACTCCGGTATCTTTGCCAAGAAAACCCCATATGAAGTCATAAACAGTCTGACACAACTGAAAATGATTGAACAAAGACACTTTTGAATTGAATTGAATCATTCACTCAACTAATTAATGATTTGGCCAAGCAAAAATGAAACCTCAAGTCTCCTGACTCATAAGATCATATTTTAGAATCAAAAGTGATCTCAGAGGTCATGTAATTAAAGCTCTTCATTTTACATATGAGAAGAGAAATTGGATAATTTCCCCAGAGTTACATTGGTGGTAAAAAAAAAAAAATTGAAATCTGAGATTTGAGATTGGAAAGTAAGCCCTCAGAAATCAAATCCAGCTTGCTTTCCACTATGGTGTACTTCCTTCAAAGTGGGGAAATAAGTAGGATATAGCACCTACCATGAACTAAGTACTTTCTACAAATAATTCATTTGAACCTCACAACAATCCTGCAAGGTAGGTGCTGTTATTAGGTATTGAGAAAACTGGGGCAAAAACAAGTTAAGTAACTTGTTCAGGATTACACAGCTAGTGAGTATCAAAGGATGGATTTAACTCAGATTTTTCTTACTTCAGTTCAAGAGCTCTATTGTGCCACCTAGTAACCTAGTCTATTGATACTAGGATAGATTTCAAGGAACTTATTCTTTATTTCCTATGTTATTCATTAAGAAATTGTGGTTTCGTGGATAAAGGGTCTAGTCTCCAATATTTCCTGGTCCTGTGATATGTGACAAGTCACTTAACCTCTTAGTGTCTCAGGCAGCTAAGAAGATAAATTGCAGAAGAATTGTCGATCTGCATTCTTGAGGGTGTTTTATACCCAGAAGAAAGTCAAACTAGTGAAATCACATGAATGGATATCATCTGCCCTGCCCCCAAAAAAATTGTTGTTCAGTTATTTACAGTCATGCTTGAGTTTTCATGACCCCATGTGGTGTCTTCTTGACAGAGATACTGGAGTTGTTTGCCACTTTCTTCTCCAGTCTCATTTACAGATAAGGCACTGAAGCAAACAACATTAAGTGACTTGCCCAGGGTCACACAGCTCGAAAGTGTTTGAAGCTAGATATGAACTCAGGAAGATGAATCTTCCTGACTTGAGGTCCAGCACTCTAGCCACTGTGCCATCTAGCTGCCCCTAACATAGTAATTATTTTTCTACTATCCACTGCCTTCAGGATTTGCTTTCCTACCTGATACAGATAACAATGGACCTGGAGCCGAAAAAAATCAAAAGATTTATTTAGCATTTACATTAAAGCATGAGAGGTTCATGATAGGTCCTTTAGGACAAGTCTCCCTTCAACAATTTCCTGTATTCTAACGGTATAGAATGTAGAGACAATCTATCCTTCCAATTTCCCCAGTGCATATAGCAACCTTGCTGCTGCTGTACCTGACACAAATCTACAATAAATAGGGTTCCACTCATTTTATCAGAGAATAAAAGAGCAGGTGTTTGCTCCCTGTGATGAAATATACACACACACATACACACAGGCACATGGGTGTGTATGTGTGTGTGTGTATTTTCTCCCCAAAGGCTGTGAGCCAAGCTCAATACTGGAAACATTTTTGTCCTTCATTACTTATTTAAGAAAATACAAATCCATTAGAATTTGCAGGGGGAAATAAGAAAGTTGATTTATGTTCCTTTTTAACAGAATTGTGTGGCTCAAAGTAGCTTTAAAAAAAAATGTGAAAAAGTTCTTTCTCCCTCAACTATAAGCAGGATTCCCTCTCTTCTCTAAGCACCTGCATATGACACCTAGGTTTCACACACGAACAACGAAAACAGAAGTAAAATACCAGATCCCAACGTCTGAAATTTATGGTTAGACAATTCAAGCTAGAATTCAGGAAAATATTATTTAAAAACCTTTAGAGCCATGTTGTTCCAGGGCTAATTTATTTAAAAATATATTTTGTTCTCAACTTAAGAAATAAAACAATATTTCTATAACATTGAGTAGAAAAAAAGATTCCACATGAAATTGCAAATCTATTATATACAACTTACTATTCCTTTAAAATATATAATAAAGTTATCATGCAATTTTCTTTTTTTCTTATTTTTTCTTCCCTCTCCTCATCCCACTGTAGACATGGCTACTATTAGATAAATATTTGTGTGTGTATACAAATACAAACATACACACACATGTAATATTCCATACACACTTCTATGTATCAGTTCTTTCTCTGGATGCAAACACTGTCTTCCTTCATAGGTCTTTTGTAGCTAATTTGGGTATTTATAATAGTCAAAATAATAGCCCCTCAAAATTGTTCTTAAAAATAATACTGCTATTATTGTACACAATGGTCTTTTGGTTCTGCTAATTTTGCCCTTCATTATTTTGAACAAGTCTATCCATGCTTTTTTAGATCATCAAACTTATTTCTTATATTACAATGTTAGCAAGTTAGAAGTTAAAAAATCTTGGAAGTTGTATTAACTCATCAAGCCCACAAAGTGCTATTTAAACTTAATCAACAGTCAGATCAAGGCAGTTAGTTCCCTATTCAGTAATGTCTACCTTATTTCTACCAGATTCAGAACCTTTTTTTTTTAGTTTCAGTTGCATAGAGTGAAAAATTATCTAACTTCATCCCATCCCATAGTAAGAACAAGGCCGTAAGCATAGATCAGACATCTCGTATTTCTTCCACCAATATAGCCATATCTTTTTAACCTATGTGATTCCTGAACTCATCCTTCTACAAATGTTTCATAGATCTACTCAAAGGGATGTCTTTGAAGCCTTGAAAGTGATATAATTAATAAATTTTGTCTTCTAAAAAATCATTTTTGTTTACTGAGAAGCTTCACCTATGCCTGGAATGGAACTTAGGGTTTATGTAGTTAAATAGCCTCATTTTACAGATGAAGAAACTGAGGCCCATGGAAGTTCACTGATTTCACCAAACTCAGGCAAGTAATAGTTATAGTGGCATGAACATCTGAATCTAGATTCTCATGCTCCAAATCCAGTCCTCTTTCTATGACAACACCCTGAATAGCTGCCAATATTATTATAGCAAAAAATAAGATTCATATTTATATATTCCCTGATTCCTACTATTCTTTTTCCATTCTCTTTCTAATTGACTTCACAGATTTTGCATTCTATACCTTATGATAGCATAACTTCTCTCATTCTGGCTGTCTCCTCATTTTTTTTTTTGCCTTTGCCTAAATAAATTTTGTTTGTTCTGGTCTAGTTTTCCTTACTGAGGCAAAAAAATGAGTGATAGTATTTGCTAAAGTGCATGGTTATGAAAACACATTAGAAATATTCCTTGTTTATAAAGACAGACTGCTTTCTTCCAGAGAGGTATAAGTCAGCTTGTTTACATGCCATTCCTTTACACACCAGTCTCTGCCACCTGTCTCCATTACTCTGCATGGCTTGTCCATCTTTCATGGAAAGATCTTTCCCTTCATTTCTGCCATTTGGAAGCTTGAGTTTCCTTCAAAACTTTGCTCAAAAGCCACATTTTACATGAAGCCTTTCTTCATTCTCCCAGATGTTTTTGTTCTCCTCAAAATTTATTTATATTTATATTACATATATCCTGCATGTATCTATTATTATACATGTTGTCTGTTCATTAGAATATAAGCTCCTTACAGAAGGAGACTGTTTCATTGTTTTTGTACTTCTAGTGTTTCGAAAATGTCTGATTTATAGGATGCATATAATAAATTCTTAGTCATTCACTGCTTTCTTGTCAGGCCTATTTTGACATTTGACGCTATCATGAAACTTGATCTTCTGCAGATTTCATTATTTCTTTGCCGTATAGGAAAATGACATTTCTTTGATAGTTATTGTCTAAAAATAAATGAAACACTGATAATTTTCACCTCATTTAAGCTGCAGCTTTTAGCTTCTGCTCTCATCCAACCTTAATTAGTGTGGCTAATCAACAGTCAAATGGACTGATTTTTTGATCCCTCTCTTCTCCATTTGACCCCCCCCCCCCACAAAAGTGCTAATGGTCAAAGAGAAGACAGAAGGAGGAAGGAGAAGGAACAAGGTGAGGATGGAGCTATTAAGTAGATCATTTCACCCTGTATAATTGAGATATAAGTGTGTTAAGAAGGATCTTAGTTAAGTCATACAGAGCTTATTGTATATCTGGAGGCCCCTTCAGATAAGATAAAAATATTCTTAACTGTCATGCACAAATTGCAATAAATATGGTTGATAAGAAATTCAATGGACATGTTTCAACATTATTTTAATTTTCATCTGATGTCACATGTAACAACAGTATCTTTGTCTCTGAAAAGGCAATACCAACACAGTCATCTTAACTATGACCAAATTTTAAAATTCATATAACACTGTGAAGATTTGAATCCTGTCCTTCCTTTAATCCCCAGCAAGCATTGTATATTGGAAACAATCCTGGGTCCAGAATGAGACTATTTGAATGAAAATGCTAGCTCTTCTATATATAACATGTATGATCTACTGATTTCTACTCTATAAGTCTTAGTTTCCTTATCTTTAAAATTAGGGAATTATACTCAGTGACCTCCAAGATCTCTTTCAGATTCAACTGCTGTGATCCTATGAGTAATGTTAATAATAGGGATACATTAAATATTATTCTTATTTTTTAATTTTCAACTTGCTTCTCTCTCAAGATTGCTCATCATCTGGTTTTTGTGCAGTAAAAACAGAAAATATCTGAGAATATAATACGTCCTACTTGATAAATCTGAAGGTATCATTCAGTTCAATGTGTACCTCTATTTATAGATTTATTACAGATCTACTTACAGAGATACTGACTCATTTTTAGGTAGTAATTTTAATGTGTCTATCTTTTATGTAATATTTCTAACAGCTAATTTTGTGAAGGGGGATTCATACATCCTTTCAAATTGAAATGACCATCCTTGTCATTATAGAAGGACATTATAGAAGTAAAAATAAAGATATCAAAATATGTTTGTTATCTTTTATGAGACATAGATTCTCTTTTTCGTGGTTATTCAGCATTCCCGAAATTATAGCAAAATCTATTCCTGCTAAATTTTGAGAGACCACAGAAAAGTTTACCATAAGCAAGAACTCAGTCCTGTACACATAGTAAACCACTTACATAACATCAACTCCACAGGACATTCTGATACTTCTGAAGACCCAGAAAATTAACAAGTACTATGAGAATACAGATTTCACTCAAGCACTCTCTGAGTCAATTGCAGACTGTATAGGGAGTGAAAACAATGTGGCACTACACACAAACTGAGTAAAAACATGTTTTATGTGAGTTTAAAAATCTCTTCTGTGTTTTAGCAAATAGATGATCTCTAATAAACCTGACTGAAAAGTAAATTAATGTAACAGAAACCACAGGTTTTCATTGCCTTCTGTAATGAAAATGTTACAATGTATGTGTGTGTTGGGGAAGAGAGGCATAACAATGCATTAGGAGCAAGGAGACAATTTGAATCCCTCTGCTGCCTTAGGTAATGCTATTACCCTAGAAATGTTATTTAAACTCTTGGAGCCTCAGTTTCCATCACTGTTAATTAAGGCTGTCAGTTTCCGTACAAAGTGAAATGAAACAAAACAGGAGAACATTCAACAGTATAATAGCAATATTGTATGATGATCAACTGTGAATGACAGTCTCATCAATACAATGATCCAAGACAATTCCAAAGGATTTATATTGAAATATGCTATCTACACCTAGAGAAAGAACTGATAGAGTCTGAATGCAGACCGAGGCATAATATTTTTCGCTTTTTTTCATGTTTTGTGGGTTTTTTAACTGTTTTTTTCTTTCAGAACACAATTAATATGGAAATATGTTTTACATGATTACACCTATATACCCTATCTCAAATTGCTTATTGTCTCAGGGTGGAGAATGGTGAGGGAAGAAGGAAGAAAATTTAGAACTCATAATTAAAAAAAAAAAATGAATGCTAAAATTGTCTTTACATGTAATTGGCAGAGGGGAGAAATAAAAGACTGCCAGTCTCTAGATGATATCCACCTCTAATATTATATCCTCTCTCTTATCTATAATCAAAAAAGTAGAGGGGGAAAGGAGTTAGGGTGGAGGAAGAGCTACTGATACAAAACACATTTAAAATGTTTCAGCAAGAAATCACCCCTTGGCATAGGAGTCCACCCCTTGACATATTAGGTATTAAAGTGCATTAGCAGGTTCTTACCTATTATGTATTATACTCTTTCTATAAATTTATCTTTTTTTCAGGAAAAGTGCTTTGAGGATACAACTCAATTTTAGCCATTTCTTCATCATCCCCCAAATTTGGATTCTATATCCAGCTCTTGAGAGTGAAAGTTACAAGAGTAAGAATGGGAGAAGAGAAAATTATTTCAGTCAAATAATGAGAAGGAAATCACAGAGTAAATCAGAGTGGGTTGGACAAATTAAGGTGAGAGGTTGTTGGAAATATTTGCAAAATTTGAGAGAAGCTGAAGAAAATTTGAAGGACAATAAACCTCCAGATTCAGACTTTTCCAAATTGTATTTGCAAGACAAAATCAATTAAGGAGGATATAAAAGGATTGAGGTAGAGTAAGGAGAATTAAGGAGTAAAATCTGAATGGAATAAAACTTTGAGAAATGATTTAAGAAGACTAAGGATATAATAGTTGGCAAGACAAAGCAAGAGAAATTAAAGAAAAAGGTAAGAAAAAGGAACAATCAGAAGTAAACTAATTGATAGAATGAATAGGTGAGTGGTACAAATTGTTTAAGAATAAGAAGTTGGTACAAGTACAAAAAAATTAGTATTATTATGGAATTATGAAAAGGAAAGAAAGGAGTTGAATGGGGTTGTAAAATAACAAGAAGTAATAAATAACTGCAAGTTTTTGGTTATTTACTTTTAATTTTTCCTAAATTACATTTATAATTTTAATATTTTTTTGAAAAATTATGAGTTCTACTATGCCCAAAGGGTTATAAAACTGCACATACCCTTTGTCCCAGAAATGTCGCTTCTTGGACTGTATCTCCAAGAGATCATAAAAATGGGAAAAGGATCCACACGTACAAAAATATTTCTAGCAGCTTTTTTTGTGGTGGCCAAGAACTGGAAATAAAAGGAATACCCATCAATTGGGGAATGACTGAACAAGTTGTGGTATGTGATTGTAATGGAAAATTATTGTGCTATAAGAAATGACAAGCAGGACAATTTCAGAAAAAACTGGAAAGACTGGCATGTACTGGCTCAGAGTGAAGTGAGCAGAACCAAGAGAACAATGTACACAGTAACAGTAACATTGTATGATGAACAACAGTGAACAACTTAGATATTCTCAGCAATACAATAATCAAAGACAATTCCAAAGGATTCATGAAGAAAAATGCTAAATATGTTTAGAGATAGAATTGATGGCAACTGAATATAGACTAAAACATAATGCTTTTTGCTTTTTTTCTTCCTTCCTTCCTTCCTTCCTTCCTTCCTTCCTTCCTTCCTTCCTTCCTTCCTTCCTTCCTTCCTTCCATCCTTTCTTCCTTCTTTCATTTGTTCTTTTTAGAGTATTCTTCCACAAGAGAGTTAATAATTCATATCCACAAGGTAATAATGTAAAACTATCTAATTTTCCTACAAATGACATAGTTTGTAGGATTGACAAGTTTTACATTAGTGGACAAGTATAATCAATATCAGATTTGTTCATATCTCAGGGAGGGGGAAGGAAAGGGAGGAAGGGATAGAATTTGGGATTCAAAATTTAAAAAGAAAACTGAATGTTGTAAATTATTTTTACATGAATTAGGGAAAAATTAAACCGTTACTATATATATATATATATATATATATATATATATATATAATGTATGTATGTATGTATGTATGTGTGTATGTGTATTTCTGTGTGTGTGCATGTTTCACAACTTGTTCAGCAATTACCAAATTGATAGATATCTCCTTAATTTCTAATCCTTTGCCACCACTAGAAGAACTGCTTTAAATATTTTTGTACAAATATGTCCACTTCCTTTTTTTTTTTATCTCTTTTGGACACAGACCTAGTAGTGGTATTGCTAGATCAAAGGGCTGGCAAGGTTTTATAGCCCTTTGGGCATAGCTACAAATTGCTCTTCAGAATGATTGGATCAATTCACAACTCCATCAAAATTAATTTGTGTCTCCATTTTCTGACATGTACTCCCAAATTTGTTATTTTCCTTTGCTGTCATATTGGTTAATTTGATAGGTGTTGGGTAATGCCTCAGAGTTATTTTAATTTCTTGGACTTTGGATAGCTTTGTATGCTTCATCTTAAAACTACTTAATATTCTTTGACAATGGTAAATGTATCAATACAATGATTATCTTTATAAATTTGACTCAGTTTCTCTATACACTTGAGAACTGAGACCTTCATCAGAGAAAATCACTTGTATTTTTTTCAGTTATGGTTATTATTTAACTCTATTTTATTTCCCACCCCTTGATTATCCTACTATTTCTCTTTTTACCCCATCTATTCTCAAAAGTGCCTGCCTAAATTCATACTCCCCTCTATCAGCACCCCCTTCTATTATCCCCTTCCCTATAGTCTAAGATAGATTTCTATACCTGAGTGTGTATGTTATGATTTCTTTGAGTCAATTACAATGAAAGTAAGATTCAAGTGCCATCCCAACACCTCCATGTTCCCCTCCACTGTAAAGCTCTTTAGCATCTCATTTAAATGAGATAATTTACCTTATTCTACCTTTTCCTTTCTTCCCCTCCCAGTGCATTCCTTTCTCACAACTTATTTTTTTTAAGATATCATCTAATCATATTTAACTCACACCCATGCCCTCTATGTGTCTCCTTTAAATTGCCTTAGAAATGATATAGCTTTTTAGGAATGACAAGTTTCATCCTCCCTATGTTGGAATGTAAACAGTTTAACCTCATTGAATCCCTTATGGATTATCTTTCCTCTTATCTCTTTCTGATTCTTGTATATGAAAATCAAATTTTCATTGAGCTCTAATCTTTCCATCAGGAATGTGTGAAAGTCATCTATTTCACTAGATATTGCTTTTTAAAAAAATTTTGGTTATAAATGATTTTGCTGGGTAAATGATTCTTGGTTGTAATCCTAGTCCCTTTGCCCTCCAGAATATCATATCCCAAACCCTCTGATGCTTTAATGTATAATCTGCTAAATTGTGAGTTATATCATGTAATGTCATGATACTTGAATTGTTTCTTTCTGGCTGCTTATATATTTTCACCTTGACCTGGTAGGTCTGGAGTTTGGCAATATGGTGGATTCTTTCAATTTCTACTTTACCCTCTGGTTCTGGAATATCAATGCGGTTTTCCTTGATAGTGCTTTTGAAAGATGATGTCTAGGTTCGTCTTTCTATCATGGCTTTCAGGTAGTCCAGTAATTCTTAAATTTTCTCTACTATATCTTTTGTTCAGGTCAGTTGTTTTGTTTTTTCCCAATGAGATATTTCACATTTTCTTATTTTTTTCAGTCATTTGATTTTGTTTTATTGTTTCTTGATGTCTTATGGAATCATTAGCTGCCCCTTTTCTAATTCTAATTCTTAAGGAATTATTTTCTTCCATGAGATTTTAATCTTTTTTTCTCCCTTTAGCCATTGATACTCTTTAAGTAGTTCTTTTCTTCAGTGAATTTTTGACTATCTTTTCCTATGTGGTCAATTCTGCTTTTTAAGAGATTCTTCTCTTCAGTGAATTTTTGTATGACTTTTTCCATTTGGCTAATTCTACTTTTAAGGAGGTTGTTTCTTTTTTCCCTTCAGTGGATTTTTGTGCCTCTTTTACCATTTGGCCTATTCTGCTTTTTAAGGTATATTCTTCAGCATTTTTTTTTTATCTCCTTTACCAAACTGTTGGCACTTTTCCCATTATTTTCTTGTACCACTATCATTTCTTTTCCCCCAGATTTTCCTCTACCTCTTTTATTTGCTTTTAAAAATACTTTTTGGTGCTCTACCAGGAATTTATTAGGGGGTGTGAGACCAATTCACATTTTGCTTTGGTCCTTTAGATGAAGCTGTTGTGACTTTGTTATGTTCTTCTGAATTTGTATTTTGATCTTTCTTGCCACCATGACAACTATGATGAAGTTATCTTTTATTATTTGCTGATTTTCCCAGAGTTCTCCTTGACTTTTAATTTTATATGTTAAAGTTGGGCTTTACTTCAGAATTCAGGAGTAACTCTCCCAAGCATCAGGGTTTTTGTGTAGCTGTTTTTAAAGCTACTTTGGGGGTTTATAGGTCTCTAATTCTTCCACATTTCTATGATCTAAGGAGAGGTGTGCTCACTGCTCTCCTGGCCTGTGTTCTGATCTATAAGTGACCAAAAGCACTCTTTTTCACCCTGTAACTATGACCAATATTTCTGCTACACTGTGAGGCTCTGATAGCTCTGATATGCTAGTGCTCCTCTTCACCCTGGGACTGCAATCTGGATCTGAACAGGGCAATACCACAGAGTCCTGCACGCAGTGCCAGGAAAGTGACCCCCATAATCTCTTCCTGACCAGTTGTCTCACCCCTTTTTCTCTGTGAGTTAAAAACTCTGGAAGACACTGATTCAGTTGTTCCTGCTAATTTGCTGTGCCCCTCTGCAGCGGTACAACCTGCATTGGATTGTAATACACTTTCAACTCATTGCAAAGTTATCAGTGTGCCCAGATGCTGCCTTGACCACAAGGGGGAAGATGGTGCCCTAAAACCAACATAACCTGTCTTCTTGAATACCCATATTTTCCAGAACCACTAGATCCAGAGTATGTAGTAGGCCCTGAATGTTTCAAAGATGATGTTCTCCTGCCCTGAGCTGACATAATTTGATGTTTGTACCCCTATCTGGATTCCCTAAGTGTCCTTGGGAATTGAACCAGCTACAAAACAGGTGCTAGTCAATCTGCACCGATTGAAAAACTATTTGTGCAACTATAACCCTTGTAGATAAACAGACCAAAAATGCCCTCATGGTATAGCAGTTCCGGGGAGGAAGGGGGATGGGAATGAATGCCTTGCCATTCTACTTATTCAAATTTTCCTTCCCTCTCTTTTATTTTCTCATCCTCTTTAAAAAGGAATTAAGCCTTTCTAACTTTATTGGTCCCTTCCTCCTCTCATGCCACTCTCATTTGGTAAAATCTTAATCATTAGAAATGGAAAACTTTTCAGTGATTGGCATTGATTTTGATGTTTGTTTTTTCTGTCATCACCAAGTGATTATAACCTTAATTCTATGTACAGATTGATTTTTCTCCTGGGGGACAAACTAATTGGGTTTGAAGTCTCCATACTCTAAGTTCTATGGCTGGTAATAGATTAAATGACTGAGGAAAGAAGGTATGAGCTTCCACTCATTTTGATTTATTAAGGAATGCGTGTCAATTGTGCAATGAATCAGAACCAGTAATCTTCCTCAGTTTTGGTACATGACACCATATACAGATGGAGACAGATTTTTATATATTAAAAACAGTCAAATAAAGCCAATTAATCAAAAGAAAACAACTAATCAGGATATGCAATTATATGATCCTATTCCTTATTGGAGGAAAGATTAGAGATTTTCAAAGTTGAGAAGGGAGAGATAATAGGTAAAATTCTCTGAAATCAGAAAATGAAGTGTGCCACGCCCCACAAATATCTGTAAATAAACACAGAAACATGGAAACAATAACTGATTGCTCAGTATGGGGTCAGTTTTCAGATAAAACATATGGGTTGCTTGACATGTGTAATTGTGAGAAAATTCCTTGCATCAATTTTAAGATCAGACTAAGTTTCTGATCAGCATAAACTATGTCTATAAGCTATTAATTGTCTCCAAGCAGCCAGTAGATGTTGTCCAGTTTCCCAGCCACACAACATTAGTTTCAAACAATGCAATAAGATTTTCTCCAAATTCCTACAAATGAATAAGTGTTTTTTTTTTCTTTTTTTCTCACAAAACAGAAATTGGCCTAGCCCAACAGTTTAACAGAAAGGAAATTGAATTAGCTACAGAACTGAGTTCCAAGATGGAAGTAAGGGTGATTCATGCAATTCTCACTTCCACTTGCTGTTCCAATCCTCTCAGTTGTTAATGATGGAAGAGAGAGAGGGAGAAAAAGGAGAGGGAAAGGGAGAAGGAAGAAGGGAAGAAGGAAGGAAGGAGAGAGAGAGAGAGAGAGAGAGAGAAAGAGAGAGAGAGAGAGAGAGAGAGAGAGAGAGAGAGAGAGAGAGAGAGAGAGAGAGAGAGAGAACTGGTGTTTGAAATGGAGGAAGGAAGATTTGACCCTTGGAAGAATGTTGGAAAGTAGAAGACTATCGCAGAAGAGAAAGACAAGAAAAGATGTACCATTAGACATCTGAAAAGTTTCCTCAAGAGAAGAGATCTGGATGCTTTGAGTAGAAGAAGCAACTTTTCCTCTCAACAGAGTTCTAAAAGGGTCATAGAAGGTATCAGGTGAGAGATAACCCATTAAAGGTCAAAAGAAGAAGAGAAAAGTAGTAGTCCTAGTATCTGGGCAGGGTGTCTGTCGACTTCTCAGATCATGAATCCAGGACATAAGACAGAACTTCTGAAGGCTCAAGGAAACAAATGGCAACAATCAAATAATGCTCACAAGAGTAGAAATGACAGTGGGAGAAGGACCCTAAATAAATATATATACACGTACATGTGGATGTATATGTTGTGCGTGTGTGTACACACATATACATATTCACATATATATCAATTTGTCCTTGATTATATGTAGTAATAATTAATGACTATGCAGTTCTGATCAAGAAACTGAAAAATAAACTGGCATAGGTTGTTCTCCTTTCTTTTACTCATTGAGGGAAAAGAATAAATAAAAGAAAAAAAAGAGACGTGAGCAGCCCCACAACAATCATGAGGGATTATATGTCATTATTATTCTCATCGCACAGATGTGGAAAATGAGGAAGAGAGTGGGTAAGTGTCTTGCCTGGGATCACAAAGCTAATGTGTCCAAAATCTTATTTAAACATGTCTTCCTGATTCTGAGTCTAACACTGTATTCACTGAGCCACTTAGTTTGATATCAGACAGCACAATAGGTGAAGGGATATCCCTCAGATTATTTGTCACAGGTCAGGGATATTGTAATTATGAAGAGGGTAAGATCAAAGAATGATTGAATAATTAAATATTAAGAGTCTTTGAGCATATCTGATACAAACTCCTCATTTTTAAAAAGAAAACTGAATTCCAAAAAGATAAAAGGGATTTCCTCACTGTTACTAGTAAAGATAGTATTAGAAAATATGTTACCTTATTCTTCATACAGTATTTTATTCGATCAATTGAGTGCAGTGCAACCGAAGGAACAACTGGATTTAGGGGTCCTGGATGGCCAAGTCTATGAGGCCAATAGATACCTGGGGAAACGGAGGAAATGAAAGGAGAGTACCAGAAGGGCAAAGGGAATTATGATGCTAATTATGATCTTAAGATCATGCTCCTATAGTTGTACTTGTAGTGGAAAAAAACATTAAATAACCAATCGATAGATCACCAACATTTTGTACTGTTTTAATAGATGCTCTTTGATTGAGTTTCGCTTTTCTACTTTTATTCTTATTTCTCAAGAATTGGCTTGATCTGAAGTCTAGATGTCACATCCCCTGATATATACACACTCTTAATTGTACATTCTTTAAAGTGAACCTGAAATTATGCTAAATTACCTCAGCACGTCACAGACTCAACTGTACTTTGCTTTCACACTGTAGGAATTGGACCAAGGGATCAAAAACAACTACATCAGTAGTTTCCTTCTAGTTCTTAAGGGATAAAAAATCCATTCTTCCCTGAAAGGGAATGAACTTATCCAGGTAAGAAGTGCCATTCTAGATATGGCCTCCTATTCTTGGATTATTCAACTGCATAATAATAAATCTGGGTTCCAGGAAAAACTACTCGATTGATGAAGCTCTCCTCATCAGAATAGCTGATTCTTACCTCTTCATGGCCTTTCTTGAAGCAGCCTTCATACAACCCAACTCACTGGTCAAGAATACTCCCTGTTCCCCACTGCACCTTAGAGATTCTCTTTCTTTCTCCATATCTTCCTATTTATATCTGCCACCCAATCAAAATCCTGGTAGCTATTGTCTATAGCTGCCCATATCACTCCCCTTCCTTCCTCAATGAATTTGATACCTGGTTTATATATATTTTTTCTCTCTTCTCCACTCATGCTATTACTAGGGAACTTCAACATGCATACTGATTCTCTCTCAAATACCCTAATCATTCACTTTCTCAACCTGATCACCTCTCATGAGCTTCTCCTCCTCCCCAAAAAAGCCATTCATGAAAATGATCATACCCTTCATCTTACCATGATACACAAATGCACCATCTCCATGTTCAAGACTTCTGATCTGGCCATAATCATTTTACCTCTCCTTTTGCCTTCCTTTACACAGTTACTCTCTCCATTTGCATAGTGACCTCCAATCCCTTGACCTCTTAATTCTCTCCCAAGCCACCTCTCTTGCACTAGCCACCCTCTCCTCTTCTCCCCATCTTAACTCCTTGGTGAACCAATTCTACTCTACACTGTCCTCCTCTCTTGAATCCCTATCCCACTTACCATATTGCATATTGCTCTCATCCAAGCCTCAGCCTTGAATCACTCCCACAATTTTTTGCCTTTGTTCCAATACCCATTCTGTTGAATGGAGGTAGAGAAAATCATGCAACTACTTTTACTGGATCTCATTGGGCCTTCATGACCAGCTAAGTAATCCCACTATGCTTCCCTTATCAACTCACTATTCCAGTCTCCACAGTAGTTCTTCCAAATCTTTTCCTACTTCCTCAAATCTCCGTTGGTTCCCCCTTTTCTCCCCTCAACCTCATTTCCTATTGCTCTGGTGCCTCTGCCACTCTCTCCTCCTTTAACCCTGTCTCACAAGATGAAGTCGCCTCATTCCTTACCAAGGCTGACCCTTCTGCCTGCACAAGTCACCCTGTTCCATCCTGTCCCCTCTGTCATCCCCACAGTTTCATTTATTTTCAATCTCTTCCTCTCTACTGGCTCATTTCCTATGATTTACAGACAGGCCCATGTTTCCCCTATTATGAAAAAAATCCTCCCTTGATCCTTCCATCCTTGTTAGATATCATTCTACATCTCCTCTGACCTTTGTAGCTAAACCCATCAAAAAGGTCCACCACAACAGGTGTCTCTACTTTCTTTACACTCACTCTCTTAGTAACCCCTCACAATCTGCTTCTGACTCCATCATTCCCCCAAAATTGCTCTCTCCAAAGTTACTGATTACTTAGTTGCCAAGTCCAATGGTATTTTCTCAATATTCATTTTCCTCGACCTCTTCCTAGCCTTTGACATTGCTGATCATTCTCTCATCACTGATACTCTCTTCTCTGTGTCTTGGGAACACCACTTTCTCCTGTTTTGAATACTATCACTCTGACCTCTCCATATCTGTCTCTTTTGCTGTATCCTTCTCCACTTCATACCATCAATCACACGTGTCCCTCGGGGTTCTATCTTATGCCCTCTTCTTTTCTCCTTGTATACCACTGCACTTGTTGATCTCAGCAGCCCCCATGGATTTAATTACCATATCTATGCTAACAATTCTCAAATTTACCTTTTCTGCCCCAAACTGTGTACTGATCTGCATTGTTGCATCACCAATGGCCTTTCAGAAATCTTGAACTAGATATCCAGTAGGCATCTTAAACTCAATATGGCGAAAACAGAACTCATTATTTTTTCTGATAATTACTACTGTTCTCCTTCCTTTGCTGTTATTACAGAGGGCAATACAATCTTCCCACTCCCTCAGGTTTGTTCCCTAGGAGTTATCTTGAATTTCTCATTATTTCTTCCATTTACAAGCTGTTTCTAGGGCCTTTGGATTTTACTTCTATAACAAGTCTTTCCCAACCTCTCTTAATTCCAGTGTGTTAGCTATGTTAATAGTCTCCCTTTTTCCTATATATAGCTTGCCTTATAGATATTTGTTTACATGTATCTTCTCCCATTATACTGTAAGCTCCATGAAAACAAGTCTTTTGCCTCTTTCTGTATCCCTAGCAATTAGCATGGTGACACTGGTAAATTTTATTTTTTTATTTTTATTATTTTCATTTTTATTTTTGGTATAAAACAAGCATTTCTATAACATAACATTATAATTTTTAATAAATGATTGCACACAAAACTGCAAACTTATTATTTACAACTTGTCAATCCTTTCAAATATATAATAAAGTTATCATGTAATTTTCTTATTCTGCTTTTTTTCCTCCTTCCCTCTTCCTAGAGAAAACTACCATTAGACACAAATATGTATGTACATGTAAAGGCCATTCTATATATACTTCAATTTATCAGTTATTTCTCTGGATGCAGATGGCATCTACCTTCATATGTCCTTTATAATTAATTTTGGTATTTATAATAGTCAAAATGACTTATTTGCTCCAAGTTGTTCTGAAAACAATATTGCTACTACTATATAAAATGTTCTCTTGGTTTTGCTCATTTCGCTCTTCATTATTTTACGCAAGTCTTTCCACATTTTTCTAAGATCACTGAGTTCCTCGTTTCTTATAGAACAGTAATATTCCATCATAATCATATATCACAACTTGTTTGGACAGTCCCCCAGTAATGGGTATCTCTGCAGTTTCCAGTTTGCCACCATAAATAGAGCTGCTATAAATATTTTAGAAACATGGGTTCTTTTCTTTTTCCCCTAATTTTCTTTGGAAACACACTTTGCAGTGGTATTGGTGGGTCAAAGGGTAGAGGCAGTTTAATAACTCTTAGGGCATAATCCAAGATTACCATCCAAAACAGTTGGATCAGTTCACAATTCCACCATCAATGAATTAGTGTTCTATTTTTTCCACATCCCCTCCAACACTTGTCACTTTCTTCTTCATTCATTTCAGTCAATCTGAGAGGAGTAAAATGGTAATTTAAAGTTGTCTATAATCAATAATGACTTAGAGCATTTTTAAGTTTATAAATTGTTTTCATTTCATCAGAAAACTCTTCATAACATTTGACTATCAATTGGGGAATGACTCATATTCCTATAAATTTCACAGAGTACTTTATATATTTGAGATATGAGACCTTTATCTGAGAAACTATAAAATTTCCCCCAAACTTTCTGCTTTCCTTCTCATTTTGGCTATATTTGTTTTATTTTTACAAAACTCTTTCAATGTAATGTAATTGAAGTTAACCATTTTGCACCTCACTTCTGCTCTCTATCTGTTAACATTGCAACCTTGTATTTGACAAAGGTCAGGACTTAAGATTTGAGGATAAGAATTTATTATTTGGTAAAAAATTGTTGGGAAAACTAGAAAGCAGTACTGCAGAAATTGGGCATAGAGCAATATCTTAAACTACTTACCAAGATAAGGACAAAATGGATACATGACCTAGATATAAAAAGATTCCAAGAAAATTCCAAGAACATGGAGTATATTACTTATCAGACTTATGGACAGGTGAACAATTTATGATAGTAGGAATTTGACCTGAGGCTTTAATCCAAGTCCTCAACTTTAAGTAAACTTATTTTCTTTTAACTACCTCATCATGAACATACACTTTACCTGCATCATGGTTTTGAATTTAAACAATTGTTATTGCTTCCATTTCATTAAAACAACAAAAATTTATTAAATGCTAAAGAAAGAAGAAAAAAACTAAAATGGAAGCATAACAAAACAAAGTAATAGTTGCCCAAAGGACTTATTGCATGTATGAAAGTCCCAGAAAGATGAAGTTCTAGGTTAAAACAATTAGGTAAATGTGGTAGGTGAGGCCAAATCTTTACAATTCTATGTATACTTATATATACACACTGACTTGATACAAAGGTTTTTTTCGAGGTGTTAGCAGTAGGAGAAAATAGAAAAAAGATCCTTATCGTCAAGGAGCTAATAAACTCCAAGAAGAAGATCTATCCCATGGACATTAGGTTAGGTTTTGTTTTTGTTTTTTTTCCTTTTAAAATGTGTTAAACATTCTTTGAAACTTGGTAGGCTTAGGGGACTAAGAGGTGAGATTATTGATATTATATTCTCATTGATTGAGTAAAAAGGAACCACAAAGAATAAATGGAACTCTGATCCTTGGCTACTAGATCACTCAGACATAGGGAATTTGCACATTTGAATCAGCCTGAGACATTCTCAATGTATCTCATTATTGAATATCTTTCTTCTGCTATGGTTAAATTAATCGCTTCTAGTTAAGTTTTGAATGAACTATGAATGGCTCATTTTGTACTAGTATGACAACAAAACTACCAGGTGAATGATTTGAGTTAAGTCTAATCTTAAAGTAAGGAAGAGGCAGAGGAAGATTAGTTCCGATTGCCTTCAAGACCTGAAGGCATTTATGGTAAGGCCCTTCATAATGGTGTCTGCTTACTATGAGTAACCCCTAAAGGTAATGAAGAGTTGAGGCAGACAGGAATGCTAGAGGTAGATGGAGCAAGCAGGAAGCAGGATGTGAGACATGCAATAAGATTTTCACCAGCCGGAGAATTGATCACAATATGCACAGAAACTCCCACCTTGGACTTACCTGTGGGCTTTCATGAAGCACCCCCGATTCATCTGACATTCCAGAACAAATCTTCCCCTTGCCTTTCCTGTTCTTGCGTATCTGTATGACAAAGGCACCCCCAGTATACCAGACATCTCAGACACTCCAGAGCTTTGCTTGCCCCTCCTTAAATTTTCTTACCCCCTTTTCCCCTATTCCATAAAATTGTATTTAAACCAGATCTGAAAGCTGGCTAATCACCCTGCCTCCCACATAGAGTACAGCCTGTTGGGCTCTGCTTCACAGGGAGCAGACCCACTTGGGTACACAATCCTAACAAATGCCTTTTTTTGAATTGGAGACTGTCTAAGTGAATTTGAATTCTTTCAAGACACTAGGACCCACATGTCTTATACTCATTATTTCAGGTGACACCCTAACATTCTTGGGGTACACCCTGAACTCATCAGGAAGAGGTGAGAAAGTAAACCGCTTGTGACCACTCAACAAGAAGAAACAATTTAATTAAATTACCTGTGTTTAGGGATTATACTCTGACGATACTTTGAGTATTGTATGTCTTAGGTCCTCCAGAGTTCTAGCTTAGAAATTTAAGCCTCCTTCAAGTTCTGCTAGGGGGTCTATTCAGAACTCAGTATCCTGAGTCAGCTCTTTCTTCTATGTTCTGGTGCTAGACCTGCTTTTTCCACTGAGTTGCACAATGTATGTAGAGATTTGGCATCATCCATCACAATTATCTGATTCTTCAAACTCAGAACTTCATGTTCCTAGAATATTCCTTGATGCAGTAACTCCTTCAAGGATCTGTGACATTCTGTGTTTTGTTATACTTCTGATTTTTTTTCTTCATCCTTAACTGCTTCCAGAATCAGACTTCTTGAACAGAAGAGGTTAGACTTAAAACCATGTAAGTGTAGAAAGTGCTATAAAAACCTTAAGGACCATAGAGTACTAAGGAGGAAAAATGTGGTAGAAGCAACGTCCTAGCATATTTATAACTTCAAATTCCCCTCTCCTTCTGAGCAGTTTGGAATACATTTTTCCTTATAAGAAACTGAGATTTGTTTGGCTCAGGCACCAACATCACTAATTACAGTTTATTAAGTACCTATTATGTAACAGGCACAGTACTAAACACTGGGGATACCAAAGAAGACAAAAGAAAGTCCTTGACCTGAAGGAACTTACAACCCAGTGAGGAAGACAGAATGCAAAATAATGCATGCAAAGCAAGCTATATTCAGGTCAAATAGGAAGTAAGGAGCAAAGATGAGGAGCTGTAATGAAGAGAATTAAGGGAAGATTTTCTGCAGAGGGTATGAGAGTATGAAATAGTCTTAAAGGCAACAGGATTTTTCTGATTTTGGGCTGGAGGAGCATGATTAGTAACCAAGTCAATGGACCTTTACTTTGCTTAATCAACTAGAATTTTCCTCACTGAATATTCTTCTTCTGGGGAGACTATGCAAATCTTTTATCAACTGTTAAGTGGCCTAGGAGTGCCTCTTTTTGTTTCAATAATGAATCTAAACTACCAAGGCACTCAGACTGAATCAATACAACCCCAGAACAAGTGTTTATTTGATAAATTTCTTCCATTTTTCTTCAAATGTCTTTATATTCTTGATACATCTATTCATAATCTATTAGTTTTAGATTATGAATTTCTCTGGGACAGAAACTATTCTTGTCTAATCCACTTTGGATAGAACTATCATATTCCAATATTAGCTCAATAAATGCCTTTGATGACTGTGATATCTGAAACTAGAAAACCTCATTAGTGGAAAATTATTCCTCACTCATTAAAAAAAAATCTCAAACTCAAAATGTTAAGTTTTATAACAAAAACAAAGGCAACAACAACTCAGAAGCACTGAGTGGGATTGCTATCACAAGTTATAATAAATTTTCAGGTAAAAGTTTCCCGTGTATTAGGATTATAGCTCAAAATCAGGAAGGCACATCAGAGGTCATTTACTTCAAAACCCTTAATTTTATAGATAAGAAAGTTGAGGCTTAAGGAGGCAATTAACATGCCCAAGGTCACATAAGTAATAAGCATCAGAGGTAGAATTTGAGCCAAGATCCTCCATCTCCATAACCAATGATCTTTATCAGTGTATTTGACCAGCACAACAAAGTAGGAATGATTTTATGAATAACTTAAAATCATAATACGGGGTTGAAACAGTTGAGAATTATAATCACTCTTCTTAAAAGATGAACATAAGGCACTTCCTAATAATTTTCTATTCGTTCTCTAACACAATGGTATAGAATTTCACTTGAATGCTCAAGTTGTTTAGCTCCTTCTAATTCTAATGGCAGTTTTCTATACAAATTCCCATGGATTAGAATGAGAATATCCTATTATCAGTATTCTCTTTATTTCAGGACTGACAACTTTTTAATCAGTCCACTTATTTTTCCCCTTCCTTTTTTTACTGGACATGAATTAGCTAGGAAAGAAGTAGGTTTGATAGTGTCATGATAAAATATTTAGATGCAACAATGATAACCAACAGAAAGATTAATGAAATATTGTAATGGCAATCAAATTGGGACCCTTTGCTGTTTTTGTTCTACTAAAAATGCTTCTGATTGAATAATGTTATTAAAAATATCTTCCCCACACATAGAAGGGCCTGCCCATTGAGGGAAGCTTGATTAGGGGAGCTGTTTTGTAGAAGGGTCCCGGGTACCTTTTCTTTTTTCTATGGAGGCAGTGGGTCAGAGGGTTATGCTCTCTGACTCTCAAAAGTGTATAAATACCCTAAAGGTGTACAGCCTCCCCTCTTTCCCCAGCTTTGAGAACCCAGATGTCATGTTTCCCTCTCTGGTAACTGGTCAGACAGTTGTACCTGCCTGTTGAATTATGATCAGACAGAGAAGCCATGTCTGTTGATTACACTGGGGTTCAGGGTGATGACTCCCCTGAACTAGGTGAATGATATATGTGCTTGACTAAAGAATTGATATATATGCCTGATTAAAGTGATTGTTAACCCCTCAAAAGTTGCTTTTCCTTTTATAAATGCAGATCTAAGAACCTGTGAGGGCAGGTTCTGCCCCGCTGCCCCTGAATGTTGGGGTGCTTACTGCTACAAATATAAACTCTAATTTTGGTTCTCAGCCAAGAGAATGATCTTATCAAAGGAAGAATAAAAAGAATTAGAGTAATTAAATATAAAAGAAATAGTAAAATCACACAAAAATGGCCTTAGAAAGCAGTTAGCACAGTGAATTCAGCACTAAGCCTGGAGGCACGAAGACTTAATTTCAAATCTAACCTCTGACCATTTCTAGCTGAACCTGAAGGAAATCATTTGGTTTCACTCTGCCTCAGTTCCCTCACTTGTAAAATGGAAATAAAAGTAGTACCTACCTCCCAGGGCTATTCTGGGGATAAGCTGAAATAAAAATTGTAAAGTACTTAGTACAGTGTTTGGCACATAGTAGGTATTTAAAAAATAGTGGTTCCTTCTTTTTCTCCTTTCCTTCCTTTTTTGGGCATGGCTAAAACAGGAATTTGTTTTTATAATATTTTATGACTACATATGTAAGATGAGTTTTGTTTTTCCTGCCTTTTCAATAAGTGGGAAAAGAGAAGATGGGAAAATAGGACAGCTTGGTATGAATAGACATAACCAAGTCTAAGAAGACATTTGAAGCAGAAAATGGTGGAGTAGTTCAGAAAACTTTAGAGTCTCCAAATTTCTTCCACAAAAAACAAACAAACAAACCAGAACATGGCCTCAAAGTGAACATAGAGCAGCAGAAATAAATGAAAGTTGAGGTAGAGTAGTTTTCCTCCTAAGATAACTTGAGTTGCCAGGAAAAACTTGACCTCCAGGAGCAGAGGTTTAGCCTGAGTGAAGTGAAAAAACCTCCAGGTTGACTCTAGGAAATAAAAAAAAAAAACAACAAGCTGTCTGGGTAGCTAGGTTAGGAGGCAGCCAAACATCAGGCGCTTTCACCTCACTGACAATGTTGGGGTTGGTTAGTAAGGTGAGTAGGAAAAGATTAAAGGACCTTCCACTTTCTGAGGGATGTCACACACAACTATGCTGACCAGTATTCCTACCTGTGGCTGTGGGGGAGAAGGAGTTAGCTCACACCTGGTGAGGGTAGTAGTAGAGGGGTGGTGACTCTGATGTCTAAGGGCACTTGCAGGAGTGCAGAGTCTTTGGTTTCAGTAACAGGCAGAGAGAAAAGCTATAGATTGCAGCCACAAGAGGGACTACAGGGACCAAGAGCATTTCTGG
Organism: Bettongia penicillata ogilbyi; assembly: GCA_023548195.1. Taxonomy (NCBI): domain Eukaryota; kingdom Metazoa; phylum Chordata; class Mammalia; order Diprotodontia; family Potoroidae; genus Bettongia; species Bettongia penicillata. Next base: position 6,368,379 of record JAJHZJ010000421.1, on the reverse strand, counting down.
GACAGCATGGCTGGGGGCCCTTGCACTGGATAGGATTAGAGAGGAGTGTACAAGGTTAGACCTTAGGACAGAGCTCAGATAATAACAGTAAGAATGACCTGAGGCCTGGGACATCATTACCCATACCTTGGGACTAGAATCATAATAGTAAGCTGCTAAAAAAAATAAAACAAAACAAAAAAAATGAATAAGCAAAGGAGAAATAACCCAACTATAGCTACTATGGGGATAGAGAAGATCTAGGTTCATATTCAGAGGAAGATAGTGGAGTTAAAAATAGAAACTCCTATTTCAAATGAGAAACTTTACCTGGTCACAAGTGCAAAAAAGCTTTTGGATGAACTTAAGGACTCTAAAAATAAAATAAGAGAAAAAGAAAAAAATTAGGGAAAAAAATAAGAGCAACCAAAGAAATCAACAAAAATATGAAAAGAAAATCAATAAGCAGGGAAAAGAGAATCAAAAACTAAAGGAGGAAAATAATTCCTTGAAAACTAGAATTGTGCACAGGGGAGTTAAGGACATTATAAGATACCAAGAAATAATAAAAACAAAATCAAAAGAATGAAAAAATACAAGGGAATGTGAAATACCTCATCAAAAAAATGTCTAGAGAACAGATCAAGGAGAGACAGTACAAGAATTGTTGAACTACCTGAAAAATATAATTAAAAAAGAATATTGGAGGTGGACAAGATGGCAGATTAGAAGCACAAACCTCTAGAATCTCTCCTCCCACAGCCCATAAAATACCTGTAAAAATGACTCTAAACAAATTCTAGAGCAGTACAAGCCACAAAACAACAGAGGGAAAGAGATTTACAGCCCAAGGGAGCCTGAAAGGCCCACAAAAAAGGTCTATCATGCCTGGCGTGAAACACAGTGCAGAACAGCATGGGTTGCACCATGGCAAGGACAGGACTGGAGCTGGCTTTAAGGCACCACCAGCAGCAGCTTTGGGTCCCAGATTCCTCAGTTCACAAACACCAAAGATAGCTTCAAAGGTCAGTGAGAAAGCTCTTTCAAATGAGTGAGAAGGGAATGCAGCAGTCTATCCCTGGCCCCAGAAAGCAGAAGCTTCCATTGCTGGAGCCCTAGCATAAAGCTCCCAGGGGAATTGAGCAGCTGATCTGCTTCCCAGCCCTGAGTGGCAGCCCTGGGGTGAGAAGGAGGAATACTGGTTGGCATGGTGGAGCTGGTAGAGGCTTGGAGGGAGAATCCTGCTCACAGACCAGAGCCAAGACAGCTCTTCCTTGATTATGCCACCTTGGAGGAACTGAGAACTCATAGGTCCCCAGAGTATACCCTTCCCTTGACAAAGGATTCAAAAGTTGAGTAACTGACTGGGAAAATGCCCCAAAAGGGAAAAACAATAAGACAATGGAAGGTTACTTTCTTGATGAGGAAGTATTTCCTTCCATCCCTTTGGATGAGGAGGAACAATGCATCAGAGGAAGACCTAAAAGTCAAGGCTTCTGCATCCAAAATCTCCAAAGTAAATATGCAATGGTCTCAGGCCATGGAGGAGCTCAAAAAGGACTTTGAAAATCAAGTAAGTGAGATGTAGGAAAAATTGGAAAGAGAAATGAGAATGATGCAAGAAAATCATGAAAAGCAAGTCAATGGCTTGCTAAAGGAGACCTCAAAATGCTGAAGAAATTAACACCTTTAAAAATAGACTAACTATAATGGCAAAAAAAAGAAGAAGACTGTGAAATATCTCATTGGAAAAACAACTGACTGGGAAAACAGATTGAGGAGAGACAATTTAAAAATTATGTGACTACCTGAAAGTCATGATCAAAAAAAGAGCTTAGACATCATCTTTCATGAAATTATCAAGGAAAACTGCCCTGATATTCTGAAATCAGAAGGCAAAATAAATATTGAAAGAATTCAACAATCACCTTCTGAAAGAGATCTGAAAATAAAACTCCTTGGAATATTGTACTAAAATTCCAGAGTTCCCAGATCAAGGAGAAAATATTGCAAGCAGCTAGAAACAAACAATTAGATTATTGTGAAAATACAAACAGTATGACACAGAATCTGGCAGCATCTACATTAAGGGATCAAAGGGCTTGGAATATGATTTTTCCAGAAGTCAAAGGAACTAGGATGAAAACCAAAAATCAACTTTCCAGCAAAACTAAGTATAATACTTCAAGGGAAAAAATAGTCATTCAAAGAAATAGAGGACTTTCAAGCATTCTTGATGAAAAGACCAGAACTGAATAGAAAATTTGACTTTCAAATACAAGAATCAAGAGAAGCATGAAAAGGTAAACAGGAAAGAGAAATCATAAGGGACTTACTAAACTTGAACGGTTTACATTCTTACATGAAAAGATAATATTCATAACTCTTGAAACTTTTCTCAGTATTTGGGTAGTTGGAGGGATTATACACATATATATATGTAGACAGAAGGCACAGGGTGAGTTGAATAGGAAAGGATGATATCTAAATAAATAAAATTAAGGGACGAGAGAGGAATATGTTGGGAGGAGAAAGAGAGAAATAGAATGGGGCAAATTATCTCTCATAAAAATGGCAAGCAAAAGCTTTTTCAATGGAGGAGGAAGGGGGGAAGTGAGAGGGAAAAAGTAAGCTTACTCTCATCACATTTGGCTTAATGAGGGAATAACACACACACTCAATTTGGTATGAAAATCTATCTTACACTACAGGAATATAAGGAAGAAGGGGATAAGTGAGTTGTGGGGGAGAATGATAGAAGTGAGGGTAAATGAGACAAGGAGTGTAATTAGAAGTGAACACTTTTGGGGAGGGATAATATCAAAGGAGTGAATAGAATAAAAGGGGGAGGCAGGGTAGGATGGAGGGAAATATAGGTAGTCTTTCACAACATGACTATTACGGAAGTCTTTAGCAAAACTATACATATATAGCCTATAATGATTTGCTTGCCTCCTCAGTGGGGATGGGTGAGGAGAGAGAAAGGGAGAAAAGTTAGAACTCATAGTTTTAGCAATGAATATTGAGAATTATTTTTGCATGTAACTGGGAAATAAGAAATACAGGTAACGGGGTACAGAAATCGATCTTGCCCTACAACAGAAGAGAGAAGATTGGGTTAAGGGAAGGGAGGGGTGTGATAGAAGAGAGGGTAGATTGGGGGAAGGAGTAATCAGAATGCATGATGTTTTGGGGTGGGGAGAGAGGAGAGATGGGGAGAAAATTTGAAACTTAAAATCATGTGGAAATGAATGTTGAAAACTGAAAACAAACAAATAAATTGGGAAAAAAATGAAAAAAAAAAGAATACTGGTACAATATTACACGAAATCATTATGCAAAATTGCCCTGAAATTCTAGAACAAGAAGGCAAAGTAGAAGTGAAAAAAAAAATAACCACTGATCACTATTTCAAAGAGATCACAGGAAGAAAACATAAAGGGATATTATGTGTAAGTTCCAAAGTTCCCAAGTTAAGGAGACAATATTGCAAGCAACAAGAAAAAAAAAAACCAAAAACAATTTAAAAATCAAGGAGCTACAATAAGGATTACACAAAACCTAGCAGCTTCTACACTGAAAGACTGTAGTTCTTGGAACACTATATTTCAAACATCAAAAGAGCTATGGTTACAATTGAAATGCATGGACCAAGAAATTCACAGGCAAGAGTCAATTAGGAATTTTGAGAGTGTCTTTATTAGCCAGGCTGGTGGATGCCTCATGGAGAAACCCAGAGGAGACAGCCCCAAACTAAGGTGGGTGTGTGCATTTTAAGCATTTTGGCGCTTCTCGGTAAAGCCTTGCAGTTTCTACAACAAACGTTTCTCACAGAATAGTTCTGACAGGAGGGGTCCATAGCTCCTAGGCAAGGGGGCCCAACAGAAGTAGCTGCCAGGAAAGGGGCCCAATCAGAGAATGGTTGTCAGGAAGGGGGGTGTCTAACAGAAAGTGGTTGTCAGAAAGAGGGGCAGTGCCCAGCAGAAGGTGGTTACCTGGTAAAGGGGGTCTGACAGGAACAGTTCTGGCAGTGGGGCCCAAATTGTTACCATGCAAGGGGACTCAACAGAAAATGGCTGTTAGCAACTCAACAGATATTTCACAACCCAGGGGGAATAACGTTTTGACAGGGGCCCAACAGAATGTTGCTGCTAGGCAAGGTTATCCAACCCTGCCCAGCAGCCTAACAGATATCTTTCAACCTAGGGGTCCCAGGGAGGAATAATGTTCACTCTGAAGGATAACTTATCCAACAAAGTTAAACATAATGCTGAATTTTAAAAAATGGACATTTAATAAATTGAAAGTATTTCAGATATTTGTGACAAAAAAAAGTGAGACTTACCAGAAAATTTGAGATATAAGATCCAGGAAAAATGTAAGGTAGACAATAAAGACCAATTTTAAGGTCAAACTGCTTACTTGTTATATGTGAAAATGTTATCAGTATTTTTATGAATGTCATCACTCTTTGGGTAGTTTGAAAGAAAGACTTGGGCTGAGTTGTGCATGTTGGGTGATACTAAAAATAAAACTGCAGGGACAGATAAAAAAGGAGCAATTATTCTCATACCAATGAGGTATGAAAGGAAGAACTGACACAGATGAAGGAAGTGGGCTTGGAGGGTTGGTAGTATTGGAACCTTACTCTCATCTACAACGGTTTAGGGAATAAGAGTAGTAATTAAGAATTAGGAGGTTGAAGGAGATAAGGGAGAAAACTCTCAGGTAGTTTAAGGTCAAGGGTGGGGGAAGAAGATAAGGAAAGTACTTCTAGAGGGGTGGGTTGGATTAATTAAAAAAGAAGGCAAGGTAGCTGGTAGAAATAAATTAGACTAATGGGGAAGGAGAGGGTAAATAATATGAGAACAGTGAGGAAAAATTGTTATTGTTGTATGTCCTTTCTCAAAGAGGACATGACATTGGGAAGGTAGTGTCATGATACGCAAGTGAATTGGTTTTTAGTGAGCCAGGGCTTCCCAGAGTCATCAGGCTCACTCTCTCCTCCAAAGTCATCCGGGTAAAATGGCAAGATAAAGATCAGAACAACTGGAGATGACCCAGGATGCAGTGGGAGACCTTGGCTTTTTTAAGCTAAGGTTTTTCCAAGTCTCATTTTGTCTAAGGCCATCCCATGCAGTGATGAAGGCTAAATGAGAAATGAGACAAGGAATGGCCATTTATTTTACCTAGTCAAAAGAAAAATCAATCTGGGAGTAGAAGACCCTCAGGGTTTCTGGTCAAAACAGAAACAACTGTTATTTATTTTATTTCTGAACCATTAGAGCCCTAACAATGATAAAATGAAGCTTAGGCTGGGACCTATTGCTGGTTAATCAATAAGAGCCAGAGTGCTTTGAGTTTAGAGGTTTAAAACACGGTCCTTAGGAAAGAAATGTAGCCCATAACCAAGATACCTTACTAGGTTTCAGTGATCAAAATTTATATTCCTTTGGACAGAGTAGTCTTAAGTAAGAATATCATTCCCTATGTGGACAAAGGGAGAGTAAGAAGGGAGAAAAAAGAGAGAGGGAAAGAGAAAAGGAAGGAGGGAAGGGAAGAAAAGAAAGAAATAAGGAAGGATGGATAAAGGAAGGAAGGAAAGAAAGAAGGACAGGAAGGAAAGAAGGAAGAAAGGAAGCAGGGAAGAAGCTGCACTGTCCAAATGGAACTGGCCAGATGGATCCTCAGGGTGGCAGCTACTAATCTCCATAGATTGTTGTTTGTTCTTCATTCTCACAGAGGACCATGCCATCAGGAAGGTGATGCCATGACTTGCAAGTGAACCAGATTTAACTGAGGCAGGGTCATGCAAAGTCAACAACCTCACTCTCTCCTCTGGAGAAACAAGTCATACTCCAGTTGATGAATAGTCAAAGGATATGAACAGGCAGCTTTTCTTTTTTGGGGAGGTGGGAGAAGATGAGGTGAGGGTGACTGAATACTTTTATTCTGCTGCATCACAAGTACATGGCTCCAGACATCAGCACCAGGATTGAGGGTGAGAACAGGTCATTCTCTCCTAGACGCAAGACAATATAGGTCTTCCAACAGAGAGCCAGATAGTCAAGTAGTCTCTGGGAAGACAGTTCTAACAAAGCAGTGAGAACATCACAGAAAAGTGGAAGGGAGAGGAAATTTAAGCAGCAGAGGCCCCTGCCTCCAAAACAAAACTGGTCTAGTATCTGGTGCTGCCCATTCTTAGGAAGGGAGCAGACTTCTAGAGATGCCTCCTGGACACAGAACTTACTTGGTCCAAGGGTTTATGAAGTTTCTTTCAGCTAATTAAGCCTTGCTGCCCAGCTCTTCCTCAATTTTGAAAAACTGGTTATACTTGGCCAGATGCTCAGATCAGCAGAAGGGCATCAGAGACCCACCACAAGATCTGCAATGAAAGTATTTTCAGGCTCCTCAGAATGAAGGGAAACCACTACTCCCTTTCCATCAGATTGGGCCACCTTGCATAATAGTCCATTTTTCAGTGAAGTAATCAAGACAGTATATAATCATATGAGAGCATGCTCTGAATCATTATGATTGAAGAAATGTAAATTAAAATAATTATGAGATATCATCTTACACTTATATAAACTAAAATGATAAATGCTCTTTAATGGGGAATGGTTAAACATATTATAATATATGACTCTGATGGAATACTGCTATGATATAAGAAATGATCAGCTGGTTGATTTAGAAAATGAAGGAAAGACTTGGATCTATGAAGGAAAATGTTATCCACCTCCAGAGAAAGAACTGACAAACAGAAATATACATGGTATGGTCTTACATGCACGTATATGTATGTTTACAGATATGTATGTATATGTATACATAATCCTCTTTAACTGTAACCTTCTCTCAGACTATGGGAGGTGGGGGGAAGGAAGGACAAGAAAACATGCCCAACAGAGAGACAAAAGAAAACACAGTAGGAAACATAAGGAAGTGGGGTTGCTTTGAAAACCATGTATAGGATTTATTACATAGTATTTTATGAAAGGGAAATATTTATTGTTTCATACTGAATTCTCTTATATTGTACTGTGAATATAGAAATGTTCTTTTTTCTTTTCTTGTACTAAGTTCAAAAGGATTTTTTAAAGAAGATATTGGAGGCCAAATGGAAGAAATCTATCAATTAGGCATTTGTTCTTGAATGGGGTTGAATCAAGTCAGTCTCTTAATATTTTAGACTGAATTCTGAAAAAAAAAATGAGAAACTCATAGGTTATTCAAAAGTTCAATAAGAAAGAAATATTGACCATGTATTAGGGCATTGAAAATCTCACAACCAAATGCAGAAAAGAGAAAATAACATCAGATTCGAAATCCTAAAGATCAAAGGAAAGATCAATAAAATTGAAAATAAGAAAACCATTGAACTGATAAATAAAACTAGGAACTGTTTTATGGAGAAAAAAATCATAAAATGGATAAATATTGGTTAATTTGATGTAAAAAAGAAAATAAAGCCAAATTAAAGGTATCAAAAAGGAAAAGCATGAATTCAAATTACTAGTGAAGATAAAAGTAAAGCAATTATTTGGAGCTATTCTGCCCAATTATATGCCAATAAATATACCAATCTAAGTGAAATGGATAACAATTTACAAAAAATGTAAATTACTCAGATTAACAGAAGAGGATAAAGAATACCTAAGTAATCCTTTCTTAGAAAAAGAAATTGAAGACTCCATCCATAAACTTAAGAAAAAAAAAAAAACCCAGCAGATTGGCTAACAAGACAAAAAAGGAAAATGATAAATGCTGGAGAAGATAAGGGAAAATTGGAATACTAATGCGTTGTTGGTGGATTTGTAAACTGATCCAATCATTCTGGAGAGCAATTTGGAATTACCCCCAAAGGGCTATAAAACTGTGAGTACCCTTTAACCTAGAAATGTCACTTCTAGGCCTGTATCCTCCAGAGATAATAAAAATCAGAAAAAGACATGACCAAAAAATATTTATAGCAGCTCTTTCTGTGATGGCCAAGAATTGGAAATTAAGGGGATGCCCATCAATTTGGGAATGATTAAATAAAGTTGTGGTATATGAATGTAATGGAATACTACTGTTCCATAGAAAATGATGAGTAAGCAGGATTCATAAAAACCTGGAAGGGTTTGTATGAATTGGTGATGAGTGAAAGTGAACAAAACCAGCAGAACATTCTACACAGTAACAGCCACGTTGTATGACAACCAACTTTGATTTATTTAACAATACAAGGATCTAAGACAATTCCAAAGGACTCATGATGGAAAATGCTTCTGCATTCAGAGAAATAATGATGGAGTCTGAATGCAGATTGAGGCATACTATTTGCACTTTCTCTCTCTCTCTCTCTCTCTCTCTCTCTCTCTCTCTCTCTCTGTTTCTCTCTCTGTTTCTCTCTTTCTCTCTCTCTTTCTCTCCCTTTTCCTCTCTCTCACTTCCTTTTTTCTTGTGGTTTTCCCCTTTGGTTCTAATTCTTCTTTATAACTTTATTAATGTGGAAATATGTTTAATATTATTGTACATGCACAGGCTGTATCAGATTGCACACTCTCTTGAGAGACAGGAGGGGAGGGAGGGGGAGAAAATTTAAAACTCAAGATCTTGTAGAAGTGAACGTTGAAAACTAAAAACAAATAAGTTTTTAAAAAAAGAAAAGAAAGGAAGAAAAAAAAATATGGATATCTAGGTGGCACAGTGGATAGGACACAGGCCCTGAAATAAAGAGCACCTGAATTCAAATCCAGAGCCTCAGATACTCAATGACTGTGTGACACTGGGCAAGTCACTTAAACACAATTGCCTCCAAAAGAAAAAAAAAAAGAAGACACCAAAGGATGATGTACAAATAAATAATATGCCTTCTAGGAATTTTACATGTACTATTAAGACACAGACGAGTGGGAAAGAATTTTGACTTGGTATAAATCTAGGTGACTCTTTCTATACTCTTCAGACTTTGTCTCCTACTTCCCACCCACTTTTTAACTCCTTTTTATGTATTGTCTTCCCTCATTTGACTGTAAGGGCTATGACTTGAGAGTTATGACTATCCCTTTTAGTTTGGATTTCTTTTCAAAATATCTCTCCTGGATCTATTTTCCAGGCCAGTTGTTTTTTCAGTGAGACATTTCACATTGTCTACTATTTTTTCATTCCTTTGGTTTTGTTTTAAAATTTCTTGATTTTTCGTAAAGTCATTAGCTTCCACCTGCTCTATTCTAATCTTTAAGAATTATTTTCTTCAGTGAGCTTTTGGACCTCCTTTTCCATCAAGCCAATTCTGCTTTTTAGGGCATTCTTCTCTTCATTGGCCTTTTGGATCTCTTTTGCCATTTGGGTTAGTCTTTTTTAAAGTGTTATTTCTTCAGTATTTTTTTGAGTCTCCTTTAGCAAGTAATTGACTTATTTTTCATGATTTTCTTGCATCACTCATTTTCTTTCCTGATTTTTGCTCTACTTCTCTTACTTAATTTTTAAAATCCTTTTTGAGCTCTTCCATGGCCTGAGACCAATTCATATTTTATCTTGGAGACTTTGGATGTAGGATCTTTGACTTGGTTGTCTTATGTCACTTGGTCCTCCTCTGCAGGCTTCTCCACCCTCTCTGCTGCCCTGGGGCTGGGGCCCAACCACTCTACTCTCTCACACAGGCCCCACAGGATTTTTCCACTGATCTTCCAATTTGTCCTTGGTGTTTTGGGGTTGTGAAGTCTGGAAATCTCCACAGGTGCTCAAGATTCAATCCCCTCAAGGCCTACTCAGGTCGTCTGTGCTGGCATTTAGTTTATTGAACTGTGCTCTGTCCTAGCACAGGGTGCTAAGACCTTTCCTGGTGACCTTTCAGGATGTCTTGGGCTGGAGATTTGCTTCACTTCATCATTTTGTGGGTTCTGCAGCTCCAGGATTTGTTTAGAGTAATTTTTTACAGGTATTTGGCTAGGTTTGGGGGGAGAGTGTTAGCAAGTCCATGTTATTTCTCTGCCCCCTTTTGTTTGTATATCTATTCTCAGAACTAAGCACATTGCCTGCCACATAGGAAGCAATTCATAAATTGTCTCTCCATCCATCCACCCATACATCTATCTATCTTTGTCAGTCTATCTACATGTGGACAAGTCACCTCACCCCAATACAGTTTCCCCATCAGAAAATTATGATGTTGCTGTATAATTGTGTCCAGATCTTTGTGACCCCATTTGGCGGGTTCTCGTTCTTGGCAAAGGTAATGAAATGGTTTGCCATTTCCTTTTCCAGTGATTTTACAGATGAAGAAACTGAAGAAAATAGGGTTTAGTGACTTGCCCAGGTCACACAGCCAATGAATGTCTAAGGCAGGATTTGAATTCAGGAAGATGAGTCTTCCTCACTCCAGAGTCAGCACTCTATCCACTGTGGTGCCAAATAGATGCACCATCTGCAAACTGGGGCTTCTTGTAATTTTAGCACCTTCCTTTGACTTATCAAGGCTATTGTGATATAAGAATGAGACGGTTAATCAAAAAATGCTTGCAAAGATAATATTATATGAAGTGATTTGCAAACGTTGGGGAAAGATATAAATGCCATATGATTATAAAAAAAAAAAAAAGAAAATGCAGCAAGACCACAACTGAATGCTACCAAACATTTAAAGAACAATAAATTCCAGTACTACATAAACTCTTAGTTTTACCAGATTTTACTTATGACACAAATACTACACCGAAACCAATAATACTAAAAACAGAAATAGAAAAATATAGACCAGTTTCCCTAGCAATTATTTTTTACATATTAGTAATATTGTGAAAGAAAACAGACAAAAAAAACACCTCAAAGAAATAAAGCAAAAAAAAAAAATTAGTATGCTTCAGTCGGTATTCAAACCATCAGTTCTTTCTCTGAGGATGGATAGCATTTTTCTTCATTAGACCTTCAGAGTTGTCTTGGACCATTACATTGTTGATAATAGCTAAGTTATTCAGAGAAGATCATCTTACAAGTTTGTTGTTACTTTGTACACAGTACATGTCACTTTACATCGGAATCTCTAAGTCTTTCTAGGTTTTTCTGACACTATCCTACTCATCATTCCTTATACCACAATAATATTTAATCATATCCCCAATCAATGGGCATCCCCTCAATTTCCAATTCTTTGCCACCAGAGAAGGGATGCTATAAATGCTTTTCTACATATTAATCCTCTTCCTTTTTCACCTGTTTGGGGATACAGACACAGTAGAGATACTGATAGAATAAAGAGTGTGCAAGGTTTTATAGCACTTTGGGTATAGCTCCAAATTGCTCTACAGAATGGTTGAATCAAGTCACAACTCCACCAACAATGCATCAATGTCTCATTTTCCCACATCCCCTCCAATACTTTTCTGTCCTATTAGCCAATCTAATAAATATGAGCTAGTGCCTCAGAATTGTTTTAATGTGCTTTTCTCCAATTAATAAGTGAGTTAGAGCATTTTTTTTCATATAGCTATGGTCAGCTTCAATCACTTTATCTTAAAACTTCATATTTTTTAACCATTTATCAATTAGGAAATTGCTCTTATTTTTATAAATTTGAGTCAGTTCTCTATATGTTTGAGATATTAGGCCTTTATCAGAGAAACTTCCTTCATTTTTTTAGTTACTGTTACTAACTATACTTTTTTTCATCCTATTTCCCCTTCTGTTTATTCTATTCTCTCTCTCCTTTCATCCTATTCATCCACCCTTTCCCCAAATTTACCCTACTTTTATCACTCCTCCTTCTCTTCCCCTCCTACTTTTCTGTAAGATAAGAGAGACTTTTATATCCAATTGAGTATGTATGTTATTCCGTCTTTGAGCCGGTTCCTCTGACAGCAAGGTTTACTCACACCCTCTCACCTCCTCCATGATTCCTTCCATTGTAAAAGTTTTTTCTTGCCTCTTCTACATCATATAATTTACTCCATTCTACCTCTCCCTTTCTCTTTCTCCCAATACTTGAATCTCTCACCTCTAAATTTTTCATCCTTCCATGTAAGAATGTAAACAGTTTAACCTTATTTAATCCTTTATGACTTCCCTTTACTGTTTACCTTTTTATGCTTCTCTTGAGTCTTGCTTTGAAAGTCAAATTTCCTATTCAGCTCTTGTCTTTTCATCAAGTCTGCTGAGAATCCTCTATTTCACTGAGTATCCATTTTCCAACCCCACTCCATATCTCCACTGAAGAATTATACAGTTTTCCTGGGTAGGTGATTCTTGGTTGTAATCCTAGCTCCTTTGCCCTGTGGAATATCATCTTCCAAGCCTTCTGATCCTTTAATGTAGAAGCTGTTAAATCTTGCATTATCCTATGGCTTCATGAAACCTGAATTGTTTCTTGATAGGTGCTTGAAAGATTTTCTTCACCTGGGGGCTCTGGAATTTGGCTATAATACTCCTGAAAATTTTTGGTTTTGGATTTCTTTCAGGAGGTGGTCAGTGGATTTTTTCAATTTCTATTTTACTCTCTGCCTCTAGAATGTTAGGATTATCCGTGATAACTTCTTGAAACTCATGTCCAGGATTTTTGTTATTTTGTTGCATTTCAGCTTTTTATTTTTTTTTAATTATGGACTTCATCCCAATAATTTTCAAATTATCTCACTTGGATCTATTTTCTAAGTTAGTTATTTCTAAAGTAAGATATGTCACATTGTCTTCTGATTTATTATTTTGGCTTTGTTTTATTGTTTTCTAATTTCTAATCAATTCATTAGCTTTAATTCCTTCAATACTAATTTTTAAGCAATTATTTTCATCAGTGAGCTTTTGTATATCCTTTTCCATTTGGCCAATTCTATTTCTTAAAGATTTATTTTTCATCAGTGGATTTTTGTGCCTCTTTTTCCATTTCACTAATTCTGCTGTTCTGTTACAAAACACTCTTCACAAAAATAAAGTAAGATCTAAACAATCTGAAAAATATTAGTTGATCATGGATACACAGTCAATAAAATTAAAATGACAATTATACCTAAATTAATTTACTCAGTGCTATACCAATCAAAATATCACAAATGATTTTACAACACTAGAAAAATAATAATGAAATTCATCTGGGAGAATAAAATGTCAAGAATTTTTTTTTTTTAATTTGAAGGAAGGTGGTCTCACCTTGCCAGATCTCAAACTGAATTACAAAGCAGTAACCATCAAAACAATTTAGGTAAAGAAAGATAGTGGTAGGTAACAAGAATAGCTGAAGTAGAAAATACAAAGTATCAAATGAACATAGTAATGTAGTATTTGAGAAACTCAACAATCCACGCTTCTTAAAAGCAGTTTGGCAGAAACTAGGTAGAGATCAGCAATCACCACACACACCAAGATAAGCTCAAAATGGGTTTGTAATTTACATGTAAGAGGTGATATCATAAGCAAATTAGGGCGAGAGTAGAGTCATTTACCTGTCAGATCTATGGATAAGAAGAGCTTTTATGTCCAAATAAGAGATAGAAAGCATTATAAAATGTAAAACGGATAACTTTGATTACATTAAATTAAAATGTTTTTGTACAAACAAAATTAAGACAGTCAGTATTTAAAGGAAAGAGAAGAACTGGGAAATTTTACAGCAAGTTTCTCTTTATCAGCCTTATTTTTCAAATATATAGAGAGCCAAATAAAATTCGTAAGGATATCAATAATTATCCAATTTAAGAAATAGTTAAAGGATATAAACAGGCTGTTTTCAGAAAAAGAGATCAAGGCTATGTATAATACTATGAAAAAAATACTCCTAATCATTGCTGATTAGAGAAATGTAAATTAAAACAACTCTGAAGTACAACTTCACACCTGTCAGATTGGCTAACATGACAGAAAAAGTAAATGACAAATGTTGGAGGAGATGTGGGAAAATTGGGACACAATGCACTGTTGGTAGAGTTGTGAACTGATCCAATATTCTGAAGAGCAATTTGAAGCTATGTCCAAAGGCCTATAACACCATGCATGCTATATGATCCAGAAATACTACTACTAGGTCTGTATACCAAAGAGATTAAAAAAAAAAGGGTAAGGAAAGAAAAGGACTTGTATGTGTAACACATTTTTAGCAGCTCCTTTTGAGGTGGTAAAGAACTGGTAATTGAGTGGATGTCCAGCAACTGAGGAACAGACAATTTCATATTTTGGATTGAGGCACAAGCATTTTGACTCTGTTCATGATATCTTTCACTAAACTATTAAAACAACAACAACCAACAATGACAAGATAGTGAAGTACACAAAATCCTTATGATGAGATAAAGAATATAAAGAAACAGATTTGAGTGCATAGAAAAGGTTTAAAAAGATGTGCAAAAGATCAAAATGAGAGCAGCTTATAGAATGAATGCAAAACTGTAGAAATGTATTATGGGAATATTTTCTAGAATGTTAAAGCTCTAAATAAATGGACATTGAGGAAAAATGCTAAATAATAAGCAGCGACAAAAGAGTTTTGTTTTTGACCTATGTTGCAGAGAAAGAGAAAGGTTATAGTATCAAGCCACAGCTTTGAATGAATGGGATTATTATACTCTTAGCTATTGTTAGTGAATTTTAGAACATCATGAGAACAGGGAAGTTGCATTGGGATGAAGAATGGCAAATGTTTTGTTTAATAATTAACCAACAAGGGCTTATTTAGTATATACAATGTGTCAGGCACTATTATTAGATGCTGGAGATACAAAAGAAAAAAAAAAGAAACTGTCCCTAATCATGTGTGCCAAGATGTATGTGTATATTTGTAAGGGTTTGTATATACACATAGTCATGTATGTGTATGCATATTCATTGTACACACATGTACGACACGTGAATACATGGATATGCATATGTGCATATATTCCTAAATATATTGCGATGGGCTGTGCACAGATAAGGAGATAAAATGCAATGTATGACCTAAAATAAATGCATTTTCAAAAAAAAGGTAAAATAATGAAATTTGAAAACTGAAAGTAATTAAATCAGACTAATACTTGGTAACCTTAATGATAGCCATAATATATTTTGTTTTTCTATTCATGTATTTCAGAATTTATCCCTTTCCCTCCCAGTAAAGTATCCCTTATAACAAAGAACATAAAGAGAAAATAAAAACAGTTCAGTAAAACTAATCAAGAGAAGTCCAACATTATATGTGGTCCTCCATGCTCATAATCTTTAATATATTCTCATTTTAGCCAGTCTTAATTATTATAATTTCAACATATTGTTTTGATTTGTTGTTGTTCCAATTTATGTTATTGTGGTCATTGTTTATATTACCTTTGCTGGTTATGGGAACTTTACTTTGCATCAGTTCATGCAAGTCTTCCCATAATTCTTTATATTATTACTTATTTATTATAATAGAATAACATTACTTTACATTCATGTACACTCATTCTTGTTTAACTTTTGTGCAAGTGATTTGATGGGTCCCTACTTTTTGCCTAGTACTTTGCTACTATATGACCTGTTTTGGTATTATATACACTGATTGTATGTGTGTGTATGTATATGTGTATATATAAATGCATATATGCATACATATATGCACATATGTGTGTGCATATATTTATCTACAATACTAAGACATACATAGAAAGAAAAAGGATGCTTTTATCTAACCATGTCATATTTAATATTGTAATCAGTAATTTAGATAATGATACATAGAATATGATTAAAAAATGTACAGGCAACAACAGGCTAAAAGGGATAACTAACATGGAAAATGACAGAATAAGGTCTGACATCAGTATTGACAGGTCAACTATCAAGACAGATAGGGGACAGAGCCAAGATGGCAGAGTACAAAGACTCATATACTCTAGTGCTTCCCCCACAGCCCACAAAATACCTGTAAAAAATGACTCTGACCAAATTCTATAGTAGTAGAAGCCACAGAACAACAGAGTAAAAGAGATTTCCAGCCAAAGGTAACCTGGAAGGTAGACAGCAAAGGTCTATCCCATGGGACACTGATCAGAGCAGAGCTTTGCCCTGGCCACATGGCATGGGGAGGAACAGGACCAGAACAGGCCTCCAGGGCCGAATCCCCAGCAAGGAGGGTCCCAGATCCCTCAACCTGCAAGCAACAAAGAAAGCTTCAAAGGTCAGTGTGGGAGGACTTTCCCATCTGGGCAAGAGGGGAGTAGGATCCTCCCAGCACTGGCCCCAGGCAGTGGCGGAGGTGGCAGCAATAGCAGCAGGCGGAGGAGGGTGGCTACAGTGGCCACGGAAGTAGCCTGGGTCCATTTTCTAAGCAGTTCAGCTTAAAGCCTCTGGGGGAATTGAGGAGGGGATCCAAACCTCAACCCTCAGTGACAGCCCTGTCCCCACACAAAGCTCCTGGGGGAATTGTTTTCTAAAGCTAAACTGTTTACATTCCTACATGGAAAGATAAAATTTGTAAGTCTTTAGACTTTTCTCTGTATTTGGGTAGGTGGAGGGATCATAGATAGACAGACAGAAAGACAGACAGACAGACACACACACACACAGATTACAAGTTGAGTTGAATCAGAAAAGATGATATTCATAAAAAATAAAATAAAATGGGGGGTGGGGTCAAGATGGCAGAGTAGAAAGACTCAGGTATGCTAGCTCCGAACCCACAGCCCATGGATTTAATGTAAGAAGAGCTCCCCACAAGTTCTGGATCACTGCAGGGTGTGCAGAAACACAGTGGAAGAGATTTCCATACCAGAGAGCCCTGGAGAGCCATCCCCAGGGTCCGTCGAGCTCCGGAAAGTGGAGTCCACCCCAGCGCTGCCCTGGCCGGGGGGCCCCAAAGGAACAAATCCAAGCAGGCTTCAGGGACAGAACCTCTGGCAGCCGGGAAGTTCCCTCCACCCACAGACGCTACAGGTCAGTGAGAGAGACGTCTGGGCTGGCCGAGAGGGGAGCGGGGTGTCTCCGTGATTCGGGCTCCCTCGGGAGGAAGCGGTGGAGGCAGAGGCAGGGGCGGGAAGCCGCAGTGGCAGAGGCAGAGGCAGCAGCGGCGGCCCCTGGGACTCCCCGAACAGGCAGGCAGAACTTCAGGTCTCTGCATAAACCCCCAGAAGGAACTGAGCCTGGGAGGCGTCCCTGCCCCCAACCCAGCACCAGAACTAAAGCTCACATTGAATAGCAGCCATGCCTGCCTCAGAAAGCCCATTTGAATCTCAGACCCCAAGCACTAGCTGGGCAGATCTAGGTGGGGGTGGACAGGAATCCCAGAAGTCAAGTAACTGGCTGGGAAAATGCCCAGAAAAGGGAAGAAAAATAAGACTATAGAGAGCTTCTTTGAGCAGGTGCAAATGTTCCCGCCTTTCAATTCTGATGACGAGGAAATATTCTTGCCATCAGGGAAAGACGTGGAGGGTGGGGCCTCAGTACCCCAGACATCCAAGGGGGATGTTGGGTGGGCTCAGGCCTTGGAAGAGCTCAAAAAGGATTTTGAAAAGCAAGTTAGACAGGTGGAGGAAAAACTGGAAAGAGAAATGAGAGAGATGCAAGAAAAGTATGAAAAACGGGTCAATACCTTGGTAAAGGAGACCCAAAAAAATGCTGAAGATAATAACACCTTGAAAAATAGGCTCACTCAATTGGCAAAAGAGGTTCAAAAAGGCAATGAGTAGAAGAATGCTTTCAAAAGCAGAATTAGCCAAATGGAAAAAGAGGTTCAAAAGCTCACTGAAGAGAATAGTTCTCTCAAAATTAGAATGGAACAGATGGAATCTAATGACTTTCTGAGAAACCAAGAAATCACCAAACAAAACCAAAAGAATGAAAAAATGGAAGAGAATGTGAAATATCTCATTGGAAAAGCAACTGACCTGGAAAATAGATCCAGGAGAGACAATTTAAAAATTATGGGACTACCTGAAAGCCCTGATCAAAAAAAGAACTTAGACATCATCTTGCATGAAATTATCGAGGAAAACTGCCCTGACATTCTAGAACCAGAGGGCAAAATAAGTATTGAAAGAATCCATCTATCACCACCTGAAAGAGATCCAAAAAGAGAAACTCCTAGGAACATTGTGGCCAAATTCCAGAACTCCCAGCTCAAGGAGAAAATCTTGCAAGCAGCTAGAAAGAAACAATTCCAGTATTGGGGAAATAAAATCAGGATAACTCAAGATCTAACAGCTTCTACATTAAGGGATCGAAGGGCGTGGAATAGGATGTTCCAGAAGTCAAAGGAACTAGGACTCAAACCAAGAATCACCTACCCAGCAAAACTGAGTATAATACTTCAGGGGAAAATATGGTCTTTGAATGAAACAGAGGACTTTCAAGCATTCTTGATGAAAAGACCAGAGCTGAACAGAAAATTTGACTTTCAAACACAAGAATGAGAAGAAGCATGAAAAAGTAAACAGCAAAGAGAAGTCATAAAGGACTTACCAGAAGTGAACTGTTTACATTCCTACATGGAGAGACAATATTTGTAACTCTTAAAACTTTTCAGTAACTGGGTAGTTGGTGGGATCACACACACACATGTACACGGGTGCATGCACACACACATACACACATGCATGCACATACAGAGACAGAGAGCACAGAGTGAATTGAATAGGATGGGACCATATCTTAAAAGAAATTAAGGTAAATGGTGAGAGAGAAATGTAGGGGGAGGAAAGAGGGTGAAATGGAATGGAGTAAATTATATGTCATTTAAGAGGCAAGTAGGAGGCTTTTTAGTGGAGGGAAGAAGAGGAGAGATGAGAAAAAAAAAAAAACAAGAAGTTTACCCTCATCACATTTGACTAAAGGAAGGAATAAAATGCACACTCATTTTGGTATGAAAACCTATCTTACAGTACAGGAAAGTGGGGGAGAAGGAGATAAGCAAGGGGTGGGGGGATGATGGAAGGGAGGGCAATGGGAGGAGGGATCAATTTGAAGTCAATACTCAGGGAGGGACAGGATCAAAAGACAGAATAGAAACAATGAGGGGCAGGATAGGATGGAGGGTAATTCAGTTAGTCTTACACAACACGGCTATTATGGAAGTCATTTGCAATACTACACAGATAGGGCCTATATTGAATTGCCTGCCTTCCCAAAGGGAATGGGTGGGCAGGGAGGGATGGGGAGAATTTGGAACTCAAAGTTTTAGGAACAACTGTTTAGTATTGTTGTTGCTACTAGGAAATAAGACATACAGTTAATGAGGAACAGAAAGTCATCTGGCCCTACAGGACAAAAGAGAAGATGGGGACAAGAGAAGGGAGGGATGATAGAAGAGAGGGCAGATTGGAGATAGGAAAGATTAGATCGCTCAGTGCATTGGGGTGGGGGGAGGGGATAAAAGGGGAGAAAATTTGGAACCCAAAATTTTGTGAAAATGAATGTAAAAAGTTAAATAAATAAATTTAAAGAAATAAAATAAAATTAAGGGGTGAGAGAGGAAAATATTGGGAGGAGAAAGGGAGAAAGGGAATGGGGCAGACTATCACTCATAAAAAGTTTTTTTTATCTTGACTTTTTTGATTTTTAGATATAAAGAAAATCAGATTCAGAAGGTAAAGTGACTGCAGTCATTTTAAAATCTTTCTTAAACTTCTCTCTCTCTCTCTCTCTCTCTCTCTCTCTCTCTCTCTCTCTCTCTCTCTCTCTCTCTCTCTCTCTCTCTCTCTCTCTCTCTCTCTCTCTTTCTCCCATTTTGGTGCTATTAAGCAAGGTTAGCTAAAAATGTGAAGAACCATATGGATATATTCACTCTCCTTCATCTTCTCTTCCTTAAGAGCTGGGGCTAAGGAGATGAATGCACTGTGCCTTCTAGAGATGGAGTTGATTTGGTAGATAAAATGTTGTACCTGGAGTCAGGAAGATCTGAATTCCAATTTAACTTTAGACATTTACTACCTATGTAAACTTGGTAAATCACTAAACCTCTCTTTGCTTCATTTTCCTCAAATGTTAAGGGCATAATAATAGTACCTACCTCACAGGGTTGCTGTGAGAAGCAAATGAGTTAATTACAAAAGCACTTAGGACAATGCCTGGAATATGGTAGGCGATTACTTATGACTTAATAACCAACAGGGATGGTCAGAAGTCATGTGACTATATTTCCCTATTGTTGAAGAGCTTCAATGGCTTATTAATAAAAAAAAATCAAAGCCCATGAGAATCTCTTTTACATAGTACAATCTTCCATTTGTATAAGGATAATTCTCCTCTGACCCCCCTTTTAATCTGTAAACAAAGTTGTCTGTTCTTTGCTTTTCTTTCTTCCTGTGTCAAGACCATAAGATACTTGTTAACTTACTGCTTGGTAGCATTCCAAGTTGAAATTAAGAACATACACAAATCACAAATGTTACACTGTCCACAGTTTTACATGAAGAACAAGGCACCTTTTAACTCAATAAGTAAAGTCAGAAAATACAAATAACTTAATTTACAAAAGAAAAATCTTTTAGCAAATGCCAATCAACAGGAGGAAGAGGTAGAATGGTGAGGGGGAAAGTTCAAGCACTTCAATGGCTTTTTTCAAATCTAAGCTAATACACTGCTGCCATATCCTATCTCAGGGTGTTAAATAAATGAAGTCTATAAGCAGAGACCTCCAGTTCTCAAAATATGTACAGGAACATCTGTTTCCCTCTGCCAGTCCAAAGCCTCTCATTTTACTGCTTTTGCTATGTCCTATTGAAGAAAAATACAAATACAGAAGCTAATATTATCTAGAAATAGCTTCTTCATTTCCAGTTATCATGATGTTTCCCTTCTAGGAAAAGGAAACTTATTTCATCATGCCAGAATACAAATTACAGAAGCCTCCTCAATCCCAATGGAGTTAGTCATAAGGATGACCCAACTGTTACGTGTCTGAGACACATAGTTCTTTGTCTCAGTAAGAACTCTCCCCAGAAAGGTTTGAAGGCTGTCTTTTCCTTAGCATGTAGATGATAGCTTATGGAAAACTGGGCAAAACAGTGCATCTCATTTTTCCTAAAAAAACAAAAAAGACTAATGGCACTTTCTTTTCAAGGTTGCCAGGAAACTCATAAAAATTATAAATTACAAGTAGTTCTTTCAGTCAGTTACAAAAAAAAAAAAAAATCCAAGTTGTCTTAAAACGACAAAGCAGATAAAGAACATAGAAGAAGTTTTACCCGGTTCTTGAACTATAACTACCCTTTAAGATTTTGGATGTGAGATCGAAAAGATTTGGCTGCCTTGCCATAAAGACTTCTCCACTCCCTCTTCTTCGTAGGATGCACTAATATCCTCAATGTTGTGAGAAATAAAAAATATGAATCTCAGTCAGTTTCTTCCCTGCTTGCAGTGAACAGAGCCCACCCACCAACAATTGGCCTTGATTAACCATCTACTTGTGATGAGTATTTTCAGAACTTCAGACTTTCTCTTTCAACATCCAGTCCCCCTTCAAAGAAAAGACACACACACACTTCAGAAAGCATAGTCTTTATGCACTTCAAGAATTTCCCAAATTATATACATTAAAATTCTCAAATGATATCCTATTCATATAAAGAAAGAAAAGAAAAAAATAATCAGACACTCAAGTCAAGTCACAATTTGGCATGCTGTACAATGTTAGCCCCACGTTTACTGTAACTGCTCATCTTTTACCTCTTCTCTTTCAAACACAAGACATAATCTGATGACATCCTTTCACACTGGGCTACAGCAAAAAAATATATTACTCATTTAAAATTACAGATCTGTATACTGTTCAACCATCTGTAGATACAGAACCCATATATTAGATTTGATGGAGGTTCATACCATTCTCCTCCAGCCATTGCAGGATAGACTGGAATGTCTGAATAGACAGAATAAAAGTATGGTCTGGCTGGCTCCTTCAACTGCATCTCCTCCCTGCCCTCTACACAATCTCTCTCTCTCTCTCTCTCTCTCTCTCTCTCTCTCTCTCTCTCTCTCTCTCTCTCTCTCTCTCTCATACACACACAGAGACATATATCTTCCCTGATACAGACTCTCATATGCACATTCTTGAGAGAACAGTACAGTGGGATGAGTACTACTTTTGATTCTGATAGAAGTTCTGAGTTCTAGTTAAACTTGCATAACCTTGGATAAGCCTTATTTGTTTCATCAATATTTGCAGTGTTGGGAAGCCAAGGAGAAATCCTACAATCCTTTACTCATTTTTCATACACAGGTTATGCAGACATCTAACTAACTCTACAAGAAATAAAAACCTAGGGGCAGGTAGGAGTAGGAAGCTCATAAATTGACAAGGTCCTCAGACTCAGAATCTGAGAGCTGGAACTCAGGGCACTAGAGGCTGAAGCTTGTGCAGAAGGTACTACTGCAGGGAGGCAGGTGAAGAGACCACTTCAGAATGAGTTACAAAGTCAGTCAGGGGTGAAGAGTTTTAGTGGGATCCAGATTCTGTTCCTCCCAAATACTGTTGAAATCAGTCAGATTTCTTTGGAGTACGTAAAAAATATATGGTCATTGATAATGTATAAAATTCTTAATTTGAAATTTATATTTCAAACTTATAATTTCATAATTCTAATTTATATATCTTATATATTTATACATACTTTTATACAGAAATTTATATAAATTTTATATAAATATTTATTATATAAATTTTACAAATTCAAATTTATAGTTCAATTAATTTATATCCTTTGCTGATTGGCCATCTTTCAGCCCTGTCCAACTCCTCGTGATGCCATTTGGAATTTTCTTGGCAAAGATACTAGAGTGGTTTGTTATTTCTTTCTCCAGGAGCCTTTATAGATAAGGAGCTAAGGTAAACAGGATTAATTGGCTTGCCCGGGGTCACACAGCTAGTTTGTGCCGGTAGTCAAATTTTAGCTCACAAAGATAATTCTTCCATTCTTCAGGTCCAGTACTTGCCACCACCTAGCAGTTCTTTTATGCCCTTGACTCCTTATCTCCCAGGAAAGAAGCCGCATTTGGAAAGGTCTTCTTGTTTATTTAAATTTGACCCCAATGGGATTAAGAAGAAAATATAGATGGACATTAAGCCGGAAGGGTTTTATTCAGGGACTTCATTGAGTGCTAAAATGAAAAAAAAATAGTTAGAAAAACAGATAAATTCTCATTCCAGACACTAAAAGCATCAATTTCTAATGGGGTACTTTGTATTGAAAGTTCCATTGTAACTTGACTACTTGACCTTGGGGTTTGATTTTATGATACTGTGATAATTCTCAACCACAGTTTTCATTTGCTTATACCTGATGATTCTACTTCCTTTTCAGTTTTTGAAGAACCTGTCCATTTATATTAAGATCTTTTTTTTCTTTAGGTGATCTAAAGAAATTATTAATACAATTTTAAAAATATTTATTGTTTGAGCAGTGCTAGAAGGAAAGCACATGGGTCAGTGATGAAAAGGACAAAGTCACTTCAGAGATATCATATTCCCTCTCTCATCTCAGATTCTATATTTGTAAATGGCTGGGCAATAGATGATATATAATTTTCATTCAATGTAGAAAGTAACCTCTAAAATATTGACTTTTTCCATGACTAACAGAAACTTGTAGACTCTTCCAAATATGACATTCTATAATTTCTATGAGGAAGGAAAAAAAATATTCCTGCTTGCCACTTATAGTGGCAATTATAATGCAAAGTGCAGCTCAAGTAATTTAAATCCTTCAATTGAAGTTCTTATCTACTTTCCACTTAGCACTACTCTACAGCGGTAACATTAAGCTATCTCCTTTCCTGCTGTTGCTATGACTTTTACTGTAAATAAAAATCCAATTTAAATCATAGGTTTGTAGTATTGGAATATATTTCAGAACGAGAGAGAGAGAGAGAGAGAGAGAGAGAGAGAGAGAGAGAGAGAGAGAGAGAGAGAGAGAGAGAGAAGAAAAGGGGAAAATAGAGTGGAGGGAAATAAATGTAATCATTATACCAAGTTTTCTCAAATATAGAGGACAAATTTATACTATAGTCATATATATATATATATATATATATATATATATATATATACATACATACATATATATTCTATATACTTGGAACTATAGTCAAAGGCATTTTAAACTGGGCATATCCTTTGACCCAGCAATAGCATTACTAGTGCTGTATTCCAAAAAGATTTTTTAAAACAGTAAAGGAAAAGGGCTTACATCTACAAACATATTTATAACAGCTCTTTTAGTGGTGGCAAAAATTTGGAAATTAAAGGGATTTCCATCAATTGGGGAATGGCAAAACAAATTATATTATTAAAACAAAATACTATTGTATATAAGAAATGCCAAGCAGAATGCTTTCAGAAAAAACCTGGAAAGTATTACACCTATTGATGCAAAGTGAAGGGAGCAGAACCAACAGAATGTTGTACATGGTAACAATATTGTACAATTATCAATTGTAAATGATTTAGCTTTGTTCAACAATGCAATGAGCTAAAACAGTTCTGAAGGATTTTTGATGAAAAATGTTATCCATCCCCAGAGAAGGATGTGATGGAGACAGATTGCAGATTGAAAATAATTTTCTTTTTCCTTTTTAAAAACAAAATTCTTGTGTTTTTCTTTTTTTTGTCTTTTGTTTTACAACCTAATAGAAAAATGTTTTGCATGACTGCACATGTATAACCTATATCAAATTGCTTACCTTCTCAATGAGCTGAGAGGGTAGGGAGGGAGTAAATTTGAAAATTAAAAAAAAATATTTTTTTACATGTAATTAGGAAACTAAAATGTTAAATTAAAAAAAGTAAACAGAGAAATATTCTGAGTATGGTCAATTCACTAGTTAGGCTAGTAGCAACCAATACTTTCCTCAGTAACCAAAAACCCTGAGGGAGGACTGACAGGGTTTTTTAAACCTAGGTGTATTTTTTTTTTTGATTGACCTGACAGTACATCTCTAAAACCTCCCCAGGAAAAAGTAAGGCAATCCTTAGACATTTTAATGAGGAGGTGGTTTCAACTCCTCCCCGTTATTTCCTAATTGGGAGATGGGGAGTAATCTTGAAATGATAGGATTAGTTTGTATATCTGGATGTAGTCTACAATGATTTAGAACACCTTTGAGTTCATCTGTCACCTAACTGTAAGAAGGGATAGTATCCTTTTTTGCTCCCATAAAAGTTACTGGGTGATAATCAGTAGCTGTGGGGAAGCTCACTTATCTTATTTTACTAAGACAATGGCCATCTTAGTATGTGGGGAACTAGAAAGGTGGGGATGTCATGAACAGCTAGGACCCTGGAGGTCATGCCCTGGGCACAAGTATCCTCACCTATCACACCTACGTAATCTGCATTAGGAGGGAATGTAGGGAAATAGAGAGTGAGAAATTTAAGGAATTTCAACTAACCCTAACTCCAACCATAAGGAGGGACCTGTATAACCTCACTCCTGCTGCTGCATCAGTGTGAGTGTGTCCAGTGAACACCACACCTGCTTTCTCAGGAAAAATGTAATAAATGACTTCCTCTGCCCACTCTGTTGCTGACTTCTTTCAATGAGAAGGGGTTTGCCTTGTTATGGGACATATCACATGGATCTTCCTAAGGGCATGCTACCAAGGAAGCAATGGACAGTGAAAACTAGTTCAGGCTAACTCCCTTATCCTTCCTAGGAAATCCTGTGATCCCCACAACTGAGTTTCTCACACAACTCTCAGTTGTGTGTCCATGAAGCAGTAGCATGGGAAGGCACTGCACCCTGGCAAAATCATATTGGCAGATGGGCTAAAACTGATTAAGGGTAACTGACAAGGTTTAAGTGGGTAGTAGGTGAGGGTACAAAAGAGATTGAATTTAAATTAAATGGATGGTGGTTGAGGTTACAAAGATGGAAAATACCAGGGTGAACAGACAAATTAAAGTAGTATAATGGAAATTCAATTAACTGGAGACTACCTGAGTAAACAATGGAGGTAATTACCTGGTGAAAACTTGACTTTTTGGCAAGTTTCTCCAGAGTGTAGGTGAAGGTTGTAGTTACAAGGACAGGGGGTTTAGACTCACAGGCTTGGGAGAGTATTAAACCTATACTAACTTGACTATGTCTTAAAAAGAGAATTAAAATCAATTTTCAATATTACACTACATTGCAAAAAGCACAAAAATAAGTACATCATTTGATGAAATAGCCTAGTTAATGCTGAGAATAGTATTAAAAACAAAGATACAAAGGAAGAGTTTTCTGTTCAATGACGTGATAACATCATTTACAACTGCATTTGAAAAGTCATGGGGATGAAGTACTAACTTAAAAGAAAGAAGAATCTACTTTAAGAAAAATACTAAAACCAGAAAAAGAGAAGAAACATAGATTTAATTTTCTCTTTAAATGTGAATGGATTAAAGAATCCAATAAAATGAAAGAGTGACAGATTTAATAAGAAAACAAAACCTCACAATTTTTCCTCTTGAAGAAATAAATGTAAAAATCAAAGACGTACATAAAATAAACATGTGAGACTAGAAAAAATACTACTATGCCTCAGAAGAATTGAAAGAGAAAAAAATAGGAGTTGGAACAGGCTGAAATTAGCACAAAAATATACGGAGTAGTTGACAGAGGAAAACTAAAGAGGAATTGAAGAAATATATAGAATCACAGAGTCATAGACTTTGGGCTAGAAAGAATTCCAGAATCCAGTCCCCTCATTTTACAGATAAGGAATCAAGCATAGAAAAAGCTGGTGCCAAGTAGTAGTGTTGGGATTTGAGTTCAGCTACTAAGTTATAAGATGTTGACATTATATACATTATATTAGCTATGAAAGATCTGGGTTCCATATGGAAGTTTTCCTTAGATGATACAATTCACAGATACTTTATACATATTCATCCTGATTAATTCTTATATATTTTCTCACATTAAGTATCTGTGTAATATATTGAAAGTATACCCATATATCTTTATTTTTCTTCGAATAATGTGGTAGTGATGGAGTGCTTATGCTCAAACCCTAGCCCTAGGACCACATCCCTCTCCAGCCCAAAGACCCTATCTCTGGCAGTAACTCATGAATGAGCCCCAATAAGGCAAACTATATCTCCCCATTACAAGAACAAGCTGACCTTTGTGGATTTTCCCTTGTCTTATAGGGACTGTCTTGTACCACCAGCTGCACTATTATGTACTGATTCTCATAGTTACCATGTAAAATCCAGAGATCAAGCTATAGATGTCAACTCCTGAGGTTATCTCATCACAGAAGTAGAAGTACAGATGCTTAAATCCCTTAGAAGTCCCCCCACATCCCCAGCAAGTGTTTCCAATAGTGAATGACATCTGTGCACAAGGTACAGAAACTGCATGTTCATCAACTAATTAGTATAGTTCACATATAATGCACTAAGTTTTTCCTATGTAAGCTTTAACATCACTCCTGTTAGATCGAAAGTTCTATAAAAGGAGCTCTGCCTGCCATATTAGCATTATAATAAACATGTTTTGCTATTTGACTGTAAGACTGCTTGAGTCCACAAATTCTTTTCAGAAAAATGCACCTTGAACCTTGTTATTTTGGGGTCCCTGCGCCCCTAAACTTCATCGGTAGTACAATTCAAAAAATATTCTGCCTATTATTACTCAGTCGTAATATGACTGGCCCACTTCCATGTCTGATTGTATGTTTCCAGGATGTTAAATTTTAAACCAATCTTGCACTATTATACACTTTTTAATTCAGATGTAAAAAAATGGCAAAATGGGTTTAATTAAAGTTATAACTATTCACATTTGTTGAAAATATATTAAAATGTAAAATGATATAGAAGTTTTATAACCTACCAATTAAATGTTTTCTCTGTATCTCATATGAATAGTTTTGTTTTTTTTTTTTTTACTAATTTGTTTCTCTTGATGAGATTAATATTTATCTAAAAAAACAAATTTCCTCCATTGGATTTTATAGAACTTAGTTTCCAGATTACTCATATTTCATTTCACTGTAATTTATATTCTTTGCATTTCATCTAAATCTCTCCTAAAGTTTGTCTCCCAAAATAAGACACAATACCCCAGTGAAGATCCAGTGAACAAATCTTAATGTCCTTTACATGGAAAATGTTTTTACTATTGTAAAGCAACATTACATTTTTAAAATTTGTCTTATTTTGAAGGTCCACATCAATTATTATCTCATATTGAGCTTGTGGTTAACTTACCTATTGAATCTCTTTTATGTGATATTCATGTAGTATCATAATTTAACCTTTTCTAATAAGTGCAATTATTTTTGTTTGTTCCAATCCACCCAAACGTTAGTAAAGCTTTCCATCTATTACTTTTGAATTTCATCTTTATAGATTTGGCCTGTCATCTCAGTCCATCCAGATATTTTGGAATCCTGATTCCACTGTACAGTGTAGATATCCCTTCCATCCTTATGTCAGTGGAAAACTGGA
This sequence comes from Bettongia penicillata ogilbyi, assembly GCA_023548195.1. Classification (NCBI taxonomy): domain Eukaryota; kingdom Metazoa; phylum Chordata; class Mammalia; order Diprotodontia; family Potoroidae; genus Bettongia; species Bettongia penicillata. The sequence goes on along the minus strand of JAJHZJ010000421.1, from coordinate 6,340,043 downwards.
TAAATCTTCCTTCTTTGCCTTTAGCAAATTCATCAGTAAGCAACTGAACTACTTTTCAAGAATGTCAACAGCAACAACAAGGAAAGAATTCAAAAATAAGGAATATAGACTATACCATCTCTATGAAAAAAAGCAAGTCATTTGGACTTTCTGTTCCATAGTTTAATTATGTGAAAACTATAGGGTTAGGCTCAATGACTCACAAGGTTATTATAAGATGTAACTTCCTGTGATTCCTTTTTAATTAATTCTATCTTCAAACTCTATGGGACGATGTACCAGTTGCTGTTTCTTTTACTGTAAAGATTCACAACCCATCTGACTTGATTTTTTTACTTATGTTGAATATTGTCCAAAAATTATTATTCATTACAAATGTTATCTGTTTTCTATTAGGTAAGGTAGTCTTCTGATATCCTCTGGTTATTATAATTACATATGTGAATACACAAAAACATGGGCAGATACAATGAGTTCTCTTTCCAGATATGAACTCCTATGAGTTATATCATAGAATGTGGAAATATGAAGATGAAAGAATGATTGGGTGGTAGACAGGAGAAAATTAGAATGTTGGATAATGATGACAGATTAGGTGATCTGCAGATATTGGCTTTGTCCAGGGACGTACAACAAGATACCCAGGGACATACCATAAAATACCTATGAAAATGAAACCTGGATCAGAGCAAAATTAATTCACAGGCTTTACAAAATTGTGTGAAGCTTCATTGAGAGATATAGATTTTGCAATAATTGATACTGATCCTGAAGATGTCTGAAATGTATAGCTCAGGTGGGACTATGTCAGTATTCAAACGAAAGTGTACAGTTAGAACTAGGGTGCAAAGAAATAGCCATGGTGGACAAGAGATCCATGCCTTGTACAGATGGAGCCTAGAGTTATAGTGGAATCCAAACTCTAAAAGGTATTAATGAAACGGAATGAGATACCAAACTCACAGAGATGAAATTGAAAAGAAATAAATGTAAAGCTTCATCACCACTCAGGAATAAAAAATCATGACATACTTTCAAGATAGGGTAAGCTATTCAAATGTTTGTTTTCTTGAAGGTATAATACTTAGGTCTTGCCAACAAATCAAATACTCTTTGTATAACTCGTTACAATTTCAGAAACATAACATAAATAATTTCTTCTCACATCACTTTTCTGGATGAAACCTAGTCAATTAAAACTGCTTATTATAACTTTTATCATTTAGCTACCAACTGATAGTAACTTACTTTAGAGAACAGTTCTGAGAATAACTAATGAGCATGATGGCAAAGCTTTCTGAAAATTGTAAATGTGAAGTACCTGTCCCATAACCAGTACACGATGTCTTGTCTAGCAGCTTAAGTGGAATAGGTTAAAAAAATAGAAATTTAAAAGATTCTTTATTGGATTATACTATGCTTGAGTTGCTTATAAAATTTAATATACATTAAAGTGTATGTTTCATAGTTAGAATTTTTTTCTCCCCACATGTTATAGTCATCTTTTGCTATATCTAACTCAATTTCCAATTCTTAATTCAGTTTTTACATTTGTCAGTTCACATATTCTCCCTTTTTTCATTTTTCTTTATCATTCTTTCAGTGAAAATACTAGAGTTTAATATGCCCTGCATATGTACTTAAATGTCTTTGTACATCCCTGATTCCTCTTTGGAAGTGTTTATTTAAAACATCAGTGAGTACATAGAGAACCTCACACAAATTGTCTCTGAACAAGGAAGATTACACAGAATAATCAATGTAGTGCCCTGCTCAAAGATGATTTGACAGATGGTTAGGGATCCCAGTCACTCCAGGCTCCATCTGCCTCAGGCATGCAACATGTCATCTCTTATTCACTACAGCTATTTCTTTGCACCTGAGTTCCATACATACACATTCACTTAAGTACATAATAGAGGGGTGAGTGTGGGTGAGGAGGATATTGATTAAATACGTTCAGTAGATGTGAAGATTGAGTTCATGTTAAAATATGGGACCCTTTTGGAAATGGAAACAACTCTTAGGTTTCTAACTCATGCTTAGCAAGTTGTCAGAGATGACCCAAATTGGAATAATAATATTGGAGAAGTTGTGGAGAAATAGGCTCACTGATGTTTCTCAGGCAAAACTGTGAATCAGTACAGCCATTTGGGAAAGTAGTTGGGAATCAGGCAAATAAAGTGACTAAAATTTACATATCTTTTTTTTCCCCAGTGATTACAGTATTACTTATATACTCTAGTCAGTCAAAAGCATTTATTAAGCAGCCGCGTTGAGTCAGATACTGTAGGAACTTCTGGGCCAACCAAAAAAAAAATAAAAATAAAAATAAAGGCAAAAAGTCCCTGCTTTTAAGGAGCTCACAGTCTAATGGGAAGGATAATATGTAAATTATGTACAAACAAGATACACAAAAGATATATGGGTGATAATCAGTAGACAGAAGAGAATTCCATTAAAGGGGACCAGGAAAGATTTCTTGTATAAGTTGAAATTTCAGGGAGTTCATTAATAAGAAGAAAATACTCATTTCTGCAAAATTATTTATAGCATCACATTTTGTGGTAGCAAAGAAGTGGAAACAATGTAGATGATCAATTATTGTTGAATGAGAAAACACATTATGGAACGATAATGAGATAAAATATTACTGTGTTCTAAAAAAAAATGAATGTGATGAATACAGGGAACCTTGGAAAATCTTACATGAATGGAGAAAGGAGTAAATAGGGTCAAGAAAACAACTTCCACAATGACAACAAAACAATTGAAAGTCAATCTTGCAGAATTGCAAATAATAAGAATCACCTCAGAGGAGAAGTATGAGAAGATAACTCTAGCTCCATTTCATTGCAGAGGTGGGAGGTATATAATGCATAAATGTACATGTATTTTCAGACTGATTTTTTTCATTTGTTTTATTGACTTTTATTGACTTTTTTCAATCTCCTTTATCATATTTTTGGTTTTGGTTAGATGGGAAGACTTTATGGGAAGGGATAGGGGGAGATATCATTAGAGAAATTTTAGGACATGTAAAAAGGAAATATGTAAACAAAAAAACATTTTATTTTAAAAATAAGCCTCTTCTTCATAGGAGACATATCTCTTTGAAATAAAATTTCCCTCCCAACTCTAATATGCTTTTCTGAACTTTGCCACTAAGTCAAAGTTTCCATTTCCCCTGGAACATCTTTTAGCCCCTGGGGCCTTCTCATCCTGTCGTATCCCTTTGATTTGCCAGCTGCCTTATCCCATTGGTGAGTTTCTTCTGGGGCCTCCATTTTGGAATCACATCCAGGCAAGCCAAATGTCATTCTCTTCCAACCTCTAATTTTTAATTTCTGTCCACCATGTACATACACTATGTACATGATAAGTAAATAAATGATGGATATATAGATTATAGGTAGATGGAAACACAGACAAATAGATATATAGCTGATAGAGGCTAGATGCACTCCACCATGCCACCATGCCCTCCATTTAAAATGTTTATGTCCCTTTTGTGTGTTGTCTTATTTCATTAAAATGCAAACTCCTTAAAAGTAGGAGCTATATTTCTTTTTGTTCATAATTGTATCTCCAAAACATAGAACAGTACCTGATACACAATAAGTACTTATTAAATGCATGTTGCCTTATATTGTTAAGTATTATGGCAATGATGTTCATACACATGCATACAAACATACACATATATGTATGCATACTTTAACTGGTCAGATAATAAACTGTGTAACTATGTGGTTTGTCCTATTAGTACTGGTGTTTCCCAGAATACAGGATCCCTTCCCTTCCCTTCTCCCCTTTTTCCTTCCCATTCCTTTATTAGTCTATTGATTTAATTACTATCTTGTATGTGATTCAGAAATTTGTAACATTTCTATATTTAGCCTAAATCTCTCCACTCCTATATCACCAAGTGCCTTTTGAACAACTTAAATGGTATGTCCATAGGTATTTCAAACTCAGTATGCTTCAAACAGAACTCTTATCTAGCCTCTATCAGCTATATATCTATCCATATCCATTTGTCTGTGTATCTATCTACCTATAATCTATATATCCATCATTTATTTATTTATCATGTACATAGTGTATTTCTCCATCATCTACATATCTATTATCCATCCTTCCATCCATCAATCTATGAAAAGTTCATTGACCCCAGATTAAGACTACCTGATATAGTACAATTTTCCACACACTATTCTTTCCTGATGAAACTGAAGGTGGCACCATAACTTTTCTTCCTGGTCATTTCCCAAATAACTTTCAAGAATAGAATTTTAGGTATCACACTGTATACTCTTTGTTAATGCTGAATGAATCACCTTGAATTCCAGGTGCAACTAAAAGCATAATTGTAAAGGTTCCATCCCATTGCTAAAGGATAAACATTTGAATTACATTTTTCTTTTATGTTTCATGGGGAAATAAGATAAAGGACTAGTCAGTGTAAGGTATTAGAATCTTTTATTACTATTATTATTGTTGCTACTTACTGTTACTCTGGCAAATAATTGATTGATATCACTCTGGGAATAGAAAGAGAAAAAAATACTGGCAGGTATTAAGGATTTATTTTCATTAAGTTTTAAAAAAATAATGATTGAATCATGTAATAGTGTAAATAAAGTTCCATAAAAATATCTGGTTTTTTCTATTTGTAACAAGATAAACAATCTAAAGTGTTCTTTCTTAATACATTTTCAGGCAATGGAAAGAGAGGTTAAAATTGAATGCTAATCTACAGGTATCATCATTTATCAAAATATCTCTAAATAATAGAATCTTGTTTATTGTTCTTTTCCAAAATAAAGGACATATATTGGAAGGGTCATCTCTTCCACAATATTTCTAACATGTTGTCATCTGGTCTTTGCATATGTGCACACAGTAGAGTGGGCACCTCATAACTGGAGCCCACACCAACTTTCAACCTTACCTGTCCAGAATGATTGATGAATGCTGACTGGTGTCAGAAGTGATTATAGGCTTTTATGCTGGCATCCATGGCATGATCCTTCTCCCAGTCTCTCTCCCTCTCTCTCTCTCTCTCTGTCTCTCTCTCCCTCTCCCTTATGTTATAATTCTTGACTCTGTCTCTCTTCAGTTTTCTTTATCACAGTTATCTAGTATCCTTTTCAATTATTTCTTAGGGTTTTGGGGGGACCAGATATGGATTTAATTGATATTTTCATTTGTTTATTTCAATCAGAAATCTATTCTGTAATTATTAAACCATTTCTATAACTTTGCTCTGGCTCTTGGTGCCATATTTCAGAAGAGACATAGACAGACTGGTATATTTCCAGTGACTATCAAGTGCCTTATTAAGTAAATGTTTAATAAATGGTTATTATATTAAAAAAATAAAGGACATAATCAAATGTTATTGATAAATGCAAACTATCACAAAGAATGGCATGTCAAATTAAAAATATCAGATATTTATGTGATGTAGTTTATGTTATGATGTGAAGTTCAAGGGATTATCTTCTCTGTACATGAACTCGTTTGGTTCTTAAGATAACACTGTAAGCCACAATAGATATTATCACGATTTTACAGAATTTTTTATGAGAGGCTAAGCAATGGAGATTGACCAGGCCATGACTTGGCCATGATCTGGCCACAACTAGGAAATCTAGGAGGTAAGATATGCCCATCTTTACTTTCTTCGGATATAACAGATTTTAGCAACCACATGACACTCCTCATTATACTATACTACAGAATGTGAGAAATGCCCACTTCCACCCTCATCTCCAATAATCTAAGAATAAAAAGTCAGCCACTAGGTTTGGCTGGTGTAATTGGTGTAATAATAAAAGCTGTCACATGGGAGCTAGGTTCCAGCTCTCCTAATCTCCAATCTGATTTCTTCTACTCTTTCACTGACTCAGGTTAGAAAATTAGGGGTCTAACCACTATATATCTTATAGATGGTCAAAAAAGATTGTCTGGGCAGAACTAGTATATAGAGAGTGTTTAAACACGTTTTGGAGGACCTGTGAGTTTATATGGTAAAAAAGAGAAATCATTTATTTTCACTAATCTCTAACTTGAAAATTATCTTGTCTATCAATTATTTTAAAACATTATTCTGATAAGTTGTCCATAGGTATTGAAAAACTCCCAAAGAATCTATGATTAAAAAAAGGTTAAGAAGCACTAGTCTAAAATTATTTTAATTTAGTGAAAATGAACAGTAGGTGTGTATGCCACAATCTAACGTTATCACTGCTAGTTTTGACTTTTTGCTAATTAGGTTAAGACATGAGTTTGATTGGCAAAGGATCCACAAGCTCAACATTTTCCTCTATTCTCTCTTCTAATAGAAAGATGCTATTATTCAAGAGGAAAATGTTTGTCTTGGTGCCACTTCACTTTCAGTATTATTTAAAAAGAAAGCAAAAAAAGTCATTCCAGAGTCTTAGGTATGCCCCTTTCTAATCTCCATCTCGTTAAAACTTGTCTTCTTTCTAGGCAAACCTCAGATAAACTTTTCATGATAACTGTTACTAATGCTCTTTCCTATTCATATTAACTTATTTATTTCTTCATTTAATTCTGTAAAAGCTTTATCTTGCCAAGAAAAAGTAAGCTTCTTTGATATAGAACACCTGTTCACTTCTTGTCTTTTATAGACTTAGCAGGTAGCCCCAACCCTAGCAAATAGTATGCACATAATCACTATTTATTGATTGGAAGCAAATGTTCAATTCTCTTTTCAGTATTGAATGAAACTCATCACTCTTTAGGATTCAGCTTCATCTGTAAAATAAAGGACTTGGAAGATATTTCTTCCCCATTATTTATTTTTCTTTTTTCAGATGGTGTCAACAGTGTGCAAGGATGTGAAACAATCAGCTATTTCAACAGTAAATCTGGGTATCCAAACTCCTATATAAGAATTGAATGTGTAACTGTAGAAGGGTATTAGTGTTACAAAATTTATAACAGCTAACACATAAAATGTTAATAAATATTCACACACATATGTGTGTGAAGTATATATATATATATATACACACATATATATACACATACACATATATATATACATATATATGTACGTGTAAAATTTATTCCTCAAATATCACATTGACTGTTATTATCCACAGAATTAAGAATGAGAGATGCAGTGGTTTTTTTTTTTTTGTTTTATTGCTATTGTTGTGGTGTTTCTTTGCTTTCCCCAGAGTCAAATAACTGTTGAGACTCTGAGGCAGGATTTGAATTTAGCTCTTCCTTATTCTAAACATGGAACTCCATCTAATACACCAAGCTTCTTTATGACTTAGCCCGTAGAATTTTTATTTTGTTTTCTTTGCGGTAAAACAGTGAAATACAGTGTACCATAGTAGAGTGGAAAGAACATTACATTTGATTCAAGAAGACCTGGGTCCAAATTAGTTACTTTCCTACATCAGCCAACTTAGGCAAGTGATTAATATTTTCAGCTTTTATCTTTAAAATGATGGAGTTGGGCAAGATACACTCTAATATGCTTCCAACTCTAAATCCTGAGTTCCTATTTAGGTAAGTGAGAGTGGGAAGTAGTCATTAATACTTCAATTTCATGTCATCCTGATAGATGTGCAAAGCACTAGAGATTCAAAATCGAAAATGAAATAATCCCTGCTCCCAACGTGCTTACACATTATGGGCCCCCTTGAGGAGCTCTTTTCTTCCTCAGCATCTATATTTACCATTTACATCATCCAGTAAGTTAGAGACGACATAAGGAAATAGGTCATTTTTCTATCTATGTTTCCTCATTTAAATTATTAAAATGTTTCTTGTCTTTATTTTTAGATTCTATATAGTAAATGGTGAAAGAACAAATAAATGAGTGGACTAATAAATATATATAGCAAAATCTAAAACAATTATTCGTTTGTTTTTATCTTCTGGGTGGAATAATATATAAAAAAAGGAATTTGATATTATTATTGTGAAGAATTTATTCTTCACAACTTGATTATAAAACAAATGTGTATGACAACATATTGCACTTCTAAAATATATTTCAAATATTATATTTTGTGGCATTACATGTAGAAAACTTCTTAATTGTAATAATTATCCTCTTTAAACTCTTCCATTGATGTGTCTTAATGGTTTGAAAAGTTCTCCAATGATATGCTGTGAGACTATTGAGTCGTTCAGTGGATGCAGTGCTGGCCCAGAATCATGAAGACGTGCTCAAATCTAGTCTCAGATACTTAGTACATGATTCAGGGCAAGTGACAACCTTTGTTTGCCTCAGTTTCCTCAAATGTAAATTGGGGATAATAATAGTACCTATCTCCCAGTGTTGTTTTAAGTATTATAAAGATAATTTTTGTAAACTGCTTAACAGTTCCTGTCACATAGTGACATATATCAGCAGAGTACTAGTGCTCCTAGCTTTCACAAGTCTAGAAAGGCTACATTTTTGTGTTAGTAGTTTTTGTGGCTACTCATCAAATCCAGTTAAATTTGGAGAGATTCATCAACTGAAATTTGACCAACAACTGACCCCCACCTTGTATTTTTTCCTTCTAATAACACTAAATTGTGAAGAAAGTCGAGGGGCTATATTATGTCTACAGCAGGAATAGCTATTCTAACGAGAAATAAACAATTTTTCTTTTGAAATATTGACGTTAGTAACCATCAAATTATCTTTACTTATATTCTCATGGGAAGCACTATACAAGATAAATAAATGTGTCCCCTCATTTGTGCCTGACTTCTGAAAATAAAATCAACTGAGTGGCCACAGGTAATGTTGCATTCTCTGACACATTTTTTTCCCTCAATAATTTTTACTAGAAAGATGGTTACATTCCTTTCCAAATGTGGTTTATACTAATCCATTAATTGGAATAAATTCATCCTTTTCTATCATCAAATTCGATTCAAGATATGTTTCCCAAAGGAAGAATAAGACATTACATAAATAAAAAGGATGGGTCCCCAAAATGGAAGTAATTTAAAAAAAATGAATGTCATCTGCAGACATATTCAACAAATCTTCTTTCAAGAACATTTCTCTGCTATCTCAAGACTTTCTTCATTACACAGCATCTTTACCAACATTAGAAATGTGACAATCAGCAGGAACTGAATGTTTTTGTATTTCTTTCCACTGTTCCAGGGTCAGATTATCAGACCTGAACTACAGGAGGTCAGAGAACTCATTTTTCTGCAATAAAAGCAACATACACTCATACTTGTAAAGATTGAGCATTACTTATTTGGTGTCTCTTCTATCTATGTAGGCAGTCTTCCTTTACACTAAGGTCAAGAAAACTATACTTAAAAATAGAAGCATATATTTTGCTTACATTATCTGAGAACAGACACGATTAAAAAAATATTTGCTTATTTCTTCCCCCCCCCTTTTGCTTCTCCTCTCCTCTCCTCTCTTCTCTCCTCTCCTTTCTTTTCCTTTTCTTTCTTATCCTTTTCTTTCCTCCCTCACTTCCCTATGTTATTCCTTCTTTCTTTTAATTCCTTCCTCCCCTTTCCTTCCATGGAGAAGACTTATCACCTGTCTTCTTTAAAATTCATCATTTGAGATAGTAAGATAAGGATAAATTTTTGTTAAGTTTGGGGAATTAAAATTAGACACACACTAAAATGGATTTTTTTTAAAGCAGAGTGACATTAAAGGAAAAAAAATTAAAACTAAGAGTCTTAACTATTCTTGTCAAATAGTTTAAAACTTCATTAGTTTGGAATTATTCTAATTCAGGACAAGAAGATTTTATTCTTTTCATATAAATAAAAAGTTAAGAATAGTTTGTTGCTCTGTGAAATAAGCAAAATAGATTAAACTGAAGTTTAAAATAGTATTTTTATTTTCAAATCAAGTCCTATAGGTTTCCCGTACAGTATGTTCAACTATATTTTTTAGTGTGTGATATCATTATTTTGAGGACTCTAGAAAGTGGTGCAGATCTCAATCCTATCTAACTTTGTGTGATTCATGACTGTTTTTCCCATAAATCTTCCCTGAAAAGGCTACTTAAAATATTCTAGACCTTTCTCTTATTTGTTTATTCTCTCAGCAGTATTAATATTCCACTTGTGGCATCCATCTGTTCCTCCTTATTCTCTATACATGACCAGGTCATCTCCTTTTCTGGTTATACATGTCCTTGGTAATTTATTTTTAACATTATTCCTGTCAGGGAAATTATTGGGCGTGGCAGACTGTGACATTCTTAAGCCTACCTTGTGTCTGTCCCATATGTCCGCTGTCCAAATTGGGGCACCCTTCTCCAGGGATGGGAAACAGAATGAAAGTTCAACTGTCACAATTCAGACAAGCAGCCTTTGATTAGAGTTGACTAAACCTCTCCTAATTGCTCATTCCTCCAATTAAAGCATACCTTGTGGATGGGCATTCGGGCAGCAAATGCCATAAAACCACAATAACATGACCACACACAATAATAACAATAATATTAAGAAAGGAGATCCAGCACTAAATTCCAAAGGTGCCACTCTCACACCACTTCTACCAGCCTCAGATGGCTTCTTCCCAGTATGTGCTCCACTAAACAGACTCTCACCCATTGTTTTACTACTGTTATACTCTCTCATACACAAACATATTCTTTTCCACATATCACTAAACCCTCTATACTATGTCTTGGAAATAAACAAACAAAACAAAAACTTTAATAACATTGTATACCCTTGTTGGAGTACAGATCAAATCAGCTTTTCTACTCTAGCTTTTCCTGAAGCATACAGGGAAATATTCTCTGCACTATCTATGAAATTCCATTCTCCTGCTAGACTCACAGCACTTCATTTACTGACATTATTTTTTTTTTAAATCTTTAGTAATTATCTGCATCATGTCAGGTTCTATGGAGGCACTGGAGATATAAATGCCAAAAAAATCCTAAAAATTAGTAGTAGTCGTGATAATGGTAGCAGCAGCAGTAGTTGTTGCAGTAGTGGTAGTAATAATAATGAACATGTATGTAGCACATATCTTTCAGGTGCTGTGCTAAGTTCTTTACAATTATAACCTCATTTGATCCTTACAACAACCCTGAGAAGTAGTCGCTATTAATATTCTCATTTTATAGATGAGGAAACTGAGGCAAACAAAGGTTAAATCCTTTGCCCAGGATCACACAACTACCAAATGTTTGAGGCTGAATTTCATCTCAGATCTTTTCGATTTCTGATTCCTTGCCCACCACCTTATCCTATGAACTTAATTTAAAAAAAAAAATAGTTCATTTTTCAATGCATTTTATGATCTTTATATTTTAATTTTATAGACCTCATAGTATTCCATGATTCACAGCAAGCTAGTATCATCAGGGGAATATGATGGTTAGTGAAAAGATTTTTTAGCAACAACTCCTAGGCATAACAAATACATCTTAAATCTATTTTATTGTTTTGGATATACTAGGTATTATCAGGGCACTACAAATCTTATTGAATTCATTCTTATCTCAATGAAGTTACTATTTGTAGTCATACATAGTTCATCAATTTCATTTAGCATTTAAAGCCCTTCACGATTTTAGCCAAATCTTCCATGAGATTAGGAAAGTGAATGACTGAGAAGTAGAAAGTAAATATGGATTCAATTATTTGCCATGAAGAGAGTTACCACCAATACTCTCAAAGCCATGGGGACAGCTGATGTTTGGAATAACTGCGTAAACTTAGAATTCTACTGGGCTGATGAAGTGTCTCAGATAACTGGAGTTGGCTATTTTAACCGTCTGGTACAATTGGAGTTCAGGCTTGGTGGTAGCGATTGAAAGGTAAAGAACATTCCTTAACTTTTTTTCTGTTTTTACCATATTATTGCAAAAGTTATTGCTTCAAATTATCATATTTCTCCCTGAGAAGTTTCTGTAGTATTTTGGATCTCTATGTTATTAGCTTAATGTCATTCATAATTGGAAGACTCTGGTGGAGCTGCCTGGTTGTTTCTCACAGTTTTTATCAAAGAAAACCTTGATGAATGCTTAGAACATTCTCATGAAGGTTTTTACAGGGAATATAAAGAGATATGTTTTGGTGGTTTTTCACACTTTGTTAATTACTTAAAATAATGCTGACTACACACACACACACACACACACATACATATGTTTGTTTGTTTTATAACTTTTCCTCCTTTTACATATCAATGCATGTGTACTTTTGTAATTGTGTCACTTTAGATGCAATTTGTCTTTTATGTATTTGGAAGGTCCTCTGACTTTTCCCACCTTCATTTCTGTAAATATGATTTCAGTTGCCTAATATGAAACATCAAAGATTGAGGGAATTTGAATCTAAACATGTTGGTTCCAGTTTCTTCAATTAAAACTGTATATTAATATAGAAATACAAGAAGTATATTTTATTTCATATCCTTATGTTGGCATACATGCATGTGTATTTGTAAATATGTATGTGTCTATAGATATATATAGATGTATATGCACACACATAAATATACATGTACCTTGGGAGGTGATATTATACTTTATTTCATTTATGGCACCTACATATTTTACAAATGAGCTTGTACTCTAAGTTAATGTTGTCCTAGGCAACCACATCTCCCTGGTTGGTAAAATTGATTACTAGTTGAATAAGTTTCTGGGTAGAATTCATGATTTTATTAGAAAGCATTTACAAATCTCATTATATGCCAATTATGATGCTAAACAGTTGAAATATAAATACAAAAGGAAAGACAATTTTTGTCCTCAGGAGCTTCTAGTTTCCTCATGTAGGTAAACTTTTTACATTTTTTTCAGAATAAGTCATGAAAATAAATGTCCGTGTAAATTTTTTTTATTAATTTGCCATTTTCAAAGTTAATTACATAAACTGAATAGGAGATGTAATTTTATAGAGTGAAGCCAAACAGAGAGAGAGAGAGAGAGAGAGAGAGAGAGAGAGAGAGAGAGAGATCTCACCACTGCCACGACCTTGACAATTTTCTCTTAGACTAATGAAAAGAGTCCAGAACAATGAACCCAAAGGCAGTGTCCCACAGACCATTAGCCCTCCTTCCATTCCAAGACATAAAGCCATCATTGAGCAAGGCTCTAAAGCCAGCTTCCTATTAGTTCAGGTTTGATGATGGAACAAATGATGTACTCAAAGGTCACCAAACATTTTTTTAAAAAGTGGTTACTTTGCCCTAAAACATTAAGGATATGCAGGAAGGATAGAATGGCACTAAGTTTCTCTGGAAACACACCTTCCCACTGTCGTCATCTTCATGTGGAAATATCTGATCAGCCTTTCTTCAAGGTCTGGCTACTCTCATGGTCTCTGGAACCTATCAAGTCTAAGAGTTATCAACTATACATGCCTGGAAACTTTTATGCCTCCCAGATCAGAAAACTGCTTCAGGAAACTACTGGATCTATCACATACAACCTCTTGGCATCTAGGTCTAATGATAGAAGACCTTCCATTATTTAAATGAATAGACCAGGGATGGGGAACCTATGGCCTTGAGGCCACATGTGGCCTCACAAGTATGGCCCTTTGACTGAATTCAAACAGCACAACACAAATCCCCTTAGTAAAAGGATTTACTCCATAAAATTTGGACTCAGTCAAAAAGCCACCCCTAAGCACCTAGCAAGTCTATTTGTGGCCTTGAAGTCACAGATAGTCCTCCTATGATGGAGGGAAAAGGCCAGCAGCAGGGGTACAAAATGTCTACATGCAATAACAGAAACAAACAAAACAAAAGAAAATGTGAAGCCTAGATCTTCGCACCTTTGTTTGCAATGACCAGGTCTCAAGACTTGTACAGGGCCCTCCTCCTACCATGGGCAGTATTAGAGGGGAAAAAAATTAGTACAGAAACAAGCAAAAACCAAACCAAAAAAGAATGTAGAGAAATACAAAAGCCAGAAATCCTAAGGCTTTCCTTCCTTATTCAGAAAGACTAAGTTTCAAAGTCTGCTCCATGCGATGAATGATACCTCTTTTGAGATTCACAGTGAGTCTCCTAATGTGAAGTGGTGATGTTTAGCCAGAAGAACACCAAGAATATCAGAGTTCCAGCATAGATAATAATAACTCCAAGACAGTCACAGATGTTTTTCACCTGATAGGAGGTGGTGATGATGAACAGGACCAGATCCAGGAATATTAACACCTTTGTACAGACACTTCTGATATGGTCAACAATTTTTTTATTATTATTTTAAACTCAAACACCAGATCTCAAATATAGGATAGAGAAAAGACATATCATTATGTCTTAAACTTAAATAAAATAAAAAGAAACAAAAGCATGTCACACGCATGGCAGAAAATAAGAGAAGACTTAAAATATGGAGCAATAAATTTTCATTTCAAGAAAGCCTGTATGACAAAAACTAGAAGTTGTACTGAAAGCTGTCCATCTTTTGTTTCCTTGCAAGTTTTCTTTTATTCTCTGTTGTGCACTGTTTTTTATTCCTTTTTCCCCCCTTCCTCTCACCACCCTCAGAAGGCTGCAATTAAGTATGGATATATATCTCTACAGCTATAGATATGTATATACACATACACACACATATATACATACACATATACTTTTTCTAATAAATTTACATCTTGTCTTTGTTTTCATATTTGTGTGTATCTTATTTCCTATCCCTTCTGATTCCTCTAATTTGCTTCCACCTGCTTCCTTGCCCTCCTTTTACTTAGCATACCTCTCTTCCAGGGATCTCTCCTGTACTCTTCCATTCCTATAAATCTAAACACCATTTTATACCCACCTTTAACCAGTTCCCTCACTCTCCCCTCTAGAGATCCCTCCCTTATCCTCTCCCCATCCCTATCCCCTTACCATTTTATTTCTTCTGAACGTAGAAGACTTTTATACTCTTCTAGATATATATGTATTGCTACCACTTAAACCTATTCCCAATGAAAGTAAGTTTCCAGAACTACCAGTCTTCCTCCCCCATCCAATTTATCTGTGTTTATTCTTCCTCTTGCAACTTATTTTTATAAAATAATTACTGATTTTAACTGTTCCAAAATGGTTTTATTTTAATGTCATATCATTCTCAGGGCTACTCCAATCTTTCTTATGAACCACCCAACTACCAATGACAATCTTAGACATAACGTTTTATATTTTACATATATAAAAGGTAAATTGTATGTCCCTATTGAATACCTTTTACCCAGTCTCAGAAGTGTGCTTAACTTTGTTGGGTATGATATTTTTAGCAAGAAGCCCAGTTCTTTTCTTCTCAAATATATAGTCTACCAAGACCTATGGTCCTTTAATGTCTCTGCTGCTAGGTCTTATGTGATTCTAGTTGTGGCACTATCATATTTAAATTATTTTTACCTGTTGCTCTTAATATTTTATTCTTGAGCTGAGAGTTTCAGAATTTGACTATAATATTCTTGAGTTTTCTTTGTATCCTCTCTTTCAAGTGATGATCAATTTTTTTTTCTATTTCTACTTCCCCCCTTGTTCAGGACAATTAAAAACTATTTCATATATTATTGTATATTCTCTTTTTGATCATAGCTTTCAGGTAGTCCAATTATTTTTATGTTTTCTCTTCCTAATCTCTTCTTCAGATCAGATGATTTTCTTATGAGATGCTTCTCTTCTACTTTTTTCATTCTTTATATTTTGTTTAGTTATTTCTTGCTCTCTTATAACGTTGTTTTGCCTTGCTCAATTCTAATTTCCAAGGTACTATTTTTTTCCTTAAGATTTTCTATCTCTTTTTCTAATTGGTTGGCTTTCTTTGAATAATCTTGTTTTTCTTGGATTGTTTTTTTTTCTTAGTTTTTAACTCAATCTCTCTTATTTGATTTTTAAAGTTTTTTTTTTTTTTTTTAAAGTTCTTCTATAAATTCTTTTTGGGCAGTTACCATTGAACATTACTCTTTGGGGCAGAAGAGGGTTTCTTTGTTTCAATATCATCCTCTGATGATGAACTTAGGTCTTCTCTATTACCATAACTTTCTGTGGTTTGATTCTTCCTCCTTTGCCTGTGCATTTTTTTTTTTTTGTAGAAATAGCTTAATTTTTGAAATCACCTCTCATCCTGGTGTATGGGGGATGGCACTTTTGTCCTATAACTTCAGTTCTCCCCTCTAGCATGGATCCAAAGCTAGACCTCCAGCTTGTAAGCACCCATAGCCACGTGTGTTCCACCTCACTTCTTCCACACTCACCGGATGTGTGCTGGTTCCTTCTCAGCGCTCTGCTACACAGCTGTGTCTGATGTTCCTTGTCAGTACAGGCTCATTTGATCTTCCTTGGTTGAGACGTCCAACTGCCCTCACCATCCTAAGGGTACAAGTTCTGGTGTCTGAGTCCTAGGCAGACTCCCAAACCAGTTAACACCACAGCTTCTCACCTGCTGTTTAAGTGGCTTGCTGTTGAAAGGGTCTCAAGGTGAAGGTGGTTAATCGTCACAGTAAACAAACCTTCCTTTTGGATTTTTCTTTTGATCTTCTTGGATTGTCTCAGGAGGACCCCTGTTGTATCCCCATTCTTATAAATTTTTACCAGCATTTTGTTCACCCTGAGTCACTATTTTAATCTCTTTTGTGGGAGAAAATCTTGAGTGTGGAATTTTTAAACCTATTCCACCATCTTTCCAGAATTCTCCCTCATCAAGAATTCTTTTTTTCTTTTTTTCTTTTATTTTTTATTTATATTTATTTTTAATAAATTTATTTATTTAACTTTTTACATTCATTTTCACAAAATTTTGGGTTCCAAATTTTATCCCCATTTCTCCCCTCCCCCACCCCAATACACCAAGCATTCTAATTGCCCCTATCACCATTCTGCCGTTTCTTCTATCATCCCTCCCTTCCCTTGTCCCCATCTTCTCTTTTGTCCTGTAGGGCCAGATAACTTTCTATTCCCCATTAACTGCATTGCTTATTTCCTAGTAGCAAGAACAATACTCAACAGTTGTTCCTAAAACTTTGAGTTCCAAATTCTCCCCATCCTTCCCTCCCCACCCATTCCCTTTGGGAAGGCAGGCAATTGAATATAAGCCATATCTGTGTAGTTTTGCAAATGAGTTTGATAATAGTCATGATGTGTAGACTAACTATCTTTCCCTCCATCCTATTCTGCCCCCCATTGCTTCTGTTCTGTCTGTTGATCCTGTCCCTCCCCAAGAGTGTTGACTTCAAATTGCTCCCTCCTCCCATTGCCCTCCCTTCCATCATCCCCTCCACCCTGCTTATCCCTTTCTCCCCCACTTTCCTGTATTGTAAGATAGGTTTTCCTACCAAAATGAGTGTGCATTTTAATCCTTCCTTTAGTTGAATGTGATGAGAGTAAACTTCATGTTTTTCTCTCAGCTCCCCTCTTTTTTCCCTCCACTAAAAAGTCTCCTGCCTGCCTCTTCTATGAGACATAATTTATTCCATTCGATTTCTCCCTCTCTCTTCCCAATACATTTCTCTCTTACCGTTTACCTTCACTTTTTTAAAGATATGATCCCATCCTATTCAATTCACTTTGTGCTCTCTGTCTCTGTGTGTGCGTGCATGTGTGTGTGTGTGTGTGTGTGTGTGTGTGTGTGTGTGTGCTATCCCACCAACTACCCAGATACTGAAAAGTTTTAAGAGTTACAAATATTGTCTTTCCATGTAGGAATGTAAACAGTTCACCTTTGGTAAGTCCCTTATGGCTTCCCTTTGCTGTTTAGTTTTTCATGCTTCTTCTCATTCTTGTGTTTGAAAGTCAAATTTTCTTTTCAGCTCTGGTCTTTTCATTCAGAATGCTTGAAAGTCCTCTGTTTCATTGAAAGACCATGTTTTCCCCTGAAATATTATACTCAGTTTTGCTGAGTAGGTGATTCTTGGTTTGAGTCCTAGTTCCTTTGACTTCTGGAATATCCTATTCCACGCCCTCTGATCCCTTAATGTAGAAGCTGCTAGACCTTGAGTTATCCTGATTTTATTTCCACAATACTAGAATTGTTTCTTTCTAGCTGCTTGCAATATTTTCTCCTTGACCTGGGAATTCTGGAATTTGGCCACAATGTTCCTAGGAGTTTCTCTTTTTGGATCTCTTTCAGGCAGTGATTGATGGATTCCTTGAATATTTATTTTGTCCTCTGGTTCTAGAATCTCAGGGCAGTTTTCCTTGATAATTTCATGAAAGATAATGTCTAGGCTCTTTCTTTGATCATGGCTTTCAGGTAGTCCCATAATTTTTAAGTTGTCTCTCCTGGATCTATTTTCCATGTCAGTTGTTTTTCCCATGAGATATTTCGCATTTTCTTCCATTTTTTTATTCTTTTGGTTTTGTTTGGTGATTTCTTGTTTTCTCATAAAGTCATTAGCCTCCATCTGTTCCATTCTAATTTTGAAAGAACTATTTTCTTCAGTGAGCTTTTGAACCTCCTTTTCCATTTGGCTAATTCTGCTTTTGAAAGCATTCTTCTCCTCATTGGCTTTTTGAACCTCTTTTGCCAATTGAGTTAGCCTATTTTTCAAGGTGTTATTTTCTTCAGCAATTTTTTGGGTCTCCTTTAGCAAGGTTTTCACCTATTTTTCATGCTTTCTTGCATCTCTCTCATTTTTCTTCCCAGTTTTTCCTCCACCTCTCTAACTTTATTTTCAAAATCCTTTTTGAGCTCTTTCATGGCCTGAGGCCATTGAATATTTATTTTGGATGTTTGGGATTCAGAAGCCTTGACTTCTATGTCTTTCCCTGATTGTAAGCATTGTTCTTCCTCATCAGAAATGAAAGGAGGAAAGGTCTGTTCACCAAGAAAGTAACCTTCTATGGTCTTACTTTTTTTTTCCTTTTCTGGGCATTTTCCCAGCCAGTTACTTGACTTCTGAGATTTCTTTCCACACCCACCTTGCCTCCAGAGCCACCCAGCTAGTGCTTGAGGTCTGAGATTCAAATGCTGCTTCCTAGCCTCAGGGCTTTCAGTGGGGGCTGGGCTGCTATTCAATGTAAGATTAAATTCAGTTGCTCAGTTAGGGGCAGGGCCACCTCATAGGGCTCAATTCCCTCAGGGGTTTTACGTGGATACCTTCAATTATGGATCTGAGGTCCTGTCTGCTTTGGGAGCCCCTGTCAGCTGCTGCCTCCTGAGGGGGCCTGAGTTATGGAGACACCCCACTCCCCTCTTGGGCAGCCAAACAGGCCCCCTCACTGACCTTTGCACCCAGGGGCGGAGGGAACCATGCAGCCGCTGGAGATTCCATCCCTGAAGCCAGCCCAGATCCACTCTCCCTGGGGCCACACAACCAGAGCAGGGCTGGGCTCTGCTCCTAGTCCGATATGCGATGGACTCTCAGTGTTGGTTCTTCTGTTCTCTCTGGAACAGAAATCTCCTCCACAACATCGCTCCCTGGCTATCTCTGCACCAGAACTTGTCAGGAGTTCCTCCTTACAGGTATTTTAAAGGCTATGGGTTTGGATCTAGTGTATGTGTGTTTTTCTACTCCACCATCTTGGCTCCTCCAACAATTCTTTATGCTGAATCTGAATCATCTGTAATAAAGTGGTTACAAGATTATACACTCCTTGCATTAAACTTATCCCAAGATTTTAGTTGATACTGAGACTCTCCTGAACTGCTACCCACTCAATATTTCCAGGTCTATTTGCTCAAACTTCTTCCTTCTTGAAAGCTAAAATATCTTTGCCTTCTGTAATTTAATGGGATTTAAGATCTCTCTCCCTATTAATAGTCCTGAAGTAGAGCCCATTATTGAAGCTTGCTTAACTGAGGCTTAGTTGTATGAAGGCTTTCACAGCTTTTGTTAATTTCTAATTAGGCATTGAGTCATGAGGGTTGGGATGCCTTCTGGCTCTGAGAAGTATAGTGTTGCTTTGGGGTTTTGCTTATGAGAAGGATCTTGTGATTCCCTGGTCAAAACTCTGAGTGACTGTATATTCAGACCCCTAACTACTCAGATGCAAAGACTCTCTCAATTCAGGGATGTATGTAAAATGTCTGGCAATATTGCTTTGATTCAGGCAATAGAGCCCTATCCGTTGGTCTTTATTTCTCTGTTTACATTTTCTCTGATGTCCAGAGTGCTGAATTTTCCCCAAACTAGGGAATGTAATTAAAATAGATTGTTGACCCCTTAGAAAGCTATCTTTCCTAGTAAAGCAGAAGTAAAAATCATGCTAGCAGCCATCCTGAGTATGCCAGTGTGGTTTCCTTTACATAATGTAAGATTAAGGGTCTATAAGACCTTCCCTGCCCATTAAAAGACATCACATGGAGCTCTAACTCTGGGTCACAGGGATTTCCATACCTTCCCAATTAAGTACTGATTTCCAAGTTTCTCAGCTGTCAGCCAATTAAGTGCTGAGTCTTTGATTGGAAACAACATATATATTGTATTGCTAGGAGAGAAAGGTGTGGATAAAGAGAGAACCTAGCAGGGAAAGAAAGCTGAGGAGAGAAGAGAGAGATTGAGGGAAGAATTTTCCAGGGAAAACTTGCTTGTTGGCAGGCTTGAAGGAGAGAAACGTCTGTGCTTCTTGTTTGGTGATGAGTACTTTACTAAATCTTGCCTTCTGGTATCCTACTATGCATGTTTCAAATAAATATTTTGATTTTATATTAGAGCAGGAAAGCTTATTATATTTTGTAAACCGGTCATGGAGATATGGGTGTATATTCATAGCAGCTGCTATGGGTATCACATTGGTGTTACGCCTTAGAGGCCTTTGTAAAAGGCATGCCTCCTTCTTCCATGGTGACTAAACAAGGACTCTCCTTCATCCACATCCACTGTCTCAGATTTCAGAAAACAACTGGTCTTATAGCAAGAACAAGTACTGTTAAGTGATCTACCTTTCTAATCACCAGAAACATCAATCGATGACCAATTATCACGAACAGCAATGTAAGCCAAAGTGACATAGAAGGGATGATGCTTTATCATACTGCTGATGCTTATTAAAACCTAGATAGCTAAATTGTTATGGTAGGGAGCGATCCCATCTCCTAGAGGTAGTTTTCTCATTTTGGATAAAGTTTGGATTGTGTTTAGATAGCCTTTGCTTTAAATTGAACTTTTTTGTTACCTTCTATATCACATTTTTCCAAAAGCATTTACTTCTAGTTGTGTGTTTTCAGGTTGCATTTCTGTAATATGCCTTCCTCTATGCACCAGAGGTTCAGGGCACAGACATTTGACCATTGCTGAGAAATGCACCAAATACAAAGTAAAATAATAAAAACAAACCAACACAAAAAATCTGGGGGGAACATTGGAAAACAGATCAGGGAGATCAGGGAGATCAGGGATCTTCCATAGTATCTCAATCATTTTTTTCCATCTAAGTATTCATTAAAGCAATAGATCCCGGTCCAATTCCTGGATCTTCCATTTTTAGCTTCTTTTTAGTGGCCCTGTTCCAAATTTACACCTCAGATTGTCTTCCTAGTCTTTAACAAGTCCTAAGAACTCTCCATTTTTCATTATAAATTGAATATTCACATTAGTAAATATTTATTGAATACCTATGAAGTGCAAGGCACTATTATATAATACCTGATATTTACAGAGCATTGAGCTATATTTGAGATATAAAAAGTTAACATGAGGTATGATTCTTTCCACAGAACTGAAGGTCTGTGGATAAATAAAGGGATGTGACACATATACATAATAAGTGCTGTTGCATTAATAATTTTATTGGTTATGTGAATATCTTACAAGATTCTGCCAGGGACACTCTTCTCTTATTGCTCTCTATATTTTCTCCTTTGGTAGTTTCATAAACTTTCATAGTTCTAACGATCATCTCTAGACAGATGACTCCAAGACTTTTATGGCTACCCCTAATCTTTCTTTTTTTTCTCTCTCAACTTGGCCACTTGGCCAGTTGTCTGATACACATTTCCTGAATGTCCAAGTGGCATTATAAGATAATTATGACTAAAATACAATGGAATTCATCATCTTTCCTTTAATTCCCAACCTTGCCCTTCCTCAGAAATGATTTAATTTTGTTATGAGCATGATCATCTTCTGAGTCTTTTAACTCTATAATCATTAAGTTGTCTTTGGTTCTTCTCTTGTTCCCATTGTGCTAGGTTTTATTGATTTTACCTCTATGCCCTCTCTCATCCATAACTCTTCAGTTGTAATTTCATAAGCATATTCATGATCTCTTGAATGATGCCCAAAGGAAGTAGGATTCTCTTTAGATGATATACTTCAGGAGGTCCTGTTTTAAAATGATTCTAAAATGGCTCCATGTTACCCAAGAGTACTCCAAAGACCTCCTCAGTGCTATCTATAGTCAGTCAAAAATATTATTCTAGCTGTCCTGTAAAGGAAGAAAGTATATGAATGGATAAAGACTAATTACTTCCCAAATTTGGACTATTTGCATAATAAGCTTATTTAATTAGTCCATTATTATCTGTCCTTTATTTAGAATCACTCTTACATATCTCTACATAGTGAAGTTGTTTTTTTGCAATGGCATAAAAGATGTAGTAGAGGAGGGAGAAAGCTATTATAAAATGAGGACTTCTCCTAGAGTGGTAGCAGGAGGGGAATGTAAAAGATAATGGGAAAATACATAAGATTCATTACAAACTGGATAAGAGAAGAATCTGAAGGGGAAAAATTAAAGAGAAAACAGATCTTCAGCATGGAATCCTACGTGAATGTTAGTAGTACTAAAATAAAAAGTGATATTTGGAAGAAGAGTCAGTCACGTTGCTTTTATAATGATTCCTCCTAGCTAGGGTGTTGGTTGATGTCAACAAATCACCAAGTATTTTCTGTGTTGATGTAATCCATAACAAAGGGTTTTTCTTTTCATAACCAGACAATAGTTGAAATCAGGATTCTACTTTACGTATCTACTTTTATGAACTATCTAAGTCACAAAAGAAAATGGAAGATGGTCAGTTACCAGATCTGTTGGCTGTTGTCCTTCATTCTAGAAGAGGATCAAAATGCAATCATGATGTTGGAGTCAAAGTGTAGTATGTCTGACTATGGCTGATCAGATCAATACAAGCTTAGAAGGCTCTACCACAGGTCAGGCACATATAGTCTACATGAA
Source organism: Bettongia penicillata ogilbyi (assembly GCA_023548195.1). Taxonomy (NCBI): domain Eukaryota; kingdom Metazoa; phylum Chordata; class Mammalia; order Diprotodontia; family Potoroidae; genus Bettongia; species Bettongia penicillata. The sequence continues at coordinate 6,316,987 of JAJHZJ010000421.1, read as the reverse complement.
TATTTGAAATGGGGATATATCTAAATTTGCTTATCTTATGTTTCTTTTTAAAAATGGTATTAGTAACTTTGATGTGTGACCAAACTCTAAATGCTCCATAGCATCTCCTTCAGTTGCCTTCATGGTCATTGGGACAAATGTTCTCATTTACCCATTCTGCTGGGGAAGTCTTCACATGCTTTGGGTAGGCACCCCTCTAATTCACAGATGGATTTGAGACCTGTCAGTTATCCTCAACCTGTTTTAGCCTGTCTATAGAAATGATTTACTGGGGTTTGGCTGCTGCACATGCTACAGCTTATTAGAAACACAAGTGAGAGTTGGGTGAATCAAATGGACACCAAAGATGGAAAATATCCCTAAAAAAAGGTTCAGCAACACTCACACCAGAGACACTAGTCTCCCCTGAACACACCCTAAAGCTTCAATTACCAGATAGTTGAGAGTGAAATATCTTCTTTATCTGAAATGAATAATTAATTTTCAAAGGGGATAGCTGAGGCTTTCTTTTTAAATGTGTTCAAAAATATTTAAAATATACACATATGAGTGAGATGATATAGATAATAATGCTTTATAAAACATGGAAAAAAAGCTTTGTTGCAGTTTGTTGTTTTCTGAATAGACTAATCAACTCCATTTAATTTCCTGTGGATTTTCATGATCATATACTTATACACTATATCTTGTGAACACATAAAAAAGGATGGCTACAATAATGCAATGGCATTTTAAAGGATGTGCATCTATTTCTGAGGCATGCAAAATGGAATTTGCCTTATTATAAGTTTTTAATTTGCTTAGAATTTACAATAGAAAAGTTGTAAGAGGAACTGTTATACAAGCAGCATAACTAACTCTTCTTACAACAGAGTAAAAGCTATTTTAATGGTTTTCCACCTGTATTTGTTCTAAATTTTTAGCCACAATATATTAAAAGTGATAATGTTTTCATATCTTGCACTGTAGAAGAAAACAAAAAGAAAAAATAATTAGCAATTTTCATAATTCATGGTACTATCTACATTTAAGAAATTATTTGAAATGGGTGGAGTCAATATGGCAGATTTTAGGCCAGTTGAATCTCTCAACATTTCCCTCCAAACAACTTTAAAATGTCTCAAATCAAATTTTAGAGTGGCACAGCCAACAAAAGGTGACAGGAAGACAATCATCTATCCCTAAGGCAATTTAGGAAGTCCACAGGTCCAAAAGAAATTATAGGAAACCCTTTGATTCCACTTGATGCATCTGACACTGATTGACAACTCTGTTGCCCATAAACAGTTCTGGGTCTCCGTTTCATGATGGTAAGAGTGCTTGTGATTGGTCACAAGGGAGAAGGGGCTTTGGTAAAAGCTTCAAGGCACTAGTACCTGGGGTTCAGAGGATCAGGAAAGTTTTCTTGGTAAAGAGCAGAGAGTTGACCAGAAGAACAGACAAAAAGAACCAGGAGTACACCTCTCCCACAATAACATCACCTTGAAAGCACCAAAAAGTAGCAGACCCACAGAACTAGCTTTGAAAACAGCAGCACAAAAAAACCCTGAATCTTTGCACAATAGTTCCCTACCCCCAGGAAAGCAAGGCCAAATTTAATATGAAGTAAAAAAACATAACAATTGCAAAAACTTAATGATGAAGAATCACTTCAGTGATAGAGAGGAGTGACATAAACAGAAGACAACAATGCAAAAACAGGTACAAGGAAAGCCTCAAAGTAAAAAATAACAATGCTAATTAGATCTGAGGCCAGCAAGAATTTCTGGAAGAGTTAAAGAAAGATGTAAAAGTGGTAAAGTAAAATTTGGAAAATTAAATTAGAGTGATACAGGTTCTCATGTTTGTCCTTTATTCTCAAAGAGGACCATGACATCAAGGTGATAACATGATTTGCAATTGACTTCAATTTGAGTGAGGGAGGGCTGTGCAAGATCACCAGTCTCACTTTCTTCTCTAGAGCCATCTGGGTCCAGTGGCCTGATATTCATCAAGAGGACTGGAGATGACTCAGAATGCAATGTGAGACCCTGACCATTTTAGGCTCAGATCTTATCACATTCTCACTTTGAGTGACATACCCTCATTCAATGAATAGGCCTCTTCAAGGAGTTACTCCAGGAATGGCCCCTTATAATTAAAAAAAAAAAAAATCAAACTGTGAGGGGAAGACCTGCATGGTTCCTGGAGAAAAGAGAAATAGTCACTCTTCGGTATTTACATTCACTCTGTGCTAATTGGATGAAAACCTGTTGTGCAGTCGATGAGCTCCAGAATTGGATTTAAGGCTTGGTCTTTGAGCAAGAAATCTAACAGTAAACCCAAAGGAAGGACTCTTGAGGCAAAATGCCATCCACATCCAGAGAAAGAACTATGGGATTGGAAGCAGAATATTTTCTCTTGTGTTATGTTTTGTTGTGGTGTGATTTTTCTCATGGTTTTCCCCATTCATTCTAACTCCTCTATACAACATGACTAATGTGAAACTGTGTGTAATAAGAGTATATGTATAGAAACCATATAGGATTGCATGCTGTCTTTGGGAGAGAGAGTGGAGGGAGAGGGAAAAAAATCTAAGATTTATGAAGTGATTGTAGAAAACTGAAAACAAATAAATCAATTTTCAAAAAGGCAACATTGGATCTGGAAGCAGTAGTTAAGTAGAGGCAGTGGCTGAATTCCCATCACATGCACTTGACTGCTATGTCTGTGGGAACCAAGAGTTCAAGAACACACCTGTTGTGTACAGGCCTATATGAAGAAATTCGAACATTGACTGGGGAGATAGGTAGGTACAGTGGGCCTGTAATGACATTAGAATACTAGGACTGGAGGCAGCTCTATTAGGATCCCATCATCAGGGCAAGGCTATGATAGATATGATCACCAAAATATTCCTTAAATTCATGCAATAGAACTTGCTAGCAATGAAATTGAAAGAAAGTGAGTACCCATTGATTGTAGAATGATTGAAAAAACACAAGTATATGAAAGTATTGATATATTAATGTATAGTAAAAAAATATAAGCATGGGGAATTCAGAGAAAAATCACAAAATTACTGAAACTGATATAGAATTAGATAGATATAAACCATAACAGTAGGTATAAAAATTTCGACAACTCAGGCAATAGATAATAAAACATATTTTACATCTTTCCTTTGGGCAAATAACATAGAGAATCCTAGAAAAAAAATGTATACGTTATCGGATGGATAATTAGTTGTTTTACTTCTCTATTAGAAGAAACATGAGGTAGGAATCATACTTTCATTTTTCCATGAAACAGTGTGTTTTTTTAAAAAAAGGATTGAGAACATCCATCAGTCTTTGTTGGCTCAGGGGACTCAAAGTTCAGTCCACTGACATTATTTCTGGATAACCTTAGGACAAAACAGCCAAAGGAATTCCAGGACCTCTTTGATTGGATAGTAGATCATGATAGGAAATAACCATATTGAGATAGCATCATTTCCTTTGCTTTGTTGAATAGCCTCCTCTTGTTCAAGATAAGTAAATCTCTGTCCAGGATCCTCTCCTCTTTTCTCTCCATACTATTTTACTAGGTGATCTCATCAACTCCCATGGGTTCATGAAGAAAACTGTCATGTCTAACCTTAACCTCTTTTTTTTCAAGGTGTTCTAGTTTCTCTTATTTTTTTTAAATTCATTAATTCATTTGTTTTCAATATTCTACAATCATTTCCATAAACCTTAGATTTTTGTTTCCCTCCCTCCCCCCTTCCTCACCCTTTCTCCCTGGAACAGTGTGCAATCTTATATGGGCTCTATACATGCATTTTTACTAACTACATTTTCACCTTAGTCATGTTGCATAGAAGAATTAATATGAATAGGAGAAACCATGAGAAAAAAACAAAACAAAACACAAGAGAAAATAGCCTGCTTCATTCTGCAATCCAATTTCATAGTTTCATCTCTAGATGTGGAAGGCATTTTGCCTAAGGGTCCATTGGGAATTTTTTAGGACCTTGCATTGTTGTGAAGGGTTAAGTCTACCAGAAAAACTCCTTGCACACTCTGGTTGTTACTGTGTACAAAGTTTTCCTGGTTCTGCTCCTTTCACTCAGCATCAGTTCACCTTAACCTCTTTCTTGACATCCAGTCTCATATCACAAGTTGAATGTTATGTAAATATTTTAAAATCAATGTGTCCAGAATTAAACTCATTATCACTAACTCCTATTCCCTCCCTTCTTCCTGTATTCCTTGTTACTATGAAGAGCACCACCTTTCCAATCAGTCAGGCTTGAAAACAAGATGTCTTCCTAGATTTTCTATTCATTCACCTTCTCCTCTTTCCCCCATCAAACCTGTTGCCAAGTCTTGTTGATTCTACTTTTGCAACATCTCTCATATATCTCTTATCCCCTTTTTCCTTTGACAGTACCACTACTCTAGTGCAGTTCTGCATCATTTCATGACTTCCACCTGGTCTTCCTGTCTCAAATCATTCTCCACTCCAATTCACTTTCCATTGAACTACAGAAATTAGCTAACTAAAGCACAGATCAGACTCACTTTTCTAATCCATCAAAACCTGTTGCTTTCTATTGGTTCTAGGCACAAATATAAAATCCTCTGTCTTTGAAAGTCCTTTATAATTTGACTCCTTCCTACCTTTCCAATATTCTCCCATCCAAATTCCCCTCCATATATTCTATGATACATTACCTCTTTGCTGTTTATTTCCCTCAAAACTCAATCTCCAGTTTCTGTAGATTTAAGTTTCTTTTTCCCCATGTGTGGTATTCCCTCCCTCTTTATCTCAGCCTCATGACTTCTGGGCTTCCTTCAAATCCCAAATAAAATCTGACCTCCAAGAAGGTTACCCACTCCTTATTATTAATGCCTTCTCTCTGAGATTATCTCAAATTTATCCTGTTTGTACATAGTTGATTGTATGTCAAGTCCTTCATTAAGCAGTGAACTCCTCAAGACAGGGACTTCCTCTCTCTCTCTCTCTCTCTCTCTCTCTCTCTCTCTCTCTCTCTCTCTCTCTCTTTCTTGGACTTTTTTGTACTACCTTCACTTTTCACAGTGACTGGTACAGAGCAGGCACTTAATAGTTTGCTTGTCAATTTGACTTGATTGTTGAATGTTCTGCAAATAGCTCGTTTTTCTTCCATATGAAACCTTAAACTACCAGAAGAATGACCTGAATTATGTGTAGTCCAGAATCAAGGGATTCAATGGGATGTATATAAAAATATTTCAGGAATTTTATTTGAACTTAGGTCTTTCTGACTAGGCCTGGCACTCTATCCATTGCACCAGCTACCTGTCCCAGAAGCTAGTTGGTATGACCCTTACTTGAATTAACCATGACTGTGAAATGACTGTGATAGTAAAATAAAAGGTATCAATAAAGCTTGTAAAATAGCATAGGTTTTGTATGTCACAATGGAGAATACAAGGGCATTGTAGTATTTCATATTTATTTCGTCAAATGAAGAATGTGTCAGTATCAGAATTGTCAGTATAGATGAAAGAAGTCCAATACTGCCCTTCGAACTGTTCATCATATATGATATTTCATATCCCATCTCTTTGCTTCCATACTGGCCATTCCTTATGTCTGAAATGCATTCCTTCAATTCTTTCTCACAGTATCCCTCTCTTAGCTTAACATTGCGTTTCAAATGAAGTGAAACTACCCCCAACCCCCAATTGCCTAATTCAATGTCTGCTACACAGTAGATACTTAATACATGAGAACCTTTTGTTTAACTCAAGTATGGGTCATACTAACTAGTCTCTGGGACAGCTAGGTGGTGCGGTGGATAGAGGGCTAAGGTTGGAGTCAAGAAGACCTGAATAAGAATCCAACCTCAGACTTTGTGACCACTGGCAAATCACTTAATCTTTTTGACTCAATTTCATCACCTGTAAAATGAGCTGGAAAAGAAGATAACAAACCACTCTAGTGCCTGCAAGAAAACCCCAAAAGAAATGATGATGAGTAAGACACAACTGAAAATGACTAAACAAGAATTAGCCACTACTCCAGTGATAGGATTCTGTGATCTGTTTTAAAGTACCAAAGGAACTGTAATTAATTTGCATACTAATAGTTTCAAAAGTTATAATATCAGTCTCCTCTCGCTTCTGACAACTATCATTCCTGATTATATCAATTCTCTATCACTATAAAGCCAAGTAATTTGTGAGGCCAACTCGGAATTATATTATTTTATTATTCCACTTGCATTAAAGATTTAATAGGTGTTACAATAGTCATCTTGAGAAGTGATTAGAAAAGGCTAAGAAAACAGTTAGACTTCTGATTCATCAAAGAAATGAAACCTGAGGCTGGGCAGCAATGAAATGTCTTTTTTTGTATTGCTACATTTGAGATGGTCTTATGGTTTTAATTTAATTATGCTACACTGGACATGCATCTTAAGTATCATTCAGTTGGAGGTCTCACTGTGTTTTATATTCCAGTACTTCAAGGATTGCATAATATCAGCTGCCTTTTATTTGATCCTGTAGTTTGCTAGAACATACTTCAGTCTCTTTTCACAGATCCCCACAGATTCTAAATTGCATCTTTTACAAGTGTTTGAAAAGATTTCACTTGTAGCTATGGTAATCTGGAATGGTATGTTTGCCATGATTTTTGTTGTTGCGATTATCGAATCTTTAAAGATTTCCTCTAAGGAAATCTTTCTCTCACAGTTGTAATCTAAATCTCCTTCTCTGGAACTAAGAAGAAACTACTTTACAATTCTGATGATGTAGCAAATGAGAGATGATGAAGACAAGTTAGGGGAAAATAAAAATCTCTGTTCTCTTTAGGTGAGTAAGATGGGTATTCGGTTTTTTATTCCCTTTTTTAATTTTTATTTTATTTTAGACTCAAAGGCCAGAATACAAACACAAAATAGAAACAAAAACATCATGAACTTAAACACTGGAAGTTAAACACAAAGAAAGAAAAAAAAATAACATGACATATGCATACCAAAACATAAATGAGGATTCAAAATATGTAACAATAAATTTTCATTTAAAGAAAATCTGTATGATAAATAATTGTGTTGAGAACTATATTTTCTTTGCTACCTTGTAAGTTTCCTTTTGTTCTCTGCTGTACCCTCTTACTTAGTTCTTTGTTTCCCTCCCCCCTAAGACTACAATTAAATTGGGATATATTTCTCTATAGGTACATCTATATTCATATACATATACATGTATACATACATATACAGACATATACTTTCCTAAATTCTACTCCTGATTTTGTTTTTATGTTTATGCACATCTCTTATTTACTATCCCTCCTATCTCCTATAGTTTACTTCTACCCACTACCTTGTCCTTCTATTACATACTTACTCCCCTCCAAGGATCCCTTCCTTATTCTCCCGTTTCCATAAATCTAAACACCATTCTATACCCCCCTTTTACCTGTTTCTTCACCCTACCTTCTAAAGATCCCTCCTTTGTCCTCCTCTCCCCCCCATTCTCCTACTGTTTTATTTCCTCTGAATTTAGAAAACTTTTAAAATCTCCTGAATATACATGTATTGTTCCTTGATAAATCCCTTCCCAATGAAAGTAGATTACTAGAACTACCAACCTTCCTCCGCATCTCATTCCTCCGTATCAGTTCTTCCTTTTGTACCTCATTTGTATAAAATAATTACTCTTTTTAACTACTCATAAATGGTTTTACTTTTTAAATTTATGTCATACTCAAGTTTACCCCAGTGTTTCTTATGAGCTACCCAAATATTATTAATAAGAATCTTAGATATATGTTTTACATTTTACATATATAAAAAGTAAACAGTCTGTCCTTATGAATCCCTTATAGGTTTTTGTACACCTTAAATTTCTCTTGGCTCTTGTATGTCAAATTTTCTCTTAAGTTCAGATTTATTTTTTAATAAAGTGTTGAAAGACTGAGAGTTAATCAAATGTCCACTTTTTCATAGAGGATTATGCTTAACTTTGCTCGTTGTGATATTTTCAGCCAGAGCCCTAGTTCCTTTGCCCTTAGATATATAACATTCAGATCCTTTAATGTCTCTGCTGGTAGATTTTTTTTTGTGATTCTAATCGTGGTCCCATCATGTGTAAATTGCTTTAATTTGATCCTTTTAATATTTTGTCCTTGAGCTGGGGGTTTCAGAATTTGACTATGGCATTCCTATGAGTTTTCCTCACAGGACTTCTTTTAAGTGGTGATTAATGGATTTTTTCTATTTCTCCCCGCACCTCTTGTTCTAATGCTTCAAGCCAATGTTCTTTAATTATTTCTTGTATTATTGTAACAAAATTCTTTTTTAAATAATTTTCAGATAGATTATTTTTGTTTTTACTTCTTGATTTATTCTCCAAATCTGTTGTTTTTCTTATGAAATGTTTCACTTAGCCCTGGACAGTCTGAGGCAGTGACCATACTGCAGAATCTTGGACATATCAGCCCAGGACAGGAATTCAGCAGAACCAAGCAAATGAGAGCTGTGGAGCCCCAGGTAGATGCAGCAGCAGTTCCTGAGACTATTAACATGCAGATTAGATGTCTGAAAGTCACCCATTTGAACCTCCTGGAGCCAAAATGACAGAGTGATCAGTAAATGCTCTCTCCCCCTCCCTTGTTGACCTTGAAAGACCCCTGAAATGTTTCCCCAGAAAAATCTTGGAACAGTGCAATCAGCAGAAGGGGCAAACAGTTTCTTAGCATGTAAGTCTAGGAAAGCTTGAACTTAAGAGAAGATTTGATGTATAAGAGCTAAGAGAATTTAAGGTACACAAAAACTTATAAGGACAGACTTTACTTTTTATATATGTAAAATATAAAACATATATTTAAGATTCTCATTAAATTGCTGTGGCTGAAGAGGACTAGTGCTGGACTGGAGTTGTCCCAGACAGCCCCACTGCAGGAAACAGGGAGGAGATTCTGAGCCCCAAGGAAGTGGAGCCCACAGCCACCCACACCAGGACCCCAGGCATGCCTCAGCACACCAGGGGAATCGGGAAGACACAACAGGGTGGATGGGATCACCAACCATTGATCTTGCATATGCTCTAGCTGAGCAGAGGAGACCTGCTGTAACTAGACCACCCCTTCCCTACACTTAACAGACAACTCTGGAGAAAACCAGATAGACTTCACCTGGCCTCTGCTTTTTCACACCAGACAGCTTGGCACCAGGTGAGCTGCAGCATTTTAGGTTCTACCTGAAAGAACCAGATGCCACAACACACAAAGTCTCAAGTTCAAGACACAAGAACTGTGGGACAGAGCCCCTTGTGCCCTAGAAGCAGAGATGTACTTCAAATGTCAGAAAAAAGTGTGGTCATGATCATCATGAGTAAGAAGCAAAGCAGAAAAGAAAAGACCATAGAATCTTTCTGTGGGGAAAAGGACCAAAACATGAATACCAAAGAGGTCAGCACTGAGACTGTATACACATCTGAAATTTCAAAAGGCAATATGTGGTTGCAAGCACACATACCTCTCTTGGAAGACCTGAAGGGGATTTTAAAAAGCCAAATTAGAGAAATAGAAGGAAAACTGGCCAATGATTTTAAAAAATATGGAAAAAGAATTCACTGAAGAAAATAGCTCCCTAAAAGGAAAATTGGACAAATGGAAAAGGAAGCAAAAAACCTAACTGGAAAAATTGGACAAATGGAAAAGGAAGTACAAAAAATAACTGAGAAAATAACTCCTTAAAAGGAATAATTGGGCATATGGGAAAGGAGTTGCAAAAGTTAACTGAAGAAAACAATTTGATAGAAATAAAAATTGGGCAGGTAGAGGCTAATGACTCTGAGACATCAAGAATTAGTCAAACAGAATCTAAAGAAAGAAAAGATAGAAAAAAATGTAAAATATCTAACTGGAAAAACCACTAAGCTGGAAAATAGTTCCAGAAGAGAAAATCTGAGAATTATTATTCTACAAGAAAACCATGATGAAAAAAGAGCCCGGACAATATCTTCCAAGAAAACATCAAGGAAAACTTCCCAGTAGTCCTAGATCCAGTGGGCAAAATAGTCATCGAAAAATTTCACCATTCATCTTTCAAAAGGGATCCTAAATTAAAAAAAACAAGGAAATGGTTACCAAATTCCAGAACTATCAAGTGAAGAAGAAAACGCTACAGGCAGCCATAAAGAAACTGCTCAAATATTGAGGAGCTATTGTCAGGATCACACAGGACCTTGCAGCTTCTATATTAAAAGAATGAAGGAATTAGAATATGATATTCCATAATGCAAAGGAGCTGGGACTAAACCAAGGATTAATTACCCCAAAAAGTTCATCATAATATTTCAGGCAAAGAGATGGACATTCAATGAAATAAGAGAATTCCAGACATTCCTGATGAAAATGCCAGAACTCAATTGAAAAATAGAAAATTTGATCTTCAAACACAATCCTCAAGAGAAGCTTAAAAAGGTAAAGATGAGCAAAAAAAAAAACAACAAAAACAACAACTTGTTATTCAATATAGATATACTGTTCACATCCCTATAAGGGAAGATGATCATTGTTAATTTTAAAAATTGTGCATATATATATATATATATACATATATATATATATATATGTATATATATATATATATATATATATATATATATATATGGACAAAGAGATTGTAGGGTACAAAGGGATTGTAACAGGAGATGTGAAAAGGAGGCAGAAAATGGTAAATTACATCACATGAAAAGACACAAAATTATATTACAGCAGTGGGAAAGAGGGGAGGGAGATGAGCATTGTTTGATATTTATTTTCATCTGATTTGGTTGAAGGAAGGAACAACAAAATTAAGTATATAAATCTAACTAGCTCTATAGGCAATAGGAGTGGAAGGTGGAAAGAAAATGTATGGGAGGCTAAAAGGGAGGAAGAAGTAGCAAAGGTAAAGGGGAGGAGGGCTGAATGAAGGAAGGGAAGATTGCAGGAGGTAGTGGTTAAAAATAAAAACTCTATTGTGGAGGGTAAGGGAGAAGGGAGATCCAAAGGCACAAATGGGAGGAAAGAAGATGGACGGAAAGACACAGATAGTAATCATAACTGAATGTGAATGGATGAACTCTCCCATAAAATGGAGACAGCATATTGGATGAAAAATCATAATCCAACAATATGTTGTTTGCAAGAAACACAGTGGAAATGGGGGGATGCACACAGGGTAAAGGTGAAAGGTTGGAGTAGAATATATTGTGCTTCATTTGATGTAAAAAAGCAGGGGTAACCATCCTAATCTCAGACAAAAATAAGTAAAAATAGATCTAATCAAGAGATAAGGAAGGAAACTATATCCTGCTAAAAGGTGCCATAGACAATAAAGCAATATCATTACTAAACATATATGCTCCAAGTGGTATAGCATCCAAATTCTTAGAAGAGAAGTTAATGGAGTTACAGGAAGAAATAGACAGCAAAACTATACTACTGAGGGACTACAAACTCTCCCTCTGTGAACTTGATAACCCTAACTTCAAAATAAGTTAAGTAGGTGAATAAAACTCTGGATTAGGTAGATATGATAGATCTCTAGAGAAAATTGAAAGGGGATAGAAGGGAGTATACTGTATTCTCTGCGGTACATAGCACATATGCAGAAATTGACCATGTACAAGGCCATAAAAACCTCACAATCCAGTGCAGAAAGGCAGAGATATTCAATCCATCCTTCACAGATCATAATGCAATAAAAAATTATATGTAATAAAAGGCCATGGAAAGATAAACCAAAAATTAATTGGAAACTAAACAATCTAATCCTAAAGAATGAGTAGATTAAACAACAAATCATAGAAATAATCAACAACATCATTCAAGAGAATGACAATAATGAGATAACTTACCAAATCTTGCGGAATACTGCAAAAGCAGGTCTTTCAGGAAGTTTTATATCTTTGAATGCCTACATGAATAAAATAGAGAAAGAGGAGATCAATAACTTGGGCATGCAGCTGATAAAGCTGGAAAAAAAGAACAAACTGAAAATCTCCAAGTAAATACCAAATTAAAAATACTGAAAAACCAAAAGAGAGATTAATATAATTGAAACTGAGATAGCTATTGAACTAACAAATAAAACTAAGAGTTGGTTTTATGAAAAAAAATAATAAAGTTCATAATTGGTCAATTTGATAAAAAAAAGAAAACCAAATTATCAATATCAAAAATAAACAGGATGAATTCATTTCCAAAGAGGAGGAAAGTAAAACAATAATTAGAAATTATTTTGCCCAGTTTTTTGCCCATAAATTCGACAATCTAAATGAGATGGATGATTATTTTAAAAAAAATACAAATTGCCCTAATTAACAGAAGAGGAATTTAAATACTTAACTCCATCAAAAAATTAAACAAGCCATCAATTAAATCCTTAGGAAAAAAAAAACAACTCTCCAGGGTCAGATGCATTTACAAGTGAATTGTGAATTCTGTCAAACATTTAAAGAACAGTTAATTCCAATAATATATAGACTATTTGGGAAAATTGGGGAAAGAGTCCTCTCAAATCCTTTTTTTGATGCAAATATGGTTTTCATAACTAAACTAGGGAGAGCCAAAACAGAGAAAGAAGATTATAGACCAATTTCTCTATTGAATATTGCTGCAAAAATTTTAAATGAGATTTTAGCAAAAAGAATACAGCAACTTATCATGAGAATAATACATTATGATCAGGGAGGATTTATTCCAGGAATGCAGGACTGATTCAGTGTTAGGAAAGCTATTAGCTTTATTGATCATATCACAACACAACTAACAGAAATCACATGATTATCTCAATAGATGCAGAAGAAGCTTTTGACAAATTACAATACCCCTTACTATTGAAAACACTGGAGAGTATAGGAATAAATGGAACTTTTCATAAAATAATAAGCAGTATCTACCTAAAACCTTCAGCAAGCATTGCATGCAATGAGGTTAAGCTAAATGCATTTCCAGTAAGATTAGGGGTGAAACAAAGTTGTCCATTATCACCACTATTTTTCAATAACTAGAAATGTTAGCTGTAGCAATAAGAGAAGAAAAGAAATTGAGGGAATTAGAACAGGCAAAGAAGAAAATAAGATATTACTTTTTGCAGATGATATGATGATATACTGAGAGAATTACTGAAAATTAAGTAAAAAAAACTACTTGAAATAATAAACAACTTTGGCAAAGTTCCAAGTTACAAAATAAATGCACACAAATCTTCTGTATTTTTATATATTACTAAAAAAGCCCAACAGCAAGAGATAGAAAAAGAAATCTCATTTAAAGCTTGGGTAGATACTATAAAATATTTGAGAGTCTACCTGCCCTACCAAATGCAGGTACACTATGAACACAATTACAAAACACTTTTCACACAAATAAAGTCAGATCCAAGTAAGTGGAAAAACATCAATTGCTCGCAGGTAGTAATAGTCAATATAATAAAAATGACAATTCTACCTGAATTAATTTATTTATTGAGCACCATACCAACGGAACTGTCAGATAATTATTTTCTAGAGCTAGAAAAAATAATATCTAAATTCACCTGGAGAAACAAATGGTCCAGAATATCAAGGGAACTAATGAAAAGAAATGCTTGGGAAGGTGGCCTAGCTCTACCAGATCTCAAATTGTACCATAAAGCCGCAATTATCCAAACCACTTGGTATTGGCTAAGAAACAGAAGGGTAGACCAGTGGACTATATTAGATACTCAAGACACAGAAGTCAATCAATATAGAAATCTACCCTTTGATAAACCCAAGGACCTCAGCTCCTGGGATAAGAACTCATTTTCTGACAAAAAATCTTTGGAAAACTGGATAAGTGTGGTGGAAATTGGGCATAGATAAATGCCTGACACCATACAAAAGAATAAAGTCCAAATAGGTATATGATCTGGGTATAAAGATTGATACTGTAAACAAACTAGTGGAGCAAAGAATAATGTATTTATCAGATTTTTGAGGAATGGAAAATTTTTTTTAACTTAAAAGATAGAAAACATTATGAACAGCAAAATGGATAATTTTGATTACATTAAATTGAAAAGTTTTTTCACAATCAAACCCAATATAACCAAGATTAGGAGGGAAGCAGAAAACTGGGAAAGAATCTTTGCTACTAGTGCCTGTGATGAAGACCTCACTTCTAAAGTATATAGAGAACTGAGTCAAATGTACAAGAAAACAAGTCATTCTCCAATTGACAGATGATCAAAGGTTATGAACAGGTAGTATTCAGGGGAAGAAATTATAGCTAACTATAGTCATATGAAAAAATACTCTAAGTCACTATTGATTAGAGAGATGTAAATCAAAACAACTCTGAGATAGCGCATCACACCTATCAGATTGGCTAACATAACAAAACAGTTGATAATTTTTGGAGAAGATAGGGGAGAGCTGGAATACTAATTCATTGTTAGTAGGGCTGTGAGCTGATCCAATCATTTTAAAGAGCAATTTGGAACTATGCCCAAAGGGCTACAAAATTGTGCATACCCTTTGACCCAGCAATACTGCTTCCAGGACCCTAGTCCCTGGAGATCATAACAATGGGAAATGGTCCCACATGTACAAAAATAGTTATAGCATCTCTCTTTGTGGTGGTCAAAAACTGGAAATCAAGGGGATGCCCATCAATTGGGGAATGGCTGAATAAATTGTGGTACATGAAATGTAATGGAATCCTATTGTGTTATAAGATGCAATGAACAGGAAGACTTCAGAGAGGTCTGGAAAGACTTATATGAACTGATTTTTGAGTGAAAGGAGCAGAACCAGGAGAACTTTGTACACAGCAACAACCATAGTGTGCAAGGAATTTTTCTGGTAGACCTAGTATTTCATTTCAATGCAAGGACTTAAAAAATTCCCAATGATCTCTTAAGGCAAAATGCCTTCCATATCCAGAGAAAAAAGTATGGAATTTGATTGCAGAATGAAGCAGATCATTTTCTTTTGTATTGTGTTTTGTTTTGTTTTATGATTACTCCCATTCATTTTAATTCTTCTATGAAACATGATTTAAGTGAAAATGTATTTAGTAGGAATGCATGTGTAGAATCTACATAAAATTGTATGCTGTCTCAGGGAGGGAGTGGATAGGCAGGTGGGAAGAAGGGAGACGGAGGGGAAAAATCTAAGATATATACGGAAGTGATTGTAGAACGCTGAAAACAAATAAAATCGTTTTTAAAAAATATTTCATTTCTCTTCTATTTTTTCATTTGTCATATTTTATTTAATTATTTAATTTCACTGGTTTCACATTGCACTATTCTAATTTTCAAAATGTCATTCTCTTCCTTAAGATTCTGGATATCCTTTTCTAATTGTTGACTTTCTTTTTATAATCTTGTCTTTCTTGGATTATTCTTCCCCATTCCCCCATCTTTGTCATCTGATTTTTAAAGTCTTTTTAAGATGTATGAATTTGGGGGGTCAGGTGACCTTTTGGCATTACTCTTTGGGGGTTTCTTTACTTCAGTATTCTCTATTCTCATAATAGCTTTCTCTGGTTGGAGTCTCCTTTGTATCCTTTTTTGTGGTATTAGCTTACTCACCTCTTGCTCTGGGTTTTGGAGGATGGTGCCTTTTGCTCCAGATCTTCAGTTCTCCCCTCTATTCTTGAAGTAAAGCTAAACCTCCAACCTCCAGTAAGTGCTCACAGTCAGAGGTTTTCTGCTGCACTGCCTCTGCGTTCAGTTCATGCAGTGTGTGCTGGTTTCTTCTTACTCTGTGGCTCTTCGCATCACAGCTGGGCCTGTATTCCTTTACAGCAGAGGTCCCCCTAGAACTTCGTGGGCTAAAATGTCCAGCTACCTTCCCTATCTGGTGGTAAAAGTTTCTGTATCTGGGGCCAAGGCAACCTCTCAAACCAATTAACTCCAGGGCTTGCTGGGTAATGTAAAAGTGGACCCTAACCTGGAAGTGTTTGCTCTTCACAGGGACCAAACCTGGAATTTTTCTTCTGATCCAAAATTGTCCCAGGTTGTGTCCTTACTCTTATTTATTTTTACCTGCACTTTGTTCACCCAAAGGTACCACGTTATCTCTTTTGTGGGGGAAAATCTTGAGAGCTTGAAATTTTCTGACTTACTCCACCATCTTCTCAGAATCCTCTCCAAAGATGGATATATGGTACTACTAAGTAGAACAAGGCAATCATTTACTATGACACATTTTCCTAAACATTACATACCCGGATAAAAAATACTTCCTTTTAGAAATGCAAAAATTATTTTTATGTATGTAATCTTTCTGGTCTTCCCTAAGTGACCAAAAGAAAAGAATATCTGTCCCTCATTCTTGTCTCTAATCTGTGGAATTTATTTCTAGGCAAATCAAAAAAGTTAATAAGCATTTTAAGTATCTACTTTGTGCTAGATACTATGCTAAATTCAGGGGATTCAAAGAAAGGGAGGAACAAAATAAAACAGAAAACGAGATCCTCCTGTCAATGAATTCACAGTCTATGGAGCAGACAACATACAAACAAATACACACAAACAAGACACATGCATGCATACATATATACATACACATACATATACATCTGTATGCATATATACATACACATACATATATATATACATATGTTATACATGCATATGCATTAACTACATATTTTACAAGTGTATTTGTGTATATATGTATGTTATATTTGCATAAGTATGTGTGTACACTTATATGTTGTATGTAAGGTGGATTTTGTTATTTTTTAGAGTTTAGATTCTTAGGATCCATGGCCATGGCAATGTCCAGGTGTTAGATAATAATTCCTAGAATAGTCTCAAAGATTCTAGATAGTAATTCCCAGAATCATAGTGGTCCTAGACAGTCCTACTGGTGCTATTCTGTGTGATAAGAGGTGACATATTTGATATTTGCTACACTTGTGTAGAATGATGATAACCTCTAAGTTTAATTGTTTCCAAGATGCCTTCTTTGTCTATTGCCCTATAAAAACAAATGGGCAATGGTCAGTGATAGGGGCAAAAACCGTGGGGGAAAGTGGTGGAGAATACATAGGGTAATCTGTGTGTGCCTCAAATGACTCCCATTGAGGCTTGAGGGGATTTAGAGAAGTGCACAAGTGTGCCTGTCAAGACGTAGGGTGGTTGCCCTCCCTTCTCACTGGCCCCTGTGAGAAGCAGGATAAGGGAATGCCCTAGGAACTGGTTCTTCCAGCAGCCATTTGGGAAGACTAGACTAAAATAAAACTGATTATCAACACCTCTGCAGGTATCTGCCTGTCTCACCAGACCAAGAGTGAACCTGTTTAGAGTCTGGAATACAAAACCTCCAGTGCCTCCTGTGCTGTTATCTGTGAAACATATGCATAAATATATATGTAAATATATATGTATAAATATACACATGTGAGTATACTTCTCAAAACAGGTAGATGGGAAAATCAAATAGGATCCAAATTAAAAGATGTCAGCTTTCCCTGTTTTAGGAGAATTTCTAGGTAGCAATGACTGCTATCATGGAGAAACAATACATTTCTTCAAAGGGAATACAATTCATCATGTACCATGATAAACCCTAAAGAAAGATTTTTTTTTACCTGAGATTTGATAACTTGAAATTGTTTCAATTATTTCATAAATGCATTTTCAGGAGTATAAACTGACACAAGAAATGGATGATATTTTTATTTTCTACAAAATCAGTGAGTAGTTATTAAGCACTTGATTTGTGTGAGGCATTTGAAGCTACTTTCTACTTTAGAAGAGAAGATATCCTGAAAAACCTGTAAAATTTTCAAGCAAAGATCCCTCTTTTCATTTAAGTTGCAAATGGAGTCATGAAGGTATAATGGAAAGAATTCTAAAATAGGCATCAGAAGAACAACATTCTATTTCCAACTCTGCAACCAAATTACTCTGAGACTCTGGTCATGTCATTTATTTACTCTGAGAGTCCTTTTCTCTATATGTAAAATAAAGGGACAGTGAGGTGGCACAGTAGATAGAGTGGTGGGCCTAGAGTCAGGAAGACTCATCTATCTGAGTACAAATCTGGCCTCAGACACTTATCAGCTTTGTGATACTAAGCAAGTCACTTAACTCTTTGCCTCAGTTTCCTTATCTGTAAAATGAGATGGAAAAGGAAATGGCAAACCATTCCAGGCTCTGTGGCAAGAAAACTCCAAATGGGATCATGAAAAGTTAGACACAACTGAAAAATGACCAAAAAGAAGTAAAGGAGATGAAGTAGAGAAAGTTTAAGGTCTTTTTCAGTTCTAAAAAATCTGCTGTATATCCATGTATATATCCATAAACATTTATTGAGTACCTACTATATACAGGCACAATGAGATGTGTTATAAAGAAAAAGATAAAATGACCTGTGTCCATAAGTTTGTATGCTACTAGGAATATGATATGTATATAAGTAATCAGGGAAACACCTACAGATTAATTTACTGTGGTACCAATGAGACACTGATATTAAATGGGGACTACCTAAGAAGGTAGTACCAGATCCAATATATGTTTGGAAGGGTAATATGCATTTTAACATGTGGAGGTGAGAAGGGGATTCCTTGCTACAGGAGGCATGTCTTTTGGAAAAGTGATTGCTAAAATGTACTATAAGGAACGATGTGAGGAACAGCTGCTAGGTCAGTTTTACTAAAACGACAATGAGGAAGTAAAATGGAAATATACAGCTGGGATTACAAATATTAAAAGTTTTAAATACCAGGATAAGAAGCTTGTAACAGAGTCAAGAAGTAGAGACTCCCTGAAGATATTTTAGCAGGGGATGGAAACAGTTAAATTTATTTAAAAATATCAATTTAGCAGTTGTGTAAAGAATTAATTGGAGAGGAAGATACTAGAGAAAGGGAGACCAAGTTAGGAGCTTATTGATCTGGTTCAGGTGAGATATGACAAAGATCTAAAATTCCATGGGTAGAGGAGTTGAATGTGAGGGAAGTTATAGAAGTTAGAAGAAAAAACTTGGCAATTGACTGAGCTAGAGTTTTGTGAAAATAAAATATCAAGGATGACTACAAGGAAGTGATCATGGGCGATTAATACCAAACCAGCAATTGGAGTGCATATCTATCTATCTATCTATCTATCTATCTATCTATCTATCTATCTATCTATCTATCTATCTATCTATCTGTCTATCTATCTATCTATCTATCTATAATTTGTCTACTATGTACCTATTGGACATATCCAATCGGGTAATGTAATTGGTAAATTAGGAAAAATGCTCAGTTGTACTGTTGTAGGACATGATATAAATATTTTATGATTCATCTTAAGCAAGACTCAAATTTCTTTAGTTGGTAAGACAAGATTTTTTTAATTTTATTATTTTTTTGTTTATAACATTCATTTAAAAATGAGTTCCACATTCTCCCCTACCCCTACCCCCCACCTGCTGAGAGGGTAAACATGGCATTTGTTATGTGTGTGAAGTCATGAAAACATGTTACTTCAAAAAAATCAAGAAAAATTAAGGAAAAATCATATACTGCAATTTGCACTTAGAGTTCATCAGTTCTCTCTCTTAAGACAGCATTTTCATCATGGGTTATTTGGAATTATCTGAGATCATTAAAATGATTAGAGTAACTAAAGCTTTCATAGTCGAACATCATTATAAGGTTGTTGCAGTGCAAAATGTTTTCCTGGCTCTGTTCACTTCATTTTGCATAAGTTCATATAGGTCTTTCCATCCCCCTCCATTATTTCTCATAGCACAGTAATATTCTAGCACCATCTTATATAATCCATTGTTCACCCACTTTCCAAATTGATGACATCCATTCAGCTTCCAGTTTTTTTCTACCTCAAAAAGAACTGCTATAAATGCTTTTTTCTTCCATCCCCCACCCCTTTTGGGTCTTTTGCCTTTTTTTTTAATGAATTTGGAATGCGGACCTAGTAGAAATATTATTAGGTCACAATTTTAAAACTGCTTGAGTATAGTTCCAAATTGTTTTTCAAAATTGTTGGACAAGTTCACAACTGCACCAAATGTGCTCTAGCTAACTGTTTTTCCACGTCCTCAAAAGCAGTTTTCATTTTCTTTTCTGTCATTTTTAGCCAACTGATAGGTGTGAAGTGGTAATTCAGATGTTTTAATATGCATTTCTCTAATTAAGAGTGATTTAAAGTTGTTGTTTTTCTTTTAATGTGACTATTGACAGGTTTGATTTTTCCTTCTGAAAGGTGATCATTCATATCATTTTACCATTTATCAACCAGGGAAATACAATTATTTTTACACATCAATCTTGGCTCCCTACATATTTGAAAAAATAAATCCTTTATTACATAAACTTGATATAAAATCTTTATCCTCTTACCCTCAGTTTCCTGCTTTTCTTCTAATTTTGGCTACATTAGTTTTCTTTGTACAAAAACATTTTAATTTAATGTAATCAAAATTATCTATTTTACTTCCTGTCATACTCTGTATCTCTTGTTTGGTCATGAACTCTCTCTCTCTCTCTCTCTCTCTCTCTCCCTCTCTCTCTCTCTCTCTCTCTCTCTCTCTCTCTCTCTCATCCATCTGTCTTATGACTATATTTTTCCATATTCCACTAATTTGCTTATGGCATCACCTTTTATGCCTAATTCATGCAGAGATTTGACCTGATATTGGTATATATAGTCTATGTCTATATTCTTCAATTTTGCTTTTCAGATTTTCAACTTTTTTTTGTTAAATATTGTGCCCCGAATTAGGTCTTTGGTTTCTCAAACACTAGATTGCTATGATCATTCATTATTGAATACAGTGTAACTAATCAATTTTCCCAATTCACCATTCTGTGAGTAAGTAAGTGAGCCAGTAAGAGATTGTTTTCATGATAGCACCTTTGTAACATAATTTGAAATCTGATACTGCTAGAACTCCTTCTTTCACATTTTTTCGTTGATTCTCTTGATCTTTTGTTTTTCCAGATGTTTTTTTCCCTAGTTCTATAAAATAATTCTTTGGCAGTTGGCATGGTGTGACACTGAATAAGTAAACTAACTTAGGTAGAATTGTCATTTTTATTATATTGGCTCAGGCTATGCATGAGCAATTAATAATTATCCAATTGTTTAGATCTGTGTTTGTGTGAAAAAAATTAACTAGGTTTGTATAGTCACTGGATTTAACTAGGCAGGGAAACTCCCAAGTATTTTATGTTGTCTACAGTTATTTTAAATTGAATTTCTCTATCTCTTCTTTCTGAGTTTTCTTGGTAATACATAAATTTGTTGATTATTTATGTGCATCTTGCAACTTTAATACAGTTTTTAATAGTTTCAGCTAGTTTTTTTTTTTAATTGATTATCTAAGATTATCCAAGTAAACCATCTACAAAGAGTGGTAGTTTTCTTTATTCATTTTTTTATTCTTATTTCTTCATTTTTTATTGTCTTATTTCTATAACTATTATTTCTAGTGCAATATTGAATAATAATGTTGATAATGGACATATCTCCACTACAGATAATGCTCTGTCATAGTTTTATACAGATGCTACTTATCATTTTACAAACAGCTCCTTTTTCCCTGTGTTTTCTAGTGTTTCTGTATGGATGTATGCTGTATTTTTTTTCAAATGGTTTTCTGCTTCAAATATGCATATATATTATTGTGATGGCAATCAAATTAGAAACTTTTGCTGCTATTGTTTTACTAAAAGTGCCTCTGATTGCATAATGTGATTAAAGAAGATCTTCCCCACTCACTGATAGGCCTGCCTGTTAAGGGAAACTTCATTAGGGGACTTGTTTTGTAGGAAGATCCCAAGTACTTTTTATTTTTTCTATTGAGGCACTGGGTCAGAGGATTATGCCCTCTGGTTCTGAAAAGTGCATAAATACTCTGAAGGTAAGGTTTTACGTTGGGGCTTACTGACTAGAAGTGTTTGTTTGGTCAGTAGAGGGCTTTGGGAAGCGCTAAAAAAAACCTTGCTTCCCCCCACTTTGAGAAACCCAGTTGTTCCCTCTCTGGTAGAGATGTATGCATGAATGTTAACTGTCAGACATTTTGGAAGCATGTCTGTTGACTTTTGATTTCTCTGTATTGTCTCTGAAGTTCATTGTTGACTTTTCCCCTTGAACTAACTGAATGATACATGTGCTTGATTAAAGTGATTGCTAAACCCTCAAATGGTGCCTTTCCTTTTAGAAAAGTGTATTAAAGAACCTATGATAGCAGTCCTCTCTCTGTATGCTGGTGTGCTTACTGTTACAATTATGTGTGTATGTGTATATGTACAGTCACATGGATTTGTGGATTTTGTTAATGATATGGTCAATTATGGTTATATTTTTCCCAATATTGAACCAACCTTGCAATTCCAGTATTAATGTCACTGGGTCATAGGATATGATCTTTGTGATATATTGTTTTAATCTTTGTTAGCATTTTATTTAAAATTTTCACGTGAAAATGCATTAGAGAAATTTGCCTACACTTTTCTTTTTCACCTTTTGGTCTCTATTTACATATCACTACCATATATTGTGTCATAGAAGAAATTTGGTAGGATTTCTTCTTTATCTATTATTTCAAATACCTTGCATAATTAATTACAATGAATAGTCTTTTAAATATTTTGGGGGCAGCTATATGGCACAGGGTGTAGAGTGCTCAGCCTGGAGTCAGGAAGACTCTTTTTAATGAGTTCAAAACAGGTTTCAGACACTAGCTGTGAGATCCTGGACAAGTCACTTACCCTGTTTGCCCCAATTCTTCACCTATAAAATGACCTGGAGAAAAAAAATATAGCAAACCATTTCAGTATTTTCAACAATAACTATGACAACAAACAAATGGGCTCATGAAGAGCCTGACAAACCTGAAAAATGACTTAATAAGGAAAAAATATCTTGTATAACTCTCTTGTAAATACATCTGATCCTGGAGATTTTTTTTTTTTTCATATAGAGTTCATTTATTGATTTTCTAAATTTTTTCTTAGAAGGTGTCATTTAAGTATTCTATTTCTTCTTCTCTTAATCTCAGAATTTTTTTTAATATTCAAAGATTTCAATTTGATCATAAGTTTTATTGCATATAGTTAGGCGAAATGACTCCGAATTGCTTTTATTTCAACTTCATTGATGGCATGTTCACCATTTTTATCATTGGTACTAGTAATTTGGTTTTATTTCTTTGCTAATTGAACTTTTTTTTCATAAAACTAGCTACTAGTAATATTTATTGGTTTAATTTTTAACTTTCAATTTTATTAATCCCCTTTCCTTTTCAGAATTTTCATTTTGGTGTGTAAATTGAGGATTTAAATTTATTTTTCTAGTTTTTTTTTCTATGAGGTGGTATGTCCAGTTCATTGATTTGCTTTTATTTTTATATAAGCATTTAGATATCTAAACTTTCCCCCTAAATATAGATTTGCTTGCATGTCACAAATTTTGGCACATTATTTCATTATTGTCTTTGTACTTAATTAAATTATTAACTGTTTCTGTTATTTGGTTCCTTGATCCACTAATTTTTTGGAATTAGATTATTTAGTTTAGAATTATTTCTTTAAAAATATTTCTATTTATTTTTATTTTCAAATTACATGTAAAAAATGTAATACTTGAAATTTTGAGTCCCAAATTATCTTTTTCCATCTCTACCCTCCCCCCTCCTTGAAAAGGTAAGAAATCTGCTATTATACATGTGAAGTCATGAAGAACAAATTTCCATATTAACCACATTGCAAAGAAAATACAAGCAAAATAAAAGTTTAAAAGTATACTTCAGCAGAACTAGCCAAGTGGAAAAATGTATTAAAAAATACATTAAAGAACCCCTTGAAGAGCACAATTGTGTTCATCCTTCATTGCAGAAGAAGACCATGCCATCAGAGAATAATGACATGACTTGCACTTGGCTTTACTTTGAGTGAAAGAGGGTTTGCAGGTCACCAGCTTCATTTCTACTCCAGAGCCATCTCAATCCAGTGACCAGATATTCATCTGGATGACTGGAGATGACCCAGGATGAGGCAACTGGGGTTAATGACTTGCCCAAGGTTACATAGCTAGTGAGTATCAAGTGTCTGAGGTGAGATTTGAACTGAGGTCCTCCTGACTTCTGCACTGGTGCTGTATCCACTGCTCCACCTAGCTGCCCTTGAGTCACAATTACAGATCTCATGATCAGAGGGCTCACACACTACCTTAAATAAGTGTGCCTTCATTTTGTGGGGGCAGGAAGAAGTAGAAACATCTGTTCTTTATCTCACCCCTATAGACTCAGGAAGAGAAGGGCAGGAGAAATATTCAATATATTCCTTACGTACTCCCACTACTACTTACAGATCCTCTCTTAGCATCCATCAGCTAGTAACTGCCTCTCCTCTTTTCCAGTCTCCTTTATCCTGTTCAGAACCTTCTTACTATCCACCTTACAGCTTATACTCTTCTCTAATATGTTCAGCATCAGGTTCACATTTTCCGTACCAGAAAACATAACAAAAATAAAACAAAAAAGGTCCCTCCCTCTCTCCCTGCTTTTCCTCCTTCTCCTCCTCCATCTTCTCCTCCCTGTCCTATGTGTAACTATAGCTGTGGCTACAGATATGAATGATGTATGGTGGACACAATAAGTTGGCACCATATTATGTGAACCATATGTTACCTGACCATACTATACCGCATTATATCATCCATAGGAACTAGTGAGAAAAGAATGGAGATTGTGTGATTCTTTGTTTTTGTGTTCCCAGTAAGGAACACAGTGCATGTTTAGAGAATGTTCCTTGATTAGTTAAATGATTGATATTTTGATTATTTTTAAGTAATTCTTTGGTATTCATATAAGCTTACCATTTATTAAAGAAAGAAGCAAATCTTCATACTATTAAGAGGGATGTGCTTATTTTTGCATAAATAATTAAATCTTATTAGAATATTTGATACTGCAGGACTTAGAGTATCTTCAAAGATTTTCAAATTTGATTAATATTTTGATTTTATAATCACTGATGCTGAGAATACTGTTTACCATAAACACAGAGTACAATATGGCAAAAGCAAGTTTATGGATATTTCAGAAATTGTCGGAAATTCTGTCCTAATCCCAAGCCAAATTTCATTTAACTCCTTTTTTTTTTTTTAGGAAATTAAAGTTTTCAACTAGTGTCTCTTGATAACTTGGCAAATTCCTCCTGAACATTTAGAGGCAGATGAATGAAGGTTTTTTTGTGTTTTTTTTTAAAATTTCAATTGAATACAACTTATGAACCCAACTTAGTTTTTCTTTTTTTTAGAATCAAATTTTGAAGAGAAGTATTTCTGGAAGTGTGCCTCGAGGTACTTCAGATGATCAATTAAAAGTCTCACAATTAAATCTTTGGAAGGTTATTTTCAATTACAAAATCATCTGTATCTGCAAATATTTCTAAAGAAACTTTTCCATCCTATTCTTGTATGTGTTAACTTTTTGAGTAAAACTTTCAATTTTATTTTTTAACAAAAAAGATGTTACAAATTTTTCCTTGAAGTGATATGTTTAAATCATTGCATTTTTCAAAAATATCCAACAAATAACAGTTTTGAAAGCCACAAGTCATAATGAAAAAAGTAACAAAATCATATTTCTGCTCAGTCAACAATATAATCACTTCATCTTTCAATTTCTATAATCTGTTTAAACTTTGCCCTTTTGAAAGTCATCTTACCTCTGCATGTAGTTAGATAATAACCTTTTGTAACTGGAGTCCATGTCTTTCTAAAGGTTGAAAACAAATGACATTTAAAGGTATGGCTTTCAATGAAGTTAGTGATTTTGATAGTGTCATGAAGCATGTCTAACTCTGATGATTATTATTATTTTTGCAATGCGTACCTCCCAACGAATCATGCATGAATAAAAGTGATATGTTCATTGCCACTACCTTTAATTTTTGCTACAAATGCAACATTCTTGCCCGTCATTGCTCCAGCAGCATCTGTATTCCAAAGTAATTTTTTCCACTGTAAACCTTTATTTGTGAAAAACTCATTGACTTAAAAATATATTTTTTTTTCCTTCTTGTGTGCCCTTCCAAAGGTCACAAAGCAATAGTTTCTCATATACATATATATTTCCTTCATAAACATATTTTACATAAAGTACAAACTGTGCCATGTTAGAAATATCAGTTGTTCTGTTTACCTGAATTGAAAACTTTGGGCTGTTCTTAAGCCTGGTAATAAGTTTCTGTAATTTGTCATTACTAATTTCATAAACTCTTTTGGAAACAGTATCACTCAATAAAAGGATTTTATGAATTTTCTTCCTCAATTTTTTCCCATGAACTATTTCTTACATTTTAATAGAGGCAGGTAACATGAGATCTCCTATCGTGTATGACTTTTTAGTTTTTGGCAATTAAATGAAAAATTTTGAAAGATGCAAGTAACGACATTTTGTTGACAGTAACAAGTTTTGCAAAACATTGTTTTTCTTTATTTGATGATTATAAATTATTCAAAATATTCCTTTGGTTTTATTGCAGTATACTGCATGCTTAGTATTAAGTTGTCATTTTAGTTTGACTCTTTGCATGCTCTCTGCAGCCAAAACTTCATTACAAATTAAGCAAAGAGGTTTTTTCATACCATTGTCATTAGTAGAAGTAGATCCATATTGCAAAAATAATTAGACATATTTTCCTGTCCTTGTTCATTAGGTACACTACAACTTGGTAATGAAGACTACTAAATTTAGCCACTTATCCATAACTGAAAAGTATTTCATCCTAAAATATAAATAAATAGTGCTAATAATTTCTCAAATAAATATTAGTTTTAGTTTAAGAAATTATATTTGTTTGTGCTTAATTTTAAAAACTAATGTTCATACTTGCATACATATACAGTGCTAATGGTGGAAAAATATTATTGAAGGGCTTTTGTCTTTGCTTGCTGAAAATAAATACCTAAGTTTTTTTAAAAGAAGGAGATAACAGCAATTTTTAAAATTCAACATTGTAACATAGCACAATCCAAAGATATACTAATTTGGAATGATGCTATGGGATGATGCTAGGAAAATATACAAGTCTTTATTTTCTGTAATAAATTATTTTGTTTCTGTAAGAACAGGCAACTGTATGTACAGTCAAAACACTACAATTCATAACTTAGAATAGTCTTGCATAGCGGGGAACCAAGATGGTAGAGTAGATGCGAGTACCTGCTGAAGCTCTTCTGACAAAGCCATTTAAAAACCTGAAAAACTGATCCTAACAAATTCTAGAGCAGGAGAAATCACAAAATTACAGAGTGAAACAGATTTCCAGCTCAAGACAGCCTGAAAGGCCAACAGAAAGAGTCTACCACACCTGGCTCAGAGTGGAGCAGAGCACAGCATAGCCACATGGCACAGAAAGACTCAACACACTTCAGGGCACAAAATCACAGGCAAGGTGCAGTGGTTTCCAGATTCCTCAACCCATAAATGCCAAAGACAGCTTCAAAGGTCAGTGAGAAAACTATTTCACCTGGGTAAGAGGGGAACTTGGTCAGGTCCCAGTCCCAGTCCCAGGGTGTCTGCAGTCACTGTGGCAGCATCCACTTCTGGAGCTCTCAGTCTACAGACCCTGGGGTAATCAATCAGGTGATCTGGGTCTCAGTCTTAAGTGGCTGTCCTAGGGCGAGGAGGCATGCTGGTGTGGCAGAGTCTACTTGCACTTACAGGGCAGAAAAGAGTGCTTTTGGTTGTTCACAGACCAGAGCACAGGCCAGGAGAGGAATAAACATCTCTCCCTTGACTGTGCCACTTTGGAGGAACTGAAAACTTACAAGTCTTAGAGTTATCTCAGAGAACAGCTTCATAAAACCTCTGAAGCTTGGGGTAATATACACTCCATTTGCAAAAGGGCTCAAAAGTTAAGTAATTGGTTGGGAAAATGCCCCAAAGGGGAAAAATAGGACTACTGAATATTACTTTCTTGGTGAAAAGGGATTTCTTCCATCCTTTCAGATGAGGAAGAGCAAAGCATACAATCAGAGGAAGATCAAAGCATACCACTGGAGGAAGACAGCAAGGTCGGTGCTCCTACATCCACAGCCTCCAAAAATATGAAATGATCTCAAGCTATAGAAGAGCTCAAAAAGATTTTGAAAATCAAGTAAGAGATGTGGAGGAAAAATTGGGAAGAGAAATGAGAGCAATGCAAGAAAATCATGAAAAATGAGTCAACAACTTGCTACAGGAGACCACAAAAAATGCTGAAGAAATTAATACCGCTAAGGTTAAACTACTTATATTCTACATGAGTAGATGATACTTGTAACTCCTCAGAACTTTCTCATTATTAGTTTGAAGGAGTATAAGTAGGTAGGTAGATAGATAGATAGATAGATAGATAGATAGATAGATAGATAGATAGATAGAGAGTTCAATTGACTAAAAGTCAAAAAATAAAAGTAATGAGTGGGAAAGATGAATGTATGGAGAGAAAGAAGGGAGAGGTAGAATAGGATAAATTATCTCACACAAAGATGCACAATTGAGCTTTTACAATAGTGAGGGAAGACAGTGGGGAAGGAATTGTACACACTCAGTTGGGTATAGATATCTATCTTTACCTGCAGTAAAGTAGGAAGGGAAATGAAAAAGAGTGAGTGATAGTGCTCATATAATAAAGTATAGGGTGAAGGAGTCAGTAGTCAAAAGTAAAACACTTTGGAGGAGAGACAGATTGAAAAGATAGATAAAGAAGGATAAATGGGAAAAAAGTAAGATGGAGGAAATGAAGAGTTAACAGTCATAGCAATGAATGTAAATGGGATAAAATGACCTATAAAATTGAAGCAGATAGCACAAAGGATTACATGACTTAGACATAAAAAAGGTGATATCATAAGTGAATTAGGGGGGCATGGAGTAAATAGTCTGTCAGATCAATGAATAAGGGAAAAAATTATGAGTAAAGAAGAGATAGAGAACATCACAGGATGTAAACAGGATAATTTTGATTATATTAAATTTAAAAGATTTTGCAAAAAAAAAGTCAACGTAGCCTAAATTATAAAGAAATAATGAGGGGCGGAGCCAAGATGGCGGAGTAGAAGGACGCACATTCACGAGCTCCGAACCCAAAACCCATGGAATTGAGGTAAAAGGAGAGCCCCATAAATTCTGAATCTCTGCAGGGGGTGCACAAACATAGGGGAAGAGATTTCCGTTCCACTGAACCCTGGAGAGCCGTCCCCGGGGTCCATCGCACTCCAGAAAGCGGACCCCACCCCCACCCCCTGGCCGCGACCCAGAGAAGCTGACCTGAGCAGACTTCTGAGAGGAAAGCTCCGGGAGAATCTCCCGGTAGCCGGGAAAGTCCCTCTGCCCACAGAAGCTAAAGGTCAGTTAAAAAGAACCCTGCGCTAGGGGAGGGGAGCGGGCCCCCTCGGGAGGAAGCGGCGGCGGCAGAGACGGGGCAGGAAGCGGCGGAGGCAGAGACGGGGGCAGGAAGCGGCGGAGGAAGAGACGGGGGCAGGAAGCGGGCGGAGGCAGAGGCGTGGGCGGGCGGCTGAGGCGGCAGCGGCCCGGGACTCAGGAATCCCCCAGCAGCAGGTAGGATCTTCAATACTGAAGGTCTTTCCAACCTGAGGGAGCCGAGCAGGGGAGAGGGCCCTGCCCCCACACCGCTCTACTGCTGAACGCCTCTGAATAAAACCCCCAAGGGAGCTGAGCACAGCAGGCGGGGCCCCCCACCCCACCCCCACCCGCTCTGTTCCTGAAAGTCGCTTCAGAAAGCCCCTGAGGGCCCAAGCTAGGAAGCGGCCCTGCCCCCACCCTGCGCCAGAACTAAAGCTTGCCGCGGGAAAGCGCATTTGAATCTCAGAGGCCAAGGACTAGCTGGGCGGATCCAGGCGGAGGTGGAAAGGAATCTCAGAAGTCAAGTAACTGGCTGGGAAAATGCCTAGAAAGGGAAAGAAAAATAAGACTTTAGAGAGTTTTTTCCAACAAATGCAAATGATCCCGACCTTCGGATCTGAAGGGGAGGATGAGGACGTATTTTTCCCATCAGGGAAAGATGTGGAGGGCGGGGCCTCAGTACCCCAGACACCCCAGGGGGGGTGGTTGGGTGGGCTCAGGCCTTGGAAGAGCTTAAAAAGGATTTTGAAAAGCAAGTTAGACAGGTGGAGGAAAGACTGGGAAGGGAAATGACAAAGATGCAAGAAGAGTATGAAAAAAAAGGTCAATATCTTGGTAAAGGAGTCCCAAAAAAATGCTGAGGAAATTAACACCTTGAAAAATAGGCTCACTCAATTGGCAAAAGAGGTTCAAAAAGCCAATGAGGAGAAGAAATGCATTCAAAAGCAGAATGAGCCAAATGGAAAAAGAGGCTCAAAAGCTCACTGAATTTAATAGTTTCTCTCAAAATTAGAATGGAACAGATGGAGTCTAATGACTCTATGAGAAACCAAGAAATCACCAAACAAAACCAAAAGAACGATAAAATGGAAGAGAATGTGAAATATCTCATGGGAAAAAACAACTGACCTGGAAAATAGATCAAGGAGAGGACAACTTAAAAATTATGGGAATACCTGAAAGCCATGATCAAAAAAAGAGCCTAGACATCGTCTTGCATGAAATTATCAAGGAAAACTGCCCTGACATTCTAGGACCAGAGGGCAAAATAAGTATTGAAAGAATCCATCGATCACCACCTGAAAGAGATCCAAAAAGAGAAACTCCTAGGAACATTGTGGCCAAATTCCAGAACTCCCAGCTCAAGGAAAAAATCTTGCAAGCAGCCAGAAACAAACAATTCCAGTACTGTGGAAATATAATCAGGATAACCCAAGATCTAGCAAGCATCTACATTAAGGGATCGAAGGGCGTGGAATAGGATATTCCAGAAGGCAAAGGAACTAGGACTGAAACCAAGAATCACCTACCCAGCTAAACTGAGTATAATACTTCAAGGGAAAATATGGTCTTTCAATGAAACAGAGGACTTTCAATCATTCTTAATGAAAAGACCAGAGCTGAAAAGAAAATTTGACTTTCAAACACAAGAATGAGAGGAAGCATGCAAAAGTCAACAGCAAGGAGAAGTATTAAGGGACTTACCAGAAATGAACTGTTTGCATGCATACAGGGAAGGACAATATTTCTAACTCTTAAAAACTTTTCAGTATCTGGGTGGTTGGTGGGATCACACATACCACATGTACACGCATGCACACACATACACACATGCATTCACATGCAGAGACAGAGAGCACAGATTGAACTGAATAGGATGGGACCATACCTTAAAAAGAAATTAAGGTAAATGGTGAGAGAGAAATGTAGTGAGAGGAAAGAGGGGGAAATGGAAGGGGGTAACTATATGTCATTTAAGAGGCAAGTAGGAGATGTTTTTAGTGGAGGGAAAAAAGAGGAGAGCTGAGGGAAAAAAACAAACAAACAAACAAACAAAAGTTTACCCTCATCACATTTGACTAAACGAAGGAGTGAAATGCACACTCATTTTGGTATGAAAACCTATCTTACAGTATAAGAAAGCGGGGGAGAAGGAGATATCGGGGGGGGGGGGGATGATGGAAGGGAGGGCAAAGGGAGGAGGGAGAAATTGAAAGTCAACACTTGGGGAGGGACAGGATCAAAGGACAGAAGAGAAACAATGAGGGGCAGGTTAAGAGGGATGGCAATTCAGTTAATCTTACACAACACGACTATCAGGAAGGTCACTTGCAAAGCTACACAGATATGGCCTATAATAAATTGCCTGCCGTACCAAAGGGAATGGATGGGGAGGGAGGGATGGGGAGAATTTGGAACTCAAAGTTTCAGGAACAATTGTTTAGTATTGTTGTTGCAACTAGGAAAGAAGACATACAGTTAATGAGGAATAGAAAGTCATCTGGCCCTACAGGAGAAAAGAGAAGATAGAGGACCAAGGGAAGGGAGGGATGACAGAAGAGAGGACAGATTGAAGATAGGGAAAATTAGATTGCTTGGGGTATTGGGGTGGGGGGAGGGGAGAAAAGGGGAGAAAATTTGGAACCCAAAAATTTGTGGAAATGAATGTAAAAAGCTAAATAAATAAATAAATTAAAAAAAAAAAAAAAAAAAAAAAAAAAAAAAACCAATAAATACATCTATAAAGTTTCTGCAATAGGATATTAGATCTCCAGGAACCAGTATTCTTTATCTATAGCTGTGGTTCACAAACAATCCTCTTCTCAGAGACCATTTCCTTAACCATCTCTTCACTTCCTACATTTCCTTTCTATTCTGAAGCCTCCCTATCATAATTGACATATGTGAAGAAGATACAAGTTATGACGGAGTCTAGGATTTTCTTTTTTTCAATACTTTGAAAAACTGTACTTTAATTTATTTTGTTTTCTTTGTAACTGTATGAATTTTAATACATTTAAAATATTGTAGGATGCAGTCGTTAGGCTTTATAAAACTACCAGAGATGTCTGTGAAAAAATTAAGAACCCTTTTCCTAAGGGCTTCAGTACCTCACCCAGAGAACTCTTTCATGCATGTACGATTACCTTAGATTTTTAGTTCTATTTATCTTTTGTGTGACCATAGTTGAAGTCTATGGCAAGAGCTTAAGATGGGTTTTTGAACAGAACACTTCTCATAGCAATAAAACTCAGATATATAAAATACAGATGTAGTGAAAAGAACCCTAGATTCAACACCAGAAGACCTGAGTCTGAGTTTTGGTTCTTGGACTAAACAGCTATGTGAAGGCCTATCTGGGTCTCAGTTTCTACATATCTCAAAAAAAGGGAACTAGACTAAATATCACTGAATGATGCAAGGTAAAGTAAGTAGAAACATGAAAATGACATAATGTGTACAAAAAATTTGAAAGTGAAAAAATAATGAAATGCAACTGATCATTGTATACTTATCAGGATCAAATTTGTTTTCAGATAAGAAATGAGAAAATGTAATACCCTCCTTTCTTTGGAGACACAAGGTATCATGGATATTAAATATTTCATCTTGTCAGATCATTAATTGGTTAATATGGTTAATTTTACTGAGTCACTAATAAATCATTTTTATAAGGTAACACATTTTCCTGAGCCACTAGCAAATTATTGTTATATAACAGATTGTTGTTATAAAATATTGTTGTTATAGGAAGACTCACTGGGTGGGTTGAAGGGTGAGGGAGGGGAAGGGGGCAAGTATTTGGAAATGCATGAGATATAAAAATAAAATGAATACAAAAATGCATGCCTGGGAAGATCTTATTGTATAGTCCACAACATCAGAGAAGAAACTACTTTTTAAAGCCAATAGTATTTAACAAGATGAAGGGCAACCATAAATACAGAATAAAACTGAAGTTACAACCAGAAAAAAAAAAAAAAAAAAAAAATAGCACATACAGC